>JARKIC010000357.1:0-300742 GCA_029378375.1 Mycena olivaceomarginata | reverse complement strand
GATCGGTTGGCTTTCTCTGTGCCGTGGCCACTGGGATCGATGCTTATTCAATGAGGTTTCTCGGCTAACGTTGTTCTCACCTCGAGGCCACTAATTGTACCAGCCCTCCACTCTTCTTGATGTGTACCGTTACCTTCACCCTGCTTCAAGTTCTCCGCCTCCATCGGTTCAGTCGGCCTAGGGTTTTCCCCCCAAAAAACCCTGTACGGGCAGCGGCGCCGGAATATATTCCTACCTACCAATGACAGAATTCCTCGCGCATCTCATGCGTGCAACTTGGTCACGGTTAGCTTCGGCCATCTCATCATCGCCAATTGGGGCAAGTGGATGGTAGCCGATATCGCTTATCCAGGGTCCACACTACGTCACCCCATTTTTATCTCGACCATCTCTGGAGGATAAAGCGACGTCATTTCCCGGGCCAGCTACCAGGATTTGCAGCAGTAATATTCACCTCTCCGGTGGTTTGGAGGTAGAATAAATTGCTGGAAGGAATTATTATCTGGGAAAAGAAATGGCGCGGGCTTTGCGTCGAAATTCAATCCAGACTCCAGATGCGCCGTTGACATACGCTCGAGGATTCATGGCGTCCGACCGCGGCGGAAGGGGCTCACGTGGCAGCTTCCGGGCGTGATATAAGAACGCCGCACAAGGCGACAAAACCAGACATCCTTCCCTGTCTTTGCATCCCTTTCGCCGCACCCTTCCTCCCTCAATTCTATCACCATGCCTGAAGGAACGATGAAAGCTCTGTGGTACAATGGCGTGAGTATCTCGGGCGAGTGTCAGACGCGTCGCTCATGGTGTCCCGCAGCCGCAAGACTTTGAGATAAACAGGTTCCCATTCCGACTATCGGCGACGACGACGTCCTGCTCAAAGGTGTGTGTATACATGGTCGTGTGTGAACACAACTAATCCTTCGACTCTAGTGAGCTGCTGCGGTGTATGCGGCACAGGTGCGCGTCGCCCATTGCTTCTTTTCTACGTGTCGCTCATCCAGAAACACAGATGGACACATTCACGATGGTGTGTGCTCTCCGTCGCGACATTCAGACTCTTTTTAACCCCTATATGCAGGCGAATTCATTTCAAAATTCCCGGTACGTCTTCGTCTTCGAAAAAATCAAATGTGTGCTTATCGTCGCGTCGCAGCTCATCCCCGGCCACGAGGCAATCGGGTCCATCGTCGAGATGGGAAAGAACGTCAAGGGCTTTTCCATCGGCGACCGCTGCGTCGCCGACGTCGGGATTACTGTGCGTCGCGCCCGAATGCACGCATCAGCTTCAATGCTTACCCTGATTTTTAGTGCGATGACTGCTTCTACTGCCGCCGCGGTCAATCACTCCTCTGCGAAGACTTCAACGCGCGCGGCGTTACTCAGGACGGCGGTTTTTGCCGAGTACATCGCCTAGTGAGTCGGACTTTCTATTTTGGAAGTTACATAATTTTGATGGGACCTTCAGCCAACAGAAAAAGCTCTATAAAATCCAGAATTTGACCGACGAAGAGTCGACGTTGCTCGAACCCGCTTCATGTGCTATACATGGTCTCGATAAGGTCCCAAATTCACGTGATTTGAGCGCAATTCACTGACTCTTTCTAGCTCGGGATTTCGGTCGGAATGGAGGTCCTGCTCCTCGGCGCGGGCCCCCACCGGTCTCATCCTCGCGCAACTACTCAAAACTCAACGGCGCGTCTCGTGTCGTCATCGCCGCAAACAAGGGAATCAAGATGGACATTGCCAAGGACCTCGACGCTGCGGATGAGTACATTGAGCTCGACAGGCAGGACCCCGAGGCGCAGTGGAAGAAGCTGAAGGAGGATAACCCGTACGGGTTCGACGTTCGTGGTCGAGGCGACGGGCGTGGAGAAACTCGCAAACGAGAGCATCAACTACGTGCGGAGGGGCGGAACGCTGATGATCTACGGGGGTGTATGAGAACAAGGCGCTGGTGCACTGGCCGCCGTCGAAGATCTTCGGGGACGAGATCAAGGTTCGCTTCCTTCTCCTTCTCCTTCGTTGTCTGCTGTTCCTTACGACGACTTCCTGTAGATCATCGGTTCCTTCTCGCAGACGTACTGCTTCCCGCGCGCGGTCGCGTACTTGGACAGCGGCAAGGTCCGCGTCAAGGGCATGGTCACCGACGTGTTCAAGCTCGACGACTACCAGGCGGCGCTCGACAAGATGAACAGCAGGGGCGCGCTCAAGATTGCTATAAGCCGTGACGAGGGTATTAAATGGACTTTATCACACTGTTGTATGTATAGAATCGGCCGTCGTGCACTGTTAGATTATTGTACATGTGTGTATTGGGAACACGCGTTTGTTGCAGATTTCTTCTTGCTCGAGTCCCCTGCTGAGAAGAGCTCAAAGACCAAAGTTAGACTAAGCTTCGTTTCGACTTCGTTTCTCGCAGATCGGCGCTAATATAAGGTCGGATATATTTGGATTGCAGAGATGATGAATTGCCCGAATTGACCTCCAAGAACCCGTTTCAGAAGAAAAGCCGGTCTGTGGCCATAGCGTAGCTTGGTTGGTATTAGAATATTCCACGAAGATATCATGGGAGCAGTGTAATAATTTTCCCTCTTTGTGCCAAGCCGCAGCAGGCCAAGGCGGATCTTGGACGCGTTCAGGGCCTCAGAAACCCCTCCAAGCGCGTAGAATGACTTGCAAGAGCCTTGGAAGGCCTTGGACAGCCCCATTACACGTCAAATTCAATCGAACCGCACATATGTAAAAGCCCGTCAAGTTTGTTTCCGACCCTTCTCCTCCCGCCACCTTCTTCCGCCAGAGCAGCGAAATGCTTCGTTCTTGTTCCCTCGCTCGCCTCGCCCTCCTCTTGTCGGCAACCACCACTCTCCTCGGCGTCAAAGGCCAGACGAGTACCTTTCCCGCCACCACCCCTCGCATCGAAACATTTTGCGTACCCAACCGGCATAGTGATTTTCTTTCTTACTCGCTCTTCTACGCGCTCCTCATGCTCTTCGGCGCAGCCATACCAAGTCGACACGGAACCCTACCTCATTCGCGGGGGCCAGACGGGATACAACCAGTGTAACTCCACCACCGAGGGCTCGGGCTCGCTCTGCCAGACGTCCTTCCTCTCTGCTTTGGACGGTATGCCCAGTGCCCCGCTCCCACCTGGCGAGAACAAGACAAGCTAATGGTGTGGCGTGCATAGATTTCTGTCTCTGGGCGCCGATAAATCCGAACAGCCTCAATCGCGGACACGGAGGGCGAGGAGGGTCGCGTGGTGCACTAAGCCTGGGCACGGGACGCGTCTTATACCCCCGGAGCGCTGCAAGGCGTACAGTTCATGAAAACGCCCGACTATGTACAGGTTGTGGGTTTCATTGACCAGACGAAGATCAACCTGCAGGCGGACGACTCTGGAGGCGAATTGGGTAGGCGAGCACATTATTTCACGCGTATTGGTGCTGATTTCTTCGAAAGATCCTCACGGCGCTGGTGCGTACAAGACGCGTCTGAGATGTATGGACATGCATTTATTATTTTCCTAGATCTGCGCGGCAACCCTCTCGGATCACTGGTGTATTCCACAGCATGGGGCAGCGGCACCGAGTACACCCAGGTTATTGAATGGCACAAGTCAGTCAATGCAAAGCAGCGGTAAATGTTTACTGACATCGTGCAGCTTCATGGGCGGCAGCCAATTCTGCTTCAAGGCCTGCGATCCGTCGAAGTCCAACGCGGCCAATTACTGTCAACACATCTATGATCGTATTGGGCAAGTTTTCCGAGTTCATTCGACGGCGCGGCTCTGACGATGGATGCAGGTGCGCTTACAACGCGCCCAACAACGCGCAAAACGGGACCTTTGAGTCGTGCCTCGGCGAAAATCAGGATTTCCCGGGTGGTAAGCCATAGACTCCATGCTCCTTCCCGGACCTCACACTGGTGTACACAGTGTACACAACCGACGGCCAAGTGATGACCTACAAGCAGCCACCCGAGAGCCTCGGACCCATCAGCACGCTGCCTTACACCGCGAGAGTGCCTGCGAGCAGCAGCTGCACGCAGTACACCAGCTCGCTGCTTTTCAGCGCGTTGGGGACGGCCACTTCATCTGCAAGCGCGACTGCCACTGACAGTGGGTCTGGTGGTTCCGGCGGCGGCGGCGCAGCCAAGACAGGCAGCCAGACGAAGAGCGGGGCCAGTGCCGGGGCGAGCGCGAGCGCGACGGGGACGGGCGGCGCAGACACACTGAGTGTGAGTCTGGTGTCCGGCGTGCTGGGGGTAGTGTTCGCTGCGGTGTTTTTGGCGTAAAGCGCAAAGCGATATTTCTTCTTCTACCCTTCGGACTGGCTTTCCTGCTAAACTTCGCTACATGGACAATTGAGACGACGCACGTACATTACACATACATACTATCGCATTTCTTGTAATCAGCTTATACCTGGCGCAGAATGAGAAATCTCTTGGATTTTGACAAGAAAGGCTAGATTCCCACGGTACACGAGCAGTCACAATCAACCTGATCCAGCCTGATCCCTCTTGGCCTTCGCGTTCATCATGGCGATGGACCGTAGCGTCTCCCGAGCCATAGATGCCCTCAAGAAGGCTGCCTATAAGAGCAAGGATAGAGCAGTCAAGACCGCGATTGCGGAATTGGACTCCGTCTTGAAGAATCTGGCGAGTTCTATTGAGTTTCTTTCTTCGCGATTCAGCTTGACGAGTTCTGCCCAGTCCTCTTCTTCCACCAAAATCCACACCCAGCTATCCAAGGTATTCAACGACGGAAAGCTGAATGCGTTGTATCCCGCGTTCCCGCTCCTCATTTGCGATTTTTGTGCGGTGGTGCTTACGGCGATATTCCACGAGAAGGTCAAGCCTGCTTTCGATGCGGGGAATCCCGCGCTCCAGAGCTCGTGGGAGAACGTCCAGAAAGCAGTCGTGACCAACGTTCTAGTATGTGCAGAGCTTTCATAGTGAGACAACGCGCTGAACGACTTGCAGGACTTCGTTGAGCAGAATCCATCAAGTGTGTAGTAGCGTCTGGTCTCGTCGTTCATTCTTGACCGTTCCTAGAATCTAACAAAGCCGCCGCTGCGGAAGCCCTCTATCCCGTCGTTTCCGCCATGTTTTATCCTCGGAAACCAGTGCTCCAGTGGAAGAGCCCAAATCTGGTCCACAACGTCAGTTTCCCTGGATATATGCGCGTTTTCCTCTTATTTTTCGATAGGCTAATGAGCTCCTTATCGAAACCGCGACGGATCACCCAGAGAATCAGAGAAAGCTTCGGTCTGAAGAGGTTCTGGGCCCGTAAGTGACCGACAACTCTTAGTTCTCGTGTAACACTTCTGTGCAGGACACGAATGGGAACTGTTCTTTCTCAAAGCAGGGGTATCTGATATCGACTTGTTGACCGAATACGTTAGCCTCACGCTTTAAACCCAGATGTTGTGGTCCTCGAAGCCGTCCTGGGGCTCATCGGAATATCCTTGCCCGCGCGCCAAACCCCGGCGAAGCGCGCCGAGTTTGTGGACGCTGTGTTCAAGCCGGAGCTGTTCTCCCGGAGCGCCGAGATTAAGAAAATTATTGCCGCGTCGTCCGGCACGGAGTGGGACCCAGTCGCTGCCCAGATTATCAACATCAGTTTGGCCAAGTCTGATTTGTCTTTGTGCGTCGCGTTCTTCCTTCTCCGCGTGCCGTAAATTGACCCCGTCGCAGCCCCCAGCCGTTCTACATCAGTGGCCTCCGCGCGAGCACATCCCTGCCTAAAATCGTCGACTCGGACCCTCTCTACGTCGACCGCAACGCGCTATTTGCGAACGTTATAGAAGCGCGTATTTCCTCCTCTCGATCTTCCAGCACCAGGCTAAACGCGGTACAGGACGGCGTGCTCACCTCGATCCAGGTGACTTTCCTCAGCATAGAGCGCCTCAAGATCGGCGGGCCCGGGGCTCCCTCGACCTCGGTCTCGATACAGATGAACGCGGTCCCGCAGATTGGCGTCGGCGTGCAGCAACATAAAAAGTGTACGATGCAGTTTCAACTCAAGAACGCGGACGCAGGACGGTTTTTGCAGGCGCTGAACGTGCGGGGGCAGGTGGGTATCTTTGCCTGTTGTTGTCACGGCGCTGACGGATATGTCTCGTGTAGAGCGAGCTCATTAGTAACCCGAAGGTGTCGAAGATTACGGAGGATGTGAGCTTGGACTTCAACTCGAGCGAGCAGAAACCGACTCAGGTGAGGGTGTCTCTGTATCTATTGAAAACGATTCATTCTAAAGCGGACGCCGGCAAATAGCAGGAGAGGGTTGCGAAAGTGGAGCGACGTGAGTCTTCTGCCGAATGCAACTACAATATGGACAACGGATGCTGACGATTGGTACTTGCAGTTTGGCAGTCCGGTCGGCCGACCTCCCCGCTCGTCTCGGATCCCGCCAAGACGCCAAGCCACAAGGATGCTGCAGCGGCAAGTTCAGACTTGCGCCGCGATACCAGTTCGCAGCATGAGTCGATCTATGGCGACGAGCTGTCCGAGGTGTCTGACGTCGAAGATAAGCCCGCCTCGAAAGTTGCTGCCCCAAAAGCGAAGCCTCCGCCACCGATAACGAAAACGAAAACGAAAACTCTTCCGGTGTCCAGTCCACCGCGTCGCGTGCGCATAGTCGAGGACTCAGACGACGAGCAGGTTGCGCCCAGCAAAACCCGTGCGCGCCAGAGCGCCATGAAGAAGCGTACTGTTGCATCGGACGACGATGAAGAAGAGGAGGAGGAGGAGGAGGAGATCAAGGACAAGGACCTCCAGTCGTCGTCGCCCCCGTCCTCGCATGGCAAGGACCTGGACTTCGAGCCTACGCAGGAACTCCGGGCGGCTGTCCCTGCGCGGGTCACACGCGGCGCGGCGAAGAAGAACCCTGCGCTGGCGGCTTCCACAGGCGAAGCGGAGAGTGAGCCTGCCCCTGCCCCTGCCCCTGGACGCGCCAAGGCGTCGGTCGCTGCTGCTGCTGCTCGAGACGAGGATGACGGAGGTGAAGATGCTGTTGCTCCTGCTCGTTCCATACGCCGCTCGGCTGCACGAAAGCCTGTGGCTGTCGACAAGGAGTTGTTATCCTTGTCGGAGGACGAGATCGAAGAGCAAGACGCAAAGCCCCCAGCTAAAACCCAGGCGACGGCTGCTGCCGATACTGCATCCAAGAAGCGTTCAAACGGAAAAGCTGACCCGAGTAAGCCCTCTTTTTGTACTTGGAGTTGCGTGCTAAGCCAAGTGCGTTCAGTTGAAATCAAGGCCGAAGTCGCGAGCAAACCGGCTCGAAGCAAGAGAAAGCCTGCGGCCGTCGACAAGGAGCCGTCTGACGAGATCGAGGAGACCGACATAAAACCTGGGCGGGTGACATCTGCTGCCGATACTGTAGCCAAGACGCGTTCCAACGGACAGCCAGACTTGAGTAAACCCTCCTTTCTATTCGAAGTTACTAAGCTGAGCGCCTTCAGTCAAAACCAAGGCCAAATCGCAAGCAAACCAGCCCCGATCAAGAGCGGACGGAAGAGACCTACGACGGACGACGAGGAAGTTCCCGACAGCGATGCTGACGACAGTGACCGGCCGACAAAACGCCCGCGCGGACCGACAGTCGTCGAGCTAGAAGAAGAAAACAGCGTCCATTCCTCCTCCTGCCCCTCGTCGGGCTTCTGCTGCTGTTGGTACCGTGACTCATGCGCCCGCAAAGAAACGCTACGGTGGCAAGAAAGGCCGGACCTCTTCTCCCGTTCCGGACGCTGGTGATACTGACATGGCTATTGACTATGATGAGCTTCCTGCGGCACCTTCGCCCCCGCCGTCCCCCGTCGCAGAGAAGGTCACGGTCAAGAAGGTGAAGGTGGATAGGCAGGAGCCTAAGATGGCGTCTGATATGAACGTGAACGACGCGCCCAAGGGTCGCGCTGCCGCAATGAAAGGAAAGGGCGGGCACAAACCCGAGACCAAGGCTCCTCCGAAGGTCGTCAAGGCTGCTCCCGCCGGAAAGAACAAGACCAAGACGCAGGCGCAGGTTGTGCCAGCCGCCAAGGTCTGATATGGTTTCGTCTCCTCTATCGAATTGGCTGGTTCACATTCAATTGCAGGAAAAGGTCGACGTGGAATCTGACGGCGAGGCCAAGCCTCGAAGATTGACCCGGGCGACCAATGCGGCATCGAAACCTGCTGGCGTATGTTTTTCGCATCTTTTCTGATCACCACTGAGGGAAGCCCTTTAGCCGACCGTGGAGACCAACATCCCCAAGCCAAAGCCAAAGCCAAAAACGAAGCCGGAGAAACCGCAAAAAGCTCCTTGGGAAGACATGCATCTGCACAAGAAAGAAGATGTCGCGATGACTGACGAGCCTCTGCCCCAGAACGACGATGTGGTGATACAAGACGAACTGCAGGCAGGATCAGATGCATTCGAAGAATACTACGTTCCGTTGAAGGCGGGTGCTCTGCTTGTCGAGTTGATTGGTCGCTGACGGTATTCATAGGGCTCTATTGATCCTCCTATTCCCGAAGATGACGTTCCAATCCTTGACTTGACTCAGGATACGCCCCCCAAAGCCGCTGGCAAGACAGTGCAGCTAGAGATTCCTCGAGCCGAGAACACAACTCTTCCCGCTACAACTTCCGCTCGTCCTCTCGATTCAACATCCGCTTTCCAATTTGATTTCGCCCTCGCTGCCGTTTCCGCTTCTGATCCAGTTAAATCAACCTCTGCTCGCGCTCTCGATTCTGCATCGTCTCTCCCTGCCAAATCAACCTCCACTCTCGCTCTCCGTGCGATCAATCCCGCTCCTACCAAGTTAGAAACAGTTGCCGACCCTGCCAGTCCGATCCGTCCCCAATCACGCTCTGTTGTGGCTACGTCTGAGCCAGCGATCGCTCGTCCTCTGACAAAATTCAAAGCCGAAGTCCCTTCACGCTCCATGAAACCAGTATCTTTCTTGCAAAAGGTGGCCAGTCCATCTCCTCCACCAACTCTACCGCAACCTTTGCATCCGAAGAAGACTCCACCTCCCGCGGCATATCAACGGCCCACCCCCCGTTCGCCTATTCCTCCAGTCTACCATGAAGTTATCGGTGATTCTCCGTTTCCGGAGCGGGTGCACAACACAGCTGCTTTCGCGCCATCAAGGGCTTCGCCGCCTTCCCTCAAACGAAAAGGTTCAGCTATTCTGCCCCGACGAATGGAAAACACCCACGGTTCGTAGGCAGCTCAATATGGGTCGTTTGGCTGAGACGATTACAGGTTATGAACGCACGCCTGATTTGGGACGCCCTGAACGCACATTCGGCCGTGGACTGCACAAACACGAGGCGGTGGATCACAAGCGCGGTCGGAGCCCGATGCAGGGCATCCTCGAGGTAAACTATATTTGAGTGCAAACAGATCTAGACATACTTACATTTTTATTTCAGGTAATCAACGAAATCGACAAGGCAGTCTTAGAGAAAGTAACGCAAGATTTCGAGGACGTCAAAAGAGAGGTCCGAATCGGCAGAAACGCTATTCTCCGAGGAGCTGCTGAAACTCTCGCGAACATGTGTGCAGAGAGGTGTGGTTTTCGCATTTCTACATGGTCTAGACTAAATCAAGTACAGCGAGGGTCATTTCAACGCTCTGGTCGACCTCGAGGTGGAATATGCGACGTATCATCGCAAGGTCATATCGGGCATCGACGACATGCAAAAGGGCGCAGAGGTGGTGTCGAATGCCCTGGGCCAGATCGTCCAGCACCATGACCGCCTCGTAGCCTCTCCAAGAAGCTGCCTACGAGCCTCTTCACCCTTCCTCCAACTCTGCGGAACGCTGTCTTAGTCCTTTGATTTATATTACTCGACGCTGTACTATAATTCTTCGCGGTATGTTTGCTGTATGGTTTGTTGTATTCACCGTTGGACCACCGAAGTACATCTCGGACAAAGCGGCTCGGACGGGACCCGAGTGAATATCCAACACCGCGAACATTTCTCAAGCTGCGCTGGCCGGACTCGGATGGTCAAATCTTCATCGGAGGCTGTCCGGACACATCAGCTTCAGCCCACCGTTTCGACGATATTTTCGGACGATATCACACGTACATGGGATAGCCGCTGAGGAAACGTAGACCCATTCTGGGGACGTTTGTACCAAGAGACCCTTCGTCAATCAGCGTTGCGTCTGAGGTGATGAAGAGAGTTTTCAGCAAGTTCTCTGCCACAAAATAAGAATCAAATGTCGACGGGTCAGCTAAGACTTTCACACCTTCGCGTTGCAGCAGCTCTATGAACGGCGACGGTTGCTCGAGATCGGGAACAAGGAGTTCAACCTCGGCCTCAAGAGAGCTCTTGATCTTTCTAGATTCAAAAGTTAATCGTATGTTCCTTCATATCGCGGCTATGGCCTACTTGTCTCCTCTGGCTTCCTCAAGGCCGGCGAGCACTGCTGTCCGTAAGCGAAGCAGCATTTTCATCTCCTCGTTCGCTTTGGGATCGTCCCATTCCGACGCCTAAACAAAGACATGAACACAATCGAAATCCTGAGGGTCATCGAAACTGACCAAAGGCTTCCATTGGATCGTGAAAATGGACGACTCCGTCTCGTTGAACGCCTCGTGAATTTCCTCGGCGAGATGCGGCACCAGAGGAGCCATGATTGAGTTCATCGTGGTAAGGACCTACCGACGTAAGTCGAACAGTCGGGCCGGAGATAATGGAAAAACGCACTTGCTCCAACACAGTCACGGTAGCTCTCCGCTCAAAGCTGTCCAATGCGTTTCGCGTACAGCCCATCCTTTGAAATATCAAAGTAAAACGAGGAGAGGGTGATGTTCGCGAAGTTGCTCAGAGCTGCGGCGACTATAGGCCATGTATGAGTATATAAACGGAACGATATACGCGCCAAGAACCTTTGGCGAAGTTGTACTGGGAGTAGCCTTCGAGCGCAGTTTGCTCGAGAACACGCAGCTCGTGCATAATGTACCGTTCCACCTTGTGGGAAGGTTTCCCGTCAGATCCCAGAGATTTCATGCAAAGTGTTCAAACGCACAAGGCCCATCTCCGACCGCTGCACTCTCTTCATCTTGGCGCGAGTTTCTGCGCTCCCGACATTCCCGAGGACGAAACGCGCTGTGTTCCGTATCTTGCGAACGCCTTCTGCTGCTTGAGCAAGGACAACCGGACCGAGATATACGTCGTTCCAGTAATCCACTGACGCGACCCAGAAACGCAGAACGTCAGCGCCGTAGGCAGGTTCCTTCTTCAGATCCTGAGAAGCCCAATGAAACGCGGAGGGAGGTGAAAAGCCAAGAAACGTACCAGACCACCGTCTACGACGGTCATCGGACTGGTAACGTTCCCCAGCGACTTGCTCATCTTCTTCCCCTTCTGGTCGAGAACCATCCCGTGCGTTATCAGAGTCCCGTACGGACTGAGAGTACGCTGTTCCGGCGGAGCCGATGCAACGGCGGTGAGCAGTTGACTCTGGAACCAACCGCGGTGTTGGTCAGAGCCTTCGAGACATACGTCCGCTCGCGGGACACCGTTCCCTCGCTCGCCCAACATAGACCACGCCGTCCCGCTGTCGAACCAGACATCCATCGTGTCCGTGCCCTTCCGCCAGACCGCATCCACTGCGACCCCCGCTTCTTGCAGTGCCGGAGGGACGAATTCCTCAACGGGGCCCTCCCACCAATACTCGATCCCTTTCTTGTCGAGGACTCTGAGAATGTGTTCTAAGGTGGGTGAATCGAGGACGGCCTCGTCCGTGGGGATGTGGTACAGCGTCGGGATGGGGACGCCCCAGACGCGCTGCCGCGAAATACACCACTCGGAACGCAGCTGAACAAACGAAGTTAAGCGGGCGCGCGCTAAGGGGGCGTCAGCGCCGAATCGCTCGTACATGCAGAGCTCTAAGAAACGTACAGACAGGAGGGAAGAACGACACGCCTTCAAGCGCGGCGAGCGCATCCGCCTTGATGTCGTCCAGGTTCGCAAACCACTGCGAGGTGGCGGTCATGATGATCGGCTTGTCCGTCCTCCAATCGTACGGGTACCGGTGCTTGATGCGCTGGATCTTGACGAGCGCGCCGATGTCCTTCAAGAGCTGCACGACCTTTCGCGAGCCGCCGTCGAGGACGCTCTCGCCGATTAAGCCTCTGGCCCCATCATCGCCGACGATCTCGGCGACCTGGGTGGTGAACTCCCCGGCACTGCCGACGTGGCAGAGAATCTCTTCCTTCTTGTCGAGTAGGCCGAGCTCTCGGAACGCGTTGTAGTCCTCCGCGCCGTGCGCTGGAGCGGAGTGCACGAGGCCGGTCCCCGAGGTGGATGTTACATGCCCCGCTGTGATTATTGGGAGAGGGCGGAGGGAGGGGCACAGAGTCGCGAATATGGGGGTATAAAAAGTGCCGGCGAGCTCGGCGCCTGTGATAGAAGGTCAGTGTCTGCAGAACATGGACCAAGGGATCCGCCTACCTAATAATTCGGCGACGATGTCGGCCGGACCTATGATGTCGGCGAGCGCGTCCATTCGCTCTTTAGCGACTATTAGGAGCGGGGCCTCCGCACTAGTGCGTCGGAGGACGACGTAGGTTAGATCTGGGTGGACTGCGATGGCCTCAAAATGATTTTCAGTTGGAAGGCAAGCAAAGGAGACAGGCACGGACCATGTTAGCAGTGAGGGTCCACGGCGTCGTTGTCCAGACCAGGAGTTGGATGGCCTGGCCCACGAGATGATGAGTCTGGAAGACCGTAACGTCCTCCGTGGTGTTTAGGTCGAAGGTGACGAAAACCGAGTGCGAGACATGGTCGTCTTTGTAAACGAGCTCTGCCTCAGCCAACGCGGAACGGGACGAGGGGGAGAAGTGGACGGGTCGATAGCGTCGAAAGATTAGTCCTGCCATAAATGAGTACGCCATCAAGACGATAGACAAGAAAACAAGCACCGTTTTCCACCATATCGCGAAAGACTCGGAGTTGTCTCATCTGGTAAGAATGGTCTGTCCTGGTGTTAAATTCCGAGTAGGAGGGTCGGACAAGAATATACCTATTGTGCGGTACGTTGTCTCGGTGCTCCAATCCGCCATGATGCCCAGGCGTTGGAACTGTTCCTTCTGCGTCTCGATTTCGCGCAGAGCGGTTTTATTTGCCGCCTGTCGTATGGCTAGCGGTGGTAGAGACGCAGAGTCTTCCTTGACCGTCATCAGAGCTCCGACTTGCGCTATAAACAACGACGTACTCCCAGCTCATGCAACGCCTTGTTTTCGATCGGGAGGCCATGACAGTCCCATCCCGGGATATACCTGGAGCCATGTAAATAAAAACATCCAAGATGGAGCTTTAAAACGCACTGCACTCTCCGACCGCGAGACACATGGAACCGGTTGATAATGTCCTTGAGGATTTTGTTCATTGCGTGGCCTGGAAACGCATCAATTTCTGGGCCGAAACGTGCGTACGGAGGATAAGTACCCATATGTAAGTCTCCATTGGCGTATGGCGGCCCGTCATGAAAAATGAACTGAGGGCCCTCTAGGTTCTTGAACTACAGAAGATATTGGTAACGCATTATGACGCGGGCAGGAATGATTGACCTGCCACTTGTACAGGTCGGTGCACGTCCGAGCGCGGTGTCGCGCCTCAATTTCCTTTGGATTCGGACGAAGTGCAAAGGATGTCTTTGGGAGTAGCAGAGACTGCGCAAACGCGTGGTTATCGACTGTACTGGAGTATCGCGTCCCCAGAAAGAACGCGGAATTTTGGATGCGGCGCCTGCATCGTTGACTTGAAGCCCAAACGTTCATAGAGACATTCGAAAGTCGCCAAGTACTTATTGTCAAATTCAACCTGGAGATCTAGATCGTAACAAACAGTTATTTCGAAGCGGAGTAAAGGCTTCAACACTCCGGAGACGCAAGTTTTGGTTAAGCAGAAAGAGCGAGGATGAAAAGCCGAAATTTCCGAACGGTCACATGACAGCGCGCCGACTTGCCTCGTGCCATTATCTGAAACTTTATCTTGAAAACAAGCCGCAGTATTCTCACAACACCTACCAGATCTCTGTCCCATTTCTGTGCATTATGGTTCGAGGTTTACAGCTTTACATTGAGGGAGAGCAAAAGTACATGGTCGGACGCATTCTTGAAGCCTTCGAGCTCTATCGTCAGGCAGCCGTCCAGATTCTGAACCACGAGGACGTCCTACAAAAGGCTGGTGGTAATATGGTTCCGGAGCAGGCTCCACAGGAGATACTTGCCATCGTTTGGATAAATCTCCTAGGATGTTTCAAATCGGACGACGGGAGGTTCACTCAAGGTAATGGGGTGAATTATAGTTTTGAATCCGGTGCTAATCTCGACTCGTCTTGAAGAGGCGTACCCGGAGGCATACGATCTGGTCTATTCGTTCCGCCCTACCTCTTCGTCCAAGGCGCACCCCCAGTTCAAAGGACCGCAAGGGCAGCGCTTGCTCAAGATGATGCAGATCTTGGCGGGCTTCGCGCTCGCGATTCTGGCTTGGAAGAAGGGTGACCGGTCCACCACTGCGAAACGATACCAGGAAGCCCTGGATGTCGCGGCCACGCACCCACCGTTCAATGCGGTAGTTCCGGGCCAGAAGCACCTCGACTATGTTGCCGCGCACGATGTGCAAGAGATGCGTGACAACCTCGCGATGCTGATCGCGAACGACTCCTTCACAGCAGGCATGGTCGGGCAGGGTGCGTTGCGGAAGGAAGTGCTGGACGCGCCGAATGGGCGTTGGGAGTCAATGGGGAGCTCACGCCGGATAACACTTTTGTCGTCGCGACGGACGCGTGCGGACGGGCTGGATGCAGCAAGCGGGGCGTCAAATTCAAGCGCTGCAGCGCGTGCAAGAAGACTGCATGTGAGTTGTAATGTTTTATATTTCGTTCCTTCTTACCCTTTCCAAGATTGTAGCGTCGAATGCCAGAAAGAAGACTGGAAGTATGTCGTTTAGCTCTTCACGATGGTTAACGCCGATTTCCTTTCGCAGGAAACACAAGTTGACTCACAAGTAGTAGGAAACTGGGTCTGTATCTCTGTATTACTAGTACATAGGATTACCGCGACGCGTCTCAATGAATCTGGCTTTGATTCCACGTGACGAACAAACACCATCACGTGCATGTTTATAACTCGCTCTGAATCGGACCGTCTTGCTTCCGACCTCCACTACCCTCAGTTTATTCTTCCTCTACATACGAGGTTTATTGCGCCGACCTCAGATGTCGACGAACCTCCCAGTGCGTCTGAAACCACCGAAAATCGATAGAATTTACTCACTTTTTGCTACGACAGCCTCGGCGTGCTGCAGGTCGGACCACCCGCACTACGGCACCCAAAGACAACGAAAATGCGAACGCACGCCCTTCACGGCTTAATACACGCGCGAAACCACTCGCCGCCGCCGCTGCCACCAATATCGCTGGCGGGTCCACACGCGCGACAGCGGCGACGGCGGCCTCGAGAGCCAAGATCGGCCTCAGTACTGCATCAGACGTAAAGCCAGATGCACCGGCGGCGAAGAGAAAGCGAGAGGCACTGGGCGAGAACACGGGGCTCGCGAACGGCAGGTCCCAGAACCAGACGGCCAAGGGCAAGGAAAAGGAAGGGGTTGTCAAGAAGGAGAAAGTGGACGCTGCCACCGGGAAGGCGACGACGGTGCGGAGTACTCGCCAGCCTCTGCGTCTGGTGGCAGGCACGCGTCACAATCCCATCGCCGATGAGCCAGAGCCTCAAGACGTCAAGGTGGAGGTCAAGGAGGAATTGCGTGTCGATGAGAATGCCATGCTCGTCGACCTTCCCCAGCATCCCGCCTTGCCTGTAGCTCCCGTCCGGAAGTCCCTGGTGGCTGGCGAGAATACTTCCGTCGCCACTCGCCAATCCACCGCTGCCTCTCGTCGATCTTCGACCCGCCGCTCCGTCCCTGCTCCTCAGGACCTCGAGGAAGAGCTCGACGACGACCGTGCTCATAAACGGCGCAGGACTTCTTCAGACTCACCCGAGGAGCCAGAAGAAGAGGACCCTGAGCTCCTCGAGCAAGCACGGTTACAAGCAGAGGAAGAGCTTATTACGGCGCGCATTGCAGCGGAGCTCGAAGCGTATGCCAACGACGAGCCCGAAGCCGACCCTGAAACTTCTCCATGGGACGACCTCGACGCTGACGACGCCGACGACCCTGTAATGGTCAGCGAGTATGTCGTCGACATCTTCAAGTACCTCAAGCAGATCGAGGTGATTTTAGAACGCATATGATCTCGCTCTGCTTCTGACGATTTACCGCAGTTGACGACTATGCCCAGCCCGAACTACATGGCGAGCCAAACTGAGCTGGCGTGGAAAATGCGCGGCGTCCTCAACGACTGGCTCATTCAGTTGCACGTCCGCTTCCGTCTCCTTCCCGAAACTCTCTTCTTGTGCGTCAACATTATCGACCGCTTCCTGTCCGCACGTGTCGTGTCCCTCGCCAAGCTGCAGCTCGTCGGTGTTACCTGCATGTTCATCGCCGCGAAATTCGAGGAGGTCATTGCGCCCTCCGTCCAACAGTTCCAAATCGTCGCCGACTCGTCGTACACCGAGGCTGAGATCCTGCAGGCGGAGCGATATGTGCTTAAGACGCTCGACTGGAACATGAGCTACCCCAGCCCGGTGCACTACCTCCGGCGGATAAGCAAGGCGGACGACTACAATCTCAAGGCCAGGACGCTCGGCAAATATTTAATAGAAATCGCATGCTTGGAGTGGCGGCTCATTGCTGCTCCGCCGTCGTTGCTTGCTGCAGCTGCGATCTGGCTTGCCAGGATAGCTCTGGGCGAGGAGAACTGGGTATGTTCTGCTCTGTGTCCATTCATCTTGCATTTCGCTTATCTTGTTCTTAGACCCCGAATCTCGCGCACTATTCGTCGTACCCCGAGAGCGCGTTGCTCCCCACCGCGAACTTGATGTTAAACTATATCTTGAAGCCTACTCGCCACGAATCTTTCCATCTCAAGTATTCCGGCAAAAAATTCTCCAAGGTATGTGATTTCCTTCACTTGTCGCATTCTGTTCTAATGCGTGTTTCCCTCAGGCCAGCGTGTATATGCGCCAATGGGCCCTGGAGCGGTGGGAGGAGAACACTCTCGTCGACCTCGGCGCGGAACTCAGCCAGCTCAAAACTGAGATTCGGGCGGAACGCGTCCATGAACAAGTCCGGATCGAGCAGGAACAGCTGCGGCGGGAACAGGAGGAGGCGGAGCGGGTGGCGGAGCAGGCTGAGCGTGCGGCGGAGCGAGCTCAACGGCGGCTGAAGACCAGCGGGTCGGCGGCGCTAGCAACAGGGGTGGGTGGCAGGCCATCCACACAGCGGGTGGCGAGCGGCAGCGGCGCGGGATTGGCGCGTGCGTCGCGATAAATGTGGGGTTGCGGTTGCGAAATCTATTGGCGCTTGCTGCAAGTCCATCTCAACTATCCTATCCCAACCTATCCTTCATTCTCCATCCAAGGACATCCTCGCATCGATCACTGTTTCATCTACCATCCCACACTGTACTCCGGCGACACGCCACGACGCAGCAGAATCGCGTTGCCCTTTGTGATATGTTTATTCATCGTTTGCCCCTTCCCTTCGCCGCGCCTTCCACCCGCTGGCCATCCCGTGCATGACGCGACTCGCAGCAGTACAACCTAACCTCCGCTCCATATCTCACCCCCTCGACGCGTGTCTCTCGCGCAGCGCGCGCTTGCGACCCTCAGCTCCCCTCCCCGCTCCGTTCCTCCAAATGCTCTCTTGTCCGTCTGCTCGATTTGTTTTTTGGCTCCTTATGTACCCGGTATCCCTTATTCCCCCTCCCCCTCCCCATTCACGCCACCATAACGACTCCACCAAACAAAAAAGTTCTTGTTTTATTTAACCCACATAATTTCTCTCCTCCGTAGATAAGATAAGATCACTACATGGTCGTGTCTTGCTGGCGCCGGTGTTCATGCGGTTTGTCGGTAGAAATATACGTTGGGTTGAAAGCGAGATTAATTAGATTGAGAAGGCCGGAGAGTTCGGGAGAATGCGGAGAAGGGTTGGACCAGAGTGGATCAAATCGCGTCGGAGATAGTCACGATCAATTTTAGGCCCAACAAGCGCTCGCCGGCGCTTCGCGCCGGCTCCCACTTCTGCCGGAATGATAGATTAAAGCGGAGTTTAAAAAGCTTCGGACAGACGGACAGGCTTAATTTTATAAATAGGGAGACTAAATTGGGTTGAATCCAGACTCCGAAGAGAAAGGTAACTTGAAGTCCCGAACTACACGACTCCTTCTTTCATAGTACTTCCCGACCTTTTCTTCCTAAAGGGGTGTCGGGTAATTGTCCTCCCGTTTCGGCCCGAGACTCAGCTTCTTCGACGTCTCAAAAGAAGTATCAGCCTTGTCCTGCTGATTGTGCAATGCGGGCAGTCGCGGAGGACGTTTTAACTAGAACCACGGCGACTAAATAGTGGCCTACGCGGCTTAAAAGCGACAGGATGCCAGTACCAGCGTCCCAACAGTCCGCCATGGCCGCCGATGCCTCGACAGACTCTTCAACCACTCTGAAAAACCATGCTTCGGATAAAGACGACAATTACCTGTACACGGGTGACCGAGAGGTTATCTTCGTCGGTAGGCGGTCCTCTTGCAGTATCGAGATGGTTCCGACTAATGGACCAAAGCGGGGCTTGGGATGGTTGGGATCGGTAGGGATTCCTCTATCGCTCGAGTCGGAGCTTTATCAGCGGCGTTGCAGCGTTTATCGAGAAGCTCTTGACTCTCGACGTCCAGAAGAAATATTTCCTGGTAACTTGCGGAGAAGAACAGCTCTTTGCCTACAACCGCGTCGGGCAAGTAGTAGAGGCATTCCCAGGCTGAACGCGTATTAATATCTCACAGGCTGACCGAATATTTCGAGCATCGCAATGTGTGTCTGATTCTGTACTTTGTCGTCCCCTCGCTGAACCAGTTCAGGTTGAAAATCTATATCTGAATCCACCGTCCTGGTATGCAGAACAGCAACCAGAGAGTTTTCCGGTACTTTCTTGGCGAGACTGTGACCTCCGTCTCGCCGGAGAAGCATCTTGTCCATACATCCGAAGGCACGTCTTTAAATACAACAAGTGCATCTTGGCTACGGGTTCCAGTGCTGGCCTCCCTCCCTATGTTACACCAGAAAAGGCCGCAAGAACACACGGTGTCTTCGTGTATCGCAACATTTCGGATCTCGATGCGATTATTTCTTATGCCGAGACGGGTGTCGTCAAGAAAGCGGTCGTAGTTGGAGGCGGTTTGCTTGGGCTGGAAGCTGCGAAAGCCATATACGATATGCCCTCGTGAGTGGTTGCTATTCTGAAACGGCTGGTGTTGATTGTTTTTCGCGCAGGATTCCAGAGGTCGCCATCATCCACCGTCGGGACCATTTATTGTCTCGTCAGGTAGACTCTGACGCAGGCGAGATGGTTCTCCGGCAGATTCAGGGCCATGGGAGTCGAGGTTTTAACCAACTGCTCCCCGGTCGAACTCTTGACGCGCCCAGCAGAGGACGATCCTGAACAGGAGGTGTTCGTAGGCTTCAAACTGCCTGATGGCGGAACCATTGAGGCATGTTTGGTCATCTACGCGATTGGCATCAAGCCCCGGGACGACATTGCCAGGGCAAGTGGGATTGAATGCGATCCTAGAGGGCGGTATTGTCGTCGGCGACGATTTGCAAACCATGGCCAAAGATGTCTACGCCATTGGGGAATGTGCAAGCTGGAAAAGTAATACTTACGGCTTGATTGGGCCAGGAAGTGCGTTTCTTGAGTTTTTCTCTTTCCAACGAGCAAACAATTGACCAATGGCTAGTCGAAATGGCCGATATCCTGTCGTTCAACCTCACTCAGACCGATTCGCATGCGCCTAGGGTTATGAACGCGCCCGACCTTAGCACCAAGCTGAAGTATACTTCCTTTCTTGGCCACTTCCTGCCGTTGATTCTTTCTCCTCCCAGGCTGATGGGCATAGATGTTGCTTCATTCGGCGATTCTTTGCCGATGCGAAATCGATCGACGCTCAGATCGAAGTCGTTTCTCGTGTTTGAAAAACCCGATAAAGCCCAGCCCGCAGTCCATATAGCCATTGGTGATTCGCCTCAAACCGGTATGAGGATGCCCAAATCCAAGGAAAGATGAACCAATCAAGTGTCTGGTGTACAACGATCCATTCGGTTCGACTTACAAAAAATACATATTCACTGCGGATGGAAAATACCTTCTCGGAGGCCAAATGATTGGTGATGTCGCAGACTACGTCAAGCTTGTTTCGATCGTTAAGAAGAAGGGTATGGAGTCAAAGTCAACATCGACGTCTTGGAAATACTCAACGCACAAAATAGAAAGCGCTCGAAACCCCCCCTTCCGAGCTCATTATTGGTGCTAAGAAAGAAGGGGCTGACGGCGGGGACGATTTGGATGATGACGCTCAAGTTTGCAGCTGCCATGTCTGTCTCAATTCTCTTTCTACATTTATGCTTGAGTGCTAACTTTGATTCTTTGGCCAGAACGTCGAAAAGGGCAGAATAGTAAAATGCGTCAAGGACGAAGGCTGCACGACAATCGCCGACCTCAAAGCAAAGACAAAGGCTGGCACGGGTTGCGGAGGTTTGCATGCCGTTGGTGAGCACCGATCAGCGACTTTTCAATCAAGTTGTTCAACTCATAGCATTCAGGTTACCAGTATTTTCAATGCTGAGATGCGCAAGGCCGGCCATAAAATTAACAACAACCTCTGTCCTCACTTCGCAATCTCTCGTGCTGATCTTTTCGCTGTGGTTCGAGTGAAAAAACTTCGAGACTTCACCGAAATTATGCGCGATTCTGGTGTAGACAAGGACTCTCTTGGATGCGAGATTTGCAAGCCGGCCATCGGGAGTATTCTGTCCAGCTTGTAAGTTCAACGGAGCCCCTGCATTTACGTCGTTGTGCTAATCTGAACTTAACCAGGTACAACGAACATATCATGGCCCCCGCACATCATCAAAACCAAGATACCAATGACCGTTTCTTGGGCAATATTCAACGTGACGGCACTTTTTCGGTCATTCCGCGCATCGCTGCCGGTGAGATAACACCAGATGGCCTCATTGCCATTGGCGAGGTTTCCAAGAAATACGGGTTGTATACCAAGGTGAGCGAGATGGTTCCCCGATACTTGTCTCATTCAAATTTCAACGAATGAATACAGATTACCGGGGCACAGCGGATTGATATGTTCGGTGCTCGCAGGGATGATCTACCGAACATCTGGGAAGAACTCAATAATGCCGGGTTTGAAAGTGGACATGCCTATGGAAAGTCTCTTCGAACTGTAAAATCTTGCGTTGGAACAACCTGTGAGTCGTTCGAGTCATCCTCCATTTATCCCTGACCCGTCTGTATTTCAGGGTGCCGATACGGAATTGGCGATTCTGTCGGCCTAGCTGTACAATTGGAGAACAGGTACCGCGGTGTTCGCAGCCCACACAAATTCAAGGGCGGGGTCTCGGGCTGCGTAAGAGAATGCGCCGAAGCTCAGGGAAAAGATTTCGGAGTGATCGCAACGGACAAAGGATGGAACAGTACGCTTACATCCAGGTTCGTCGACCGTTGACTAATCCCTTATTCTGTAGTATTTGTCGGAGGAAATGGTGGCGCAAATCCGGTAAGATTGATCCCTGAATCCACATCGTCTTTCTCAATTATCTAGCGACACGCCGAGCTATTTGCAAAAGATGTCCCACCGACTCAAGTTGTTCGAATTATTGACAGATTTCTTGCATACTACATCATGACAGCGGAAAGGCTGCAGCGTACCGCTCGTTGGATTGAAAACATGGAGGGCGGGATTGAGGTGTGTTTCTCAGAATACGGTGCATGAGCGTACCTCAAACCTTAATGTAGAAACTGCGTCGGGTGATCCTCCAGGACGAGCTTGGGATTTGTGATCAACTCGACGCCTTGATGGATAACCTCGTCAACACCTATCAGGACGAATGGGCTCAAGCTGTGCAAGGTAAGGGACTAATGAATATTCCACGTTTTTCCTCATAGATATGTAGATCCCATCAAGAGAAAGCAATTCAAGCAGTTTGTCAACACTGATGAACGGCGGACAAACGTGGAAATGGTCACGGAACGTGGTCAACGCAGGCCTGCCGATTGGGCGAAGGCATATCCTGCCGTCAAACTAACTCAAGAA
Source organism: Mycena olivaceomarginata (assembly GCA_029378375.1). Lineage (NCBI taxonomy): Eukaryota > Fungi > Basidiomycota > Agaricomycetes > Agaricales > Mycenaceae > Mycena > Mycena olivaceomarginata. The sequence goes on along the minus strand of JARKIC010000357.1, from coordinate 278,520 downwards.
CGATTTGTAACACCCAAATCCGACTGGCAGTGGTTAACTATGGCGTCGAAAGCAGATATGATGCCAACGGATGTGGGCACCACCAGCGTCGCTGTCAATACGGGGAAACGCAGCTTGCGGTATTTCACGTTCCTAAACGTGGATATTTTTTCAACACAGCAGATGCGAGTACAGGATTATTCCCGTTATTCAACTTACTAACTCGTCGGCCAGGTGTCCCCACCGGCGGTAAGTAACGTGGTGTCGGCTGAGAAATATCTCATTTCCTCGTAGGGCTTTCGTTCTTGACCACGGAATTATCGGTGAATCACCGAAAGGAGAGCCTGTGAGTGTCGTCTAATCTACCCGTTTCGAGTAGATTTGACTGGGGAAATTACCCTGTTTTATGCAGTATGTGTCGTGCCCGCTTCATAAGCGCAACTATACTCTTACAGAAGGGGTTTGTTTAAACGACGCGGACTACCAGATTCTCACCTTCGAGGCCCGGGAGAATCCAGATAACGAAGAAGAGATCCAGTTGCTACTTCCCCCGAAGGATGACATCGATGCTATCCTCGGTACTGAAAAATGGCTCGTCAACAGGCCCAGTCGGAAGCTTTAGGTTTGAATGCGGCTACGCAGATTGAAATTGTTGGGGCGCAGGGGCATGTGCGCTCTGAGTGCGAAATCCCGCTCTAGCGTGGTAAATTACTTAAAAACATGTATTTTCTCCTACCGTTCCATTGATGAATTAAATGGCTTGTCATTATTATTTTCAGTGCGGGAAATCGTTTTTTGCTGGCTTTGTGATTAGGTCGAACTATTGCTCAAGTTGGAGTTTGAAGATATGTTGCGGAGGGTTGCGGGTACTAATCGCCACAGAAGGAGCATCTCTTGAACATAGTACTAGTATGAAGGTCTTTTACATTGTGCCTATCCCGATTCTCCGATTCTCAACAGTTGGGTGCAGCAGTCCGCGTTTGCATCGAAATCCAACTGAAATCACCATTTTGTCGATCGAGTCGTGTACTATGGTCGAGTCTCAAACTGGAAAAATATTCAACAGCCGAATGCAACTGTGGGAACATCAGCAAAACCCGAAAATGGCAATTGGTGACAATTGGTTAGGCTCGTGGACCAGCGCAACGTTGATTCAGACAGAGATTCTGGAGGGTGTTCGTCGCGTTTTTTCCAAGTCGAGCGTCTGAGTAGTCTCTTATAAACAGACGCTATAACGATAACCTCGTACCTCGGTTGTTATAGCGTCTGAGATGACGGGGCGAAAATCCATTACCAAAATCAACTCTGTACTGCCGCTTGTCGGCCTTACACAGCGCCGGGCAGTACAGGACGTCACAAACTACAGAAAACGGTCAAGCCACGCATGACTGCAGGCAGAAATCAACTCGAATTGCTCTCGAAGTTCAAGCTCCTATTGCGCGGACAACCAGAATCTCGCAAGGACAACCCACCGACCAAATCAATCACTTTGGAGATGCGGCACTACTTATCCCTCGGTCTCCCTCGGGCCTCGACAGACGCCCATAAATTCGAAATTTCATCTCGCTCAATAAGGACAAGAGACTGAAATCTCCCGCGCGTTCACAAAATTCACAGCTTATACCCGGCGCGGATCACGAGTTTCATAATTATGTACCAGATTTGTGCCGATAATTGCATCGTAATTTTTCACTTGGTAGCGTCCGAGATGAAATCCCGAAACAGCCTTGGAAAGTGTCCTCCGACTGGAATGGCATGCCTGGGCGACGTCGTTCAGTTTGGTTCGAATCCAGCCCACAGAACAAGTTTACCTTCGTCGTGCCGATAGAGGACGGATTGGTGGCACTTCTCCTGGAGCTCGATAGTTCGGGCAGCTCGAACGATGGTATCCCGATCGTCTACAGCTGAACAGAAACAGTAAGCATATAAAACTTTCCGAAAGAACAACGCCTTACTATGCAAAGTGGGTATGTCGGGGATCCCATATATCTCCGCATGAGGGCCAGTGTGCGAGACAAAGCCTAGGTTATATATCCTTCAGACACATTGACAGATTCATAGGTTGCGATGAAAGGGGCTATGTACCCGAGCAGAATATGCCGAATTTAAAGTTCTGCTTCTTCGAGGGGCTGAATCCTGGAACGCGTTCGGGGTGATTGACCTGCAGATTAATGAATCCTGACCAACCACCCGGTTTGAAAGCATACTCACCATCGACAACAAAAGTGCCGCCATCGCGCTGCCCTGCGAGAGCCCGATGATGCCGTCATATTGACGCTCAGAGAGCTCCTTCGACCACCACTTTACCACGTCGTCCCACCGCGAGTCGCCGCGAGAGGAGTCGAACTCGAGAGCCTGGTCCATTAACCACCAGGGCCTGGAGGCGCCCCCAACCAATGGGGGGCCATCGACATAATGCAAAACTGCCACGCCGTCGAGGGCATCATGGAGCTTCTGCGTATTATGCGCGACCGTAGCCGCCGACTGGAGGTACCCGTGAACCACTGATGAAATTCTTCAAAGTCTAGAGACTTGACTCGGAGAAGATGAACTTGAAGCCACTTACCAAGGATATTCAACATGAAGGTGTTGAAATAAGCTCAGAAGGTTGAGAGTGATGTTACGTCTTTCCAAACCAGCAAGTACTACAGGAATAATTGCAAGGCTTTTATACTACTCGGAAAGCTGATTGGTAAGTAAACAGTAAGCAATTAGTAAGTAAGACGAATCGTGATGGTCGCTCACCGCAGATCGCTGGCTTTGATACGCTCTTCGCATGACGAACAAGGGCATAGAACTGAATCAAAGATCTTTTGACACGGGGATTTTGCGGGAATAGCATTTTGTACAGTTTTTTTCGACAGCTCCCCGTACCCGACTGAGCCCTCACACAAGCTGGCTCTGGTCGGAATCAATTTAATTTTAGGGACAGCGCCAATGGGTCGTAAGGAGGAAAAGCAACCAAATTTGTGGATCCACCTGAACGGAGAGACCGGGCGGGAGAAAAAGAACCAGCTGCAGAGATGACCAGTTGATCATCGTTCAAGTTCAAGTCCGGCGGCACTGCCACCACTTACGCTGGGGGGGCGGCACATTCACAAAGCGCGACTCATCTACGCTCGCACGAGTCGCAAAAATGGAAGAGTATTCGGGGGGCCGGGGACTCGCAATAGTACAGTTATGCAGCTAATTCGATCTTCAACGGCAGCTGAGGTTTGGTGCCGTCCAGGACGGAACAGCAATGGAGCTCATCTGCCAGGATATATCCTTGTCGGACAGAGAGATTTGAACCGTTCAACCAGAAGACATAACACAACCTCTGAGAAAGAAAGCGAATTAATCAGTTGTCGCAAGGACGCCAGTCAAACGCCAACGTACTCATTTCCAGCTGCGAAAATTTAAATCCGCTACAAAATGCCGTCAGTGAGATTGAGCGCAAGAGGAGTTGAGTTCTATTCTGACATGCAAGCTCTTCCTCCTCCGTTAAATGTCATTCTATCCAAGATCAGCGCATGCGGATAGTAGAGTGGAATGTTGACTCACAAGTCAGAGTAGATGCCCGGAACATGCGCGTCAGCGACGCTTTGGGGGAAAAGACGATAGCCAGCGCTCCGGTTTCCACTCGAAGGAGTCAGGGCCCCAAATAGCAGGGTTGCGGTTCGATGCCAAAATAGAGACGAAGATTTCGGTACCAGCTGGAACAGGAACCTCAGTGACCGTCGACCCATCGACGGTGGTGACTGGGATAGATGTGGTTATGCGACGTCCTTCCGTGTTCTAACCGAAGAGTCCATAGCGTTCATTTCCCGGTACTGGTGGCACTTACGTTCTTGGAATGAAAAAAACCGGAGGGTACCTATGTTGTGTCGTTAGCGCAGTGAAGAGAGGCGCGGCAGACAGTAACTACAGTCGTAGGGTTTCTCTGCAGATGGCGTCCAGATACACCATCGAGTTGAGTTGGTCAATATGAGACGTCGGCCCCTTCTTGCTGAGCCGACCTTATCTCTTGACGCAGTTTCTCTTGAAAATCAGGATACTGGGCCAGGAGGTGCAGTGTGCGGGAGAGGGCGGACGAGGTCGCTGGAAGATCGTGGGAAGCGACAGTTGGATGCATAGCACTGGTCACCCCACTATCAGTTGCTGCAAATACGAGTGTACTGCGAGAAACAAAGCATTAATTAAGACAACTCGGAAAAATGCACACACACTTCAGCTGAGCATCGACGGTCAGTATCAATCCGCACACGCTAATGACGTATACCCACTTGGCCGATAATTTCGTCTTCCGAGAGACGTTCAGTCGAAGATTGCGTTGCTGTTGTCTTTCACTGGAAAACAGGTGAGTAGACAATGCATGCTAGAGTGTGGTCACATAATTAAAATGCTGATGATGTCCTTTCCTTTGGCAATCTGGGACGATACGGCCTCATCTCCAGCTTCGAGGGCCGCTTTCTTCGACTTGTATATGTGCACAGCGGTCGAATATAGAGGGTCAAGTATATCACGGACGTCGTGCAAGTTCTTCCATGGAACGATGCCAACGATGAACCGCCGAAACTTGGGAGAACCGATGGTCGCAGCCCACGGAAGAATATATCTTGCAGCAAGGGCCATTTTGTGCGATGTAACCCTGGAAATTTTATCTGTTCAAATAGGGTATTTCTTCGGAGGATATGAAATCGCTTACTGCATTTGTTTGACGGACCGGATATACGGAGGAATTTCGTCGGTATCGAGCGGGTCGAAGGAATAGCCGAGCCCGGCTTGGCCAACCAATTCCAGAGCGGTTCTTGTCATCCATAGCTGTGGATGATTACTGCAGCCCCCTGTATATCGTGAACGTATAACGTACGAGCATATCGAGCTGGCTTACATTCCCAATTCGTCAACTTACGCTACTCGGAGGCGCGCGTGCCGAAAGTCCGTGAAATCAACCAAAAGCTGGCTGTACTCTCCCTCCCCTCCGGAAGTCCACCTGCGGACCGATGCCCAAATTTTTCGAAACTAACGCAGTGACGTCACCTCTTCAAAGCAAACACCGCTTGTTCGGTCCGACTCGCTTTCGACGAATCGCTGAATATCTTTCGTGCATGGACAGAAAATATTATACAAACCACATAGGCCGCTTCGGAAGGTATAGGAATGGGGTGGGTTGTCAACTCAGCTTTGTGTAAAAGGGACCGCAAAGGGACAAAATCCGACATCGAACGAGACCGTGCTCAAAACCGAAAACAGGTCGGACCGCCTCCGGCCACAAGTCCGAAAAGAGGAGAACGATGAGACTATAGGTATGATGGCAGAGTATGCCATAGTCTGCCATCATATTGATGGCAGAGAGCGCACGTGGAGAGATTATATTCGGTGAGACCGCCCACGCAATCGTCGCAGGCATTCAGCCCACTCATTACCTTCGGATAATTTCTGTACTCTTTGCCTGCACATTTTCTTGCCGATGTTTTCCTGCAGTTGATCCTTCCACACTTCCCCATGGCTTGATTGCCTAATCCTTTTAATGTGTTGCTTTCCCGAAGGGTATCCCTGCATTCGGCCGACGCGGCTCCACGCTCCGGTCGCGGGCCGGTTGCCACGTTGTTCCTCAGCTTGACTCCCACCACCGCCCTCCAGCGCCCGCAACCCCGTATGCCCTCGCCGCAGCTCAAGCACTCACGGGACAGGAGAGAGAGGTCTCTAGGAGGAGTACCAGGGACTGGGAGAAGAGGTGCGGCCTCCTTTTATATTTTTATCTCACCTTTTTTTTTAAAAAGTGCCGACATTTTCTCGCCCTCGCGCAACCTCCTCGTGCAAAGTCTCGAACACCTGACCAACTTACTCATAACCAAGACAGGTGCACCACCTGTTCGTGCTGCTCCCGCCCATTAGGGACGACGAAGAGGTCCGCCCGGAGCCGCTGGTGGTGCGCCTTCTCACCCAACCTCTGCACCCAACCTCCACGGACAACCTCCTTGCACGATCTCCACACACAACCTCCGCACACAACCTCCACGCGCATCCACTGCGCCCATCCACCGCGCACATCCACCGCGCACATCCACCGCGCACATCCACCGCGCATATCCACCGCGCCCACCTGCTGCGGGCCTTGCCCTCGCTCAACCTCCTCACACGATCTCCACGCACAATCTCCACACATGACCTCCACACATGACCTCTGTGTCGACCTCCACGCCCTCCACGCCCGATTTTACATGTATAGCGTACATGTATTAAACATACATAATTGAATCTCAAACTTGAGCAGCTCACTTCAGTGATGCACGTTCTCAATGGCTTCGGTGAATCGGTGCACCAATTTTCGGCTTCACATTGTTTCAGGGGGCATCCCAGAGGTCTGTAGCACGTATAAGTGAAAGCAGTGAGGGATTTTCTCGAGAGATGAGCGAGAAAACACATTGTCAATAGCGCGAATAGAGTGAGTTTCAAACTCCACAATTACTCATGTAATAAGCTTTTACTACGATCAGAGCCCCGCGGTAAACAACAGACTACTTCGAGGGAACCTTTCCACATGAGCTTTGCAGGCTTTGTATACACCAAAGTGCTGCACTCAATTACTCAAGAAACTCTTTCCACAAAAATTGTGTGGACGTGGTTTCCAGTAGTTTTAACTTAAGTTTGGTGAAGGATTATGGTAGAAGGCAAGGGTTACATTGAATAGATGAACGCAATAGATGGAGGGAATCGCTGCGGTGATTGTATGGCATACACTATGCCATACAAGTCTCTGCCATCATACCTATAGTTTCATCATTTTGGAAAAGAGGTCGATTTCACGGCTTTTTCGGCCGGCTGCCTCTTCGGTCTTGCCAGTGACAATGACAATGCCACTGCCAGTTGCTTGTCAGCAAGTGTACGTCGACTGGCTAGCCAGTGTGGGTGATGGTCGAGGGTCGTGGTAGAGGCTGAGATGTTCGATTTGCTACTGTCTGGGAGAGTCTCTTCAAATTCTTGTCTGCAAGTACTTGCCGCGCAGGCAATCCTTCTCCTCCGGTGAGGTTGGCCTATGCGATACCGAATCTCCTTCCCACCCCACGCATCTTCCGAGACTGGAGCACGGAGGTTCGGTGGCGTAAAGGGGCTAGGAGCTATAGCGCGCCACATCCATCCCGCGTCGCTGACTGCCACATCCCTCCCGCGCGCGTCAGCTTGGTTGATCAATGGGTTTTCCTGATGTAAATTTCTCTCGCAATGCCTGTAAAGTTCCTTTTAGTGACAGCCGCAGTTATACACCTCCTCGTCCTCCTCCTCCCTCTGCAAAACGCCACTCCTTTCGACTCACTTCCGATGGCAACTGCGCGTCTTGCTACGAAGTTGAATATCCTTGGTAGGCGTCCTCCACGTTCGAAGCATTCATGGCGTTCGAACACGTTCCACCAGTCCTTCACGGGTACTGCCGGTCTGCAGCTACAACCGCGCAGAAAACGCGGAAGCTCCGTGATGCCCTCGACGGCGTGGCGGTTCTGCACTACGTGGATGGCCCCTCGATGCCCCCGTATCCCTCCAGGCCCTGGTGGATAATGGACCAGGCCTTCGAGTATGATTCCTTCGGCAGCTCGCGGTGGGACGACGTGGTAAGTGGTGGTCGAAAGAACTCTCTGAGCGCCACTACGACGGCATCATCGGGCTCTCGCAGGGCAGCGCGATGGCGGCACTTTTGTTGTCGATGGTGAGTATGCTTTTGAGTCTGGTTGTCAATCAGGATTCATTAATTCGCAGATCAACCACCCCGAACGCGTCCCAGCATTCAGCCCCACGAAGAAACAGGACTTTAAATTCGCAATATTCTGCTCGGGTCAGCTTTCTCGTTGTAGCTCACGAATTCATCTCAATTATATTCGCCCTAGGCTTCGTTTCCCATACTTCCCCTCACACGGAAATATACGGGATCCCCGACATACCTATCCTGCACAGTAAAGTTTTCGTTCGTTTGGGAGTTTTGTGCCCTCATTCTGTATTTAGCTATAGACGATGGCGACACCTTTCTTCCAGCTGCCCGAAACCACGAGCTCCACGGAAAGTGCGGTAGCAATTCCGTGCTCTACCGACACAACGAAGGTATGTTTTTCGACGTGGGTTTGATGGAAATTGAACGGTTTGGCCAGGACACGAGATTCCAGTGGGAGGAAACTTCCCGAAGCTGTTCCGGGATTTTATCTTGGATGCTACTAAGTAATAGATTACGATCCAATTCTCGGCAGAAATTTTGGTACTTGAACCAGGTAGATATATATATATTGACGGCAGATGAACCGTATGTCCGAGCTAATAATTGCCCAGCATTGGGGCTTTCTTCACCCATTGTCTTTCTTCTATCTCCTTTAGAATCCACACTGCCATACTCGCTCTGCTCAGGTCGAAACCGCCCTTGTAGTCAGGTCTAGTCAGGTCCAATCACCCCCGCGGCCACCGGTAAATTCGCCGCCTTCTCAGTGAGATGTGGGACGCGGAAGACGGTCCAGTCGAGATCGTCTGCAGCGGCCACAGCCTGGGCTATCGCGACCATCTCCGCATTCCCCTGAGGCATCACAACCTTTGGCATGAGCGCGTATGCCGACCACCCGAAGGAGAACACCTCGGACGGGTCGGGGGAGAACGACGGCGTCGACAGGGCGAAGATGCGCTTCACGCCTTTCGCCCGCATTGCAGAAAGTATGCCCGGGAACGCGTCCCCGATCGGCTGCGCCAGTAAATGAGCCAGAGTGAAGATGTAAGCGGGACTGTGAATACCGTAGGTGTGGTCCGTGTAATGAACGGTGTGAACGACGGATACGCGCCCAAGAGGCTCACGACGGTGTCTACACCTTCCATCGCGTTCAATAACGCGTCTTGGTCTGTTAGGCTGCCCTCGACGACGCGCGCCTGTTTCTCGATGTCCGCAGGCAGCTTGGCGCGTGATCGCACATACAACGTGAGCGCGGGCGGGCGGGGAAGACTGAGCGCGACTGGGATGAAAGCCAGACCGCTCACGCCGGTGGCGCCAAGGATGAGGATGCTAGAAGACATTGAGTCTCGGTGTGGATTGTCTGGGACATTTTATTCTCAAATAGGGGTTCTTGATCTGTTATTCAGCGATGGCCTCAGTCAGCAAAGAAGGCCTTTCTGCCGAGAATCGTAAGGCTCTTTATCAAGAGGCGAGCGATCATAGCCGATCAAACACTAACCTCTTTGACAACCCCCCCAAAAAAGGAAAAAAACATAAGCAAAACGTGATGTAACTCCGGTGTCCTCTCACCTCTAGAGCCTTGAATACTTGTCGAAAAGATGATCGGTCGCGGCTACCCCCCATTTCGGGGGTCCGAATCTCTGATTCCGATTTTCCCGGATTTTTTTCTGATGATTAGGCGGTCAGGAACCATAAAATCATGGTCTCTCCCGCCCAATTTTCACTTATATTTAAAAAAAAATCAGATTCGCAATCAGGGCCATAAACTTGTCCCAAAATGAGGTTAATGTACTTTTCAAGATTTTCGCTCGCCTCTTGCTCCTTATCCCTTCTTGCACATTGGCGGAATTTTGGGTCAAATGGAGAAATGTTTTGGTCTCAAAAGTTCTGTCAAAGATGGACACCTTCCGTAGGCTTTGTACAGAGAAACATGTCAAGGAAAAGGACAGTCAAGACGACAAGATAAAATAAAAAACCAGCCACAAAACATTCGAGGGGAACCCAAGGTTACGACATGTACGCGTGTAAAAGTAAATGCGGGCGGAAGACAAAGGGAATGGATGGCCCTGATCGTCCCGGACGTGAACCGGTGAGCGAAAGTTCAACGCCCTTCTGTTCAGCAGAGAAGCGGTTTTTGCAGTCTAAACTAGATGAATAATCGTATAGAATACATAAAATATGAGCACTCACATGATATCCTGCAATTATTCATCAGCGTCACTTTAACGTCTAGACCCTCCTCGACGAACGCGCGCACTCGGTTGTTGATCTCGTCAACTGTACTCGGAGCGATACCGGAATGACGCGTACGCGAGAAGGAAAGGTGGAACAACTTCAGCCTCGCCACTCCTTCGCGAGTCCCATGCGCGCGCGACGCGAGCATTTCAACCAGGGCGGACGACGAAATCTCCCTCGGGCAGGACGTGATGGTTATTTCGCAAAGGGCCGGTAAAAATTGGTCGTCAGTCGTCAGAAGTTCGACTAGCAGGGCTGGATTCCCGGGTTTAGGAAGAAATAATCTGTGTTGATTATTTCGACTTTTTCAAGAGACGGAATGCCGCGGAGGCAGCGGGTAGATGCTGCATATTGCATTGATTTCAATCGGAGTGATTTTAGGGAAGGCGAGGATCGAATGATCAGATTGAGGAACTGAGATATGCATTGGTTTCCGAGTTCATTGAGAGATAATGTTCGAAGACCTGGGAGAGTGAGGTGGTCGAACAAAGCGCCTTGGGCGATAGTTCTTAAAGACAAGGTGTGGATATGGCCAAGCGTCAGTGGCAACGGGGGTGATGGGCCGGAGACCTGCGGAACCTGAAGCCGGCAGACGTCCAAAACCTCGAGATTTGTCGTGGCTTTCAATATTTCCACACATTTCTGAAGACGGATGCCCGAGATATCGAGATGAGTGAGCTGAGGGTACGGCAGAGCAATCCACTGCAGCGGTCCCAGATTGGCGAGCCGAACCTCGCGAAGGGAAGGCGCCTCGGAAAAGGCGGTCACAGCCGCATGACCGTCAGAATCCAGCATGTCTATGCTGAGTTTGACCAAGGACGACACACGACCATGGATCATGTCGTTTTGAAATGGATTCGATGGGTCCAGCCAGAGGGTCAGACTTCGCCACTGGGATGAATGCTGCAATAGGAGCGCAAACGGCCTGTGGATCTCTTTCGGCCACGTTTTAAATATAATGAGATCCAATGGGTGACTCCCTGCACGCGAAAGCCAGCGCTCGAGGAAGGGAAAATATTTTTCATCGTCCCAATCCATGTCCTCGCCGTGTAGAAACACGGATGCCCATAAAGAGCAGGTTGACTGACATATTTCTCTCCACCTTCGACATACTCGGGTTAAGACGAGGGGTCCGTCGATGTTGTTAGCAATATCGTGCGGTTTATGAACATAGTGAGAGAAGATTTCGGCGGTAATTTCTGGGGGCAAGGCGAGGGCCGGGGAGTATGTGACAGAGTGCATGGCTGTTGTACCAGCAGAGAATTCTGCAGCCAGAATTTCCTGGGATATATGAGGATTGAAAGAGCTCAGATGATACGGTTGCCTTTTACGGTGCGTGAGAAATTTGACTGGGGACGCGCGTCGCGTTGTTTCCGCTCCTCCACTATGCCCGACTCTACAGAATTTGCCATCGAGGTTCCCTCTGAGGATCCCAAGAAGAAGGGCGAGAAGGACAAGGACAAGGAAGAGGGATCCTCAAAGCTAACCAAGGACAGCAAGGACAAAAAAACGGATGGCAAGGATGCGAAGGAGGGTGAGGGCGAGGAACTCGTGCGTTCACTCTCTGTTTTTCCAAGGTAATACACTAACTGAAGGATTAATAGTCGGAAGAAGATCTGCAGCTCAGGAATGAGCTTGAGATGCTCGCAGAACGTCTCAAGGTAATACGCGTGTGCATTACATCGTCATCCTCCAAAATTAATGGTCTTGCAGGAACCAAACACAGAGCTGTATCGACCGGCTCTCGAAACCCTTCGTACTCTTATAAGAACATCGACTTCGTCCATGACCTCGGTTCCGAAACCTCTGAAATTCCTCCGGCCGCTGTATCCCGATCTCCAGACTCTCTACGAGACATGGCCTACATCTGAGGACAAAGTTGGTTGCTTTCGTTTCCATTAGTCGTCTTTCTAATGTGTGTCGCGTTCACAGTCACTTTTCGCGGACATTCTCTCGGTCCTCGCCATGACCTACTCTGACACCCAACCCCGTGGAACTCTCCGTTACCGTCTTTTGTCCGCGTCTCTGCGACCAGCGGGATCCCCACTCGCTGACCCCGGTACTTGGGGGCACGAATACGTCCGCCACCTCGCCGCTGAACTCGGAGACGAATACACGTTCCGTGAGACGGAGGCGGATGCGCCGACACCAACGCCCGCCCCGGAAGCGGGCAAGGAGGAAGCCCCCGCAGAGCCCAAGATCATTGGCACCATCGAGGATCTGCGCGCTCTCGCAAAGGAGTGCGCCGTGTTCTTGATCGGCCACAACGCGGAACCCGACGCGGTCGATCTCCTCGAAGAACTGGAAATTGTCGATGAAATAGCGCAACTGGTGGATGACAACACGTATAACCGCGTCTGTCAGTACATGATACGGTAAGACTCACTTCCGTTCATGGTTTTACTGTCGCTGAGTATGTGTCAGCTGTGTGAACCTTTTGCCTCCCCCGGATGATATTTCCTTCTTGCGGACAGCCCACAAAATATATGTGCAGCACCGTAAATTCCCCGAAGCTCTCGCCCTCGCAATACGGCTCGGAGACCCCGAACTCATCCGAGAAGATTTCAATGCACCCGGAAACCCGTACGTTTGACGCGGAATTTTAGCACACAGAGCTGACGATCTCACAGACTAATGAAACGGCAATTAGCATTCCTCCTTGCGCGCGCTCAGACACCCATTGAGTGGCTGCGGGCCCCCTCTGACAACCCCGACGAAGAAATCGACATCGAGGATGAGTTCCCTGAGGACCTGCGGGAATGCCTCAGCAACACCCGTATGAGCGGTCATTTCCGCGACTTTGGCAAGGAGCTCGGCGTCACGGACCCCAAGAGCCTCGAGGACGTGTACAAGACACATCTTGAAAACACACGTATGTGCTGTACCTTTCTTTCGAGTCTACGACTCACCACTGCACAGGACCGAACGCTCTGGCAAACGTCGATTCCGCGCGCGGGAATCTTGCAGGAACCTTTGTGAACGCGTTTGTTAACGCTGGGTTCGGTAACGACAAGCTCATGGTCGAAGCTGAAGAGGGTAACAGCTGGGTGTACAAGAACAAGGAGCATGGTTAGCCGCCCCTTCAGACCTTTCCGTCATATATTAAGGTTTATTTCTAGGCATGATGAGCGCTACTGCGTCGCTCGGCCTCAGTCTGCTTTGGGACACCGACCTCGGGCTGAGCCACGTCGACAAGTACACCTACTCATCGGAGGAGTACATCAAAGCTGGCGCGCTCCTCGCCACCGGCATTCTGAACAGCGGTGTGCGCACCGAGGCCGACGTCGCCAAAGGCCTCATCGGCGAGTATGTCGACAACAAGTCCGTGCCGCTGAAAACGAGCGCCATCATGGGCCTCGGCCTCGCGTACGCGGGCTCGCACCGCGAGGACCTGCTGCAGCTGCTCATCCCGCACATCTCCGACGACGGCGTGACGATGGAGATCGCGAGTCTTGCGACGCTCGCGCTTGGATTTATCTTTGTCGGGAGCGAGAACGGCGAGATCACGGGCACGATCCTGCAGACGCTCATGGAGAAGGCGGAGAGGGGCGACACTGGGCTTGACGAGAAGTGGGCGCGGTACATGGCTTTGGGTCTCGGACTGCTCTATCTCGGTAAGTTGTGCGGTGTCCGTGCCGACTGTTGCTCATGCTGTTTTGCGGCGTAGGCTTGCAGGACGCGTCGGACACGACCATCGAGACGCTCAAGGCCATTGAGCACCCGATCTCGAAGACCGCGCAGATCGTCGTCGAGGCGTGCGCGTTCGCTGGCACGGGCAATGTGCTGAAGGTGCAGGCGATGCTGCATCACTGCGATGAGCACATCGATATGAAGGAGAAGGACGAAAAGGATGAGAAAAAGGAGGAGAAGAAGGACGAGCCGGCGGAGGGGGCCAAGGAGGAAGAGGCTAAGCCGCCGCCCGTCAAGCCCGACGATACCTTCCAGTCTTTCGCAGTCCTCGCCGTCGCTCTGATTGCCATGGGCGAGGATGTCGGAGCTGAGATGTCACTACGACAGTTCCACCACCTGGTAAATCCTTTCCAGTGGCCAGAATTGTTCTCCTACTGACTCTCATCTTCGTAGATGCACTACGGCGAACCCGTTATCCGGAAATCCGTGCCGCTGGCCATCGGCCTCGTCAGCGTCTCCAACCCCCAACTCCCCATCCTCGACACCCTGTCAAAGTACAGCCACGACAACGACCTGGCCGTCGCTCTCAACGCTATCTTTGCGATGGGGCTCGTCGGTGCGGGAACCAACAACGCGCGGCTGGCACAGATGCTACGACAGCTTGCGGGGTACTACTACAAAGAGCCCGACTGTCTCTTTATGGTACGGATCGCGCAGGGGCTCGTGCATATGGGCAAGGGCACGATTGGTCTAAACCCCTTCTTCTCCGACCGGAGCATCATGAGTCGGCCAGCAATCGCTGGCCTCCTGGCGACGCTGACGGCCTTCACCGATGCCAAGCACTGTGAGTTCCACCGATTCGTGGCTATTTCTTGAGCTGACTTGATTGCGGGACGATAGTCATCCTCGACAAATACCACTGGATGCTGTACTTCCTCGTCACCGCCATGTACCCCCCGCTTTTTGATCACTGTCGACGAGGAGCTGAATAGCAGCCCGGTCACCGTGCGCGTCGGACAGGTAAGCAGACTATGTTGGCGCCTTCGTTATGCAATCATACTGAGACTTTACCAGGCGCTCGACGTGGTGGGACAGGCTGGGAAGCCGCGAACGATCTCGGGGTTCCAGACGCATCAGACGCCAGTGCGGCTGGCGACGACCCGAACGGGCGGAACTTGCGACAGAGGAGTTCATCCCCTTCAGCCACGTCCTCGAGGGCTTTGTGATTCTGCAAAAAAAAATCCTGGGTGGGAGAAGGAAGACAAGATGGAGTTGTAGATTCTCGTCGGATACTTGAAATGAACGCGAATTTAGATTATTCCCTCTTAAGACGTCCTGTTTGCGTGTCAAGTAATTTCTCTTATCGTGAATTGTGCAGCAGCAGCGCGCGGGCTGGCCCGCTGCATCTGCTGATTTTCACACGATCATCTCTCAAGTTCCTCACTCGCTCGGCACTCGATGCAAATCTTGGGCAACATCCAGGCAACATCGGTCCCTCTGAAGATTCATGAATTCTCCACCTATCCTGAACTTCCCGCCGGAAATTACCACTGAAATATTCTCTCATTATGTGGATAAACCGCACGATATTTCTTGGAAGAACGGCGGACCGTTGGTCTTGAACCGCGTATGCCGAAGTTGGAGAGAAATCTGCTTGTCGACGTGCTCTCTGTGGGCGTCTGTCGAGCTCATAAACGACCATTGGAACTGGGATGAGGAAATTGACCTCCGTTTCCTCCAGCGGTGGATCTCTCGTGCAGGGAGTCACCCATTGGATCTATTTGTTGTTCCAACGGGCCCGTCCGCATTCTCGGATCTATTATCCCCGTCGCAGATCTCGCACCATTCGGACCAACTCCTGAAACTGCTTCCCATCTTATGCCCGTATTCGTCCCAGTGGCGAAACCCTCCAGATTATCCGGTATTCGCCAACCGCCCCACTCGACATGGTCCACGGCCGCGTGGCTTCCTTAACAAACCTGACATTATTAATGCTCCCTGGAGACAAGGCTGTGACTGCCTTTCGCGACGCACCTTCGCTCCGCAGGGTGAGGCTCGCTAGCCTAGGAACGCAGTCGATCGTCTTGCCATGGACCCAGCTCACCCATTTGACCCTTCTGGGCGTCTCTCTCGAAAAATGTTTGGAAATCCTGAAAGAGACACCAAACCTCGAGGTTTTGGATGTCAATATTCCCTGGCTTTGGGACTCCCCTCCTTTGGTGCTCAGGCTCGCACATCTCCACACCTTCACTTTCAGAAACTCCCAGTGCAACCTACTTGACTACCTCACTCTCCCCTCCCTCCAAATCCTACAACTCTACCACCTCCCACCGGACGGTCCCGCTGGGCTGTTGGAACTGGGCATTCGATCTGCGTGGTCCCCGCGAGTGATACGGCTGGATGGTGTAGCGGCAGAAACAGCGAACCTCTGCCTCCGCAACCTCCCGTCTCTCGAAAAGGTCGAGATATCTAGCCCATATCACGCCTTCGGCCTCAGAGAGCTGGTCGAGTTCCTCGCGAGTGACGACCAATTTCTGCCGGCCCTTCGTGAGCTGACGATAACATGCTTGGAGGAGATTTCGCATCCCGCCCTCGCCGACATGCTCGTCTCGCGAGGGCAACGCGAAGCAGTGGCGAGGTTGAAGTCCTTCCACCTTGCCTTCACGTACAACGCGGAAATCACGGCCACTGCGCTCGACGAGCTCACAAGTCGAGTGCGCCCGTTAATAGAGGAAGGCCTGGACGTTCAAGTGACGCTGATGCAATGATTGAAAGACAGATATTGCGTCAGTCCATCTCGTATATTTCGTGCGATCCACCTAACCTCTAATCCGGTAAATCTATCTAGTTTACGCTTTGTTTTATGATACACCCTCGGGCTTCAATCCAATCACGCATAGACTTGCAAGTTCTATTGCTTCTCGTCGTCGGCGAATTAGTTTTGTGCATGCTTCGGAGTTAGGGCTCCAACCCGGCCGTTAAACAGGACGGCCGTTACCCGTTTCCGCTGGCGGGCAAACGGACGCGTCCCGCCTGTTTCGACGGGTCGACGGGTTTGACGGGTTCACTGAATGGACAGTAAAATAATAACAGGCAGTTTAATTTAGTGAGGCACTAAACTTTGTGAATAGAACCTCACACCCACTCTGCTACCCTTTTGGAAGGCTCTACTCTTCTACAGAGACGACGGTGGACTCGAACTCGACACACGGGAACTTCCCGGGCTTTGCCGACTCCACCAAAAATTCAACCAACAGTGTATAATTTATTTGCTTTTGTAAGGTGGGTTTAGGCTCGGTTCATTCCAGCGAAAGTTCATTTGCACATGGTTCAAACTAGGTCAAAATACAGCAAAATCTGGCGTAAAAACCATTTGTAAGCCAGAACCTGCCCGTACCCGTTGACGGTTGAACGGACGGGTACGGGTATGGGTACCCCGCGTCCGTACCCGTCCCGTCGAAAAACCCTACTGTTTCCGTCCGTCGACCCGTTGGCGTAGGCTCGTTTCAGCCTCTATAGTATGGACTGCGTCCTGAAGATAGTCGTTCAGGATCACGTATACTATAGACCGTTGGCGACGGGTACGGAGCCCTATTCAGGCTCCTACCCGCGCACGTTACGAGGTTGGGCAAGACAGAGCAGGCGCAATTTGAATTAAATATTGAACTATGAGGTGTAGTAATACAAAAAGACAAATCCTTGATAGCCGACACTAATACTCCCGAACTTCAAAGGCCCTAACCTCGCCGTGGAGAGGTTAGGGCCTTTGAAGTTCGGGAGTATTAGTGTCGGCTATCAAGGATTTGTCTTTTTGCATTACTACAGCTCATAATTCATATTTAATTGCGGCTGCTCTGTCTTGCCCAACCTCGTAACGTGCGCGGGTAGGAGCCTGAGCCCTATTTGGAGTTGGCAAGTTCGAAAGTTGGTGCACGCCTGGGAGTTTGTCATCTTGATTTGCAGATAATTCCCATACCCGTCATGGCAGGTCATGGCACATGTCTGATCGTCCGCACCGAGCGCGCGACACGCATAGTATGCGGCATACAATGATTTGCTATAAGTGCTCTCTCGTTGTGGGTCCACAAAGGTCCACAAGGCATGGCTTATCTTGCAACTTCACCAGCCGTTCAAGTTGTAGCTCTCGTGGTCCTTACTTGCACGATATGGGTCTTCATCGAACTTCGGAACACCAAGCTCAGTAGGGCGCTGCTTCCCCCAGGTCCACCCGGACACTGGCTGACGGGGACTGCAATCCCGAAGCAACAGTAAATTCGTGGCCTCTAATATGACCCATTCCATTTCTAAAGCTCTGGAAATGATAGCGCTCACCGGAAATTCGAAGAATGGATTAAAGAATACGGTCCAGTGATCTCTTTCCGGAGGGGTCGAGAACTCATCGTTATTATTGGGCGTTACGATGTAAGCCATCTACTCCTTTCATAAACTCACCCTAGTAATTTCCTTGGAGGCAACTGTCGAAATAATGGAAAAAGAGGGGGGTTCGGTCGCGGATCGACCGTCTTCCATCGCTGCAGGAGACACGCTCTCAGGAGGCATGCGAACGCTGCTCATAGGCAGTGGCGAGCGTCTCCGGAAACTTCGCAAGTTGCGCTTTCTTGGAATTAACGCCGCTTTGAGATTGACTCTAAATGCAGGGCGTTGCACGCGCAACTGCGATCCGTCATCGCCGCAGAATACCAACCCATCCAGCAGATAAATGCCAAATACTTCATCGTCAATTTACTCAATGATCCTGCCAACCACATGATTCACGCACAAGGGTCTGTACGATGTTGTCATTGTGTTAGAGCCGTATTGAAATAGATCCTACCAGATATGCCGCGAGTGTCATAATATCGTTGACATACGGGAAGCCAGCGCGCACGTCGTCCGATGATCCCATCGTCCAGGAAGTCAGTAGTTCTCAAGCGAGACTCGGTGCAGCACTTGTGCCCGGTGCCTACATGGTGGACGCGTTCCCGTTCCTCCGCTATGTTCCGGGATATCTGTCGGAGCTTCGCAGACAGCACCAGATGGAGCTCGCATTATTCAAGTCTCAGCTCGACGACGTCCGGGAACAAATGGTACGAATGACCGCTGACCTTATTCCCTCCGACACGCACTGATCGTGACGCGCCTAGGCTGCAAACAAGGACTTGCGACCGTGTTTCGCGAAAAAGATCCTTGAGCACCAGGAGGAGTACGGGTTGACGGATAATGAAATCGCGTACTTGGCTGGATCCATGTTTGGCGCCGGCTCTGACACTGTGAGTTCCCCAGGGTTGTTCTTTTTGCAGGACGTGAAGCGGTTTCAGAGTGCTGCGGCCATCTCCATCGTGATAATGGCGGCAGCCGCGTTTCCGGAAACACAGTTGAAGGTTCAGGAGCAGCTCGACAGCATAGTGGGGTCCGGGAAACGTAGGTGTTACAATCTGAAGGCCTTTCGAGACTTACACAGTTTTCAGTTCCCACGTTCCAAGATGAGCCCGACCTGGTGCAAGTGACAGCATTTTATTTGGAGACATTTCGCTGGTAAGTGCGTCAGTTCTACTCTTGAAAATGGACTAACCGTTGTCGAAGGCGGCCCGTAAGCGCAGCAGGTATCCAATATTCTATCGTCGTGAATTTTCACGCTGACACTCTTCAGGTTTCCCTCATCGGGCGACCAAAGATATCATATGGGTATGCAGAGTAAATCCTTGAGAGATAATAGCGAACATTTACACTCATTCCTCCAGAACGGATATGTCATACCCGCAGGGGCCACTGTTTATGGAAACCACTGGTGAGTTTTGGTTGGTAAACACATTCAGCTCGAGTCGTGGCTTAGAAAAATCCAGGTCTATTGCGCGCGATCCTGTCGTTTTCCCAGACCCAGAACGTTTCGATCCGCAGCGCTGGGTAACCCTCGACGGTAACGCCATTCGCGAAGACCTAAAAGTATTCCAATTTGGCTTTGGAAGACGGGTTAGTGTGGATTTTCATTCGCCACTGTAAATTTAACCACCCTCTCGCAGGTATGCCCAGGATCGCATGTTGCGAATCAGTGCGCTCGCTAATATCGCCGACATTCATTCTGACTGACATCCATAATTTAGGTCTCTGTTCATTAACACTGCGCTGCTGCTCTGGGCATTCCGGATTGTGGAGGACAAAAATAAGCCGATTGACACGCTCGCGTTCACAAACACCGCCAATGTACACCCTTTGCCGTTTTCGGTGCGTTTTGAGCCGCGGCGGGATGTGAAAGAAATGGAGCAGCTATTGAAGGAGACATGACTCAATTCAATCTGTATCAAATATACTATCGACGAAAAGATTCTCCGTCTAGGAGTCTGCGGTATGCTGCGCGCTGCATTAAGGATGTACCGGCGGCGAGACCTTAGTACCTCCGAAGTTTTGTTCTTGGGATTTCGGGAAGATTTCTGGCTCAGAAATACTGGCTCGTCCACCGTGTATACTGCACACCCAATGCACACCTATGTATGTGACGTACCGCCTACACGGTCCATCGAGGCCGTCGAGAGACCGCGCCCAGATTTGTCCATACGATTATGTAATACCTCTGTGCTTTTTTTGGTGTCCGACGACCGGTCGACCTGCCGATTCGGCTATTTATACTTGGCACTGCTCCTCTTTTCTCCCACTACCACCACACCACGCTCGTTCAACACTGTATTATGCTTAATCTCCCTCTTTCTCTACTTTCCTGCTGCTTTCTATGGCTCGCCTCAGCACAGGCCGCGGACTACAAATGGCCGTCTCTGCAATATGATGCTCTCGAGGAATTCCTGTACGAGGGCGCCAGGCCAGACGGCTCGAGCTTGGCGGATCTCGTTCGCCCCTGCAAATTGCGAGGAGGAACCGACACCACAGTCGCGGCGGAGTGGGTTCGACTTGTAAGCTTATTTCATTCCTGGTGACGGTCTGGTCTGCCGCTAGTCCGGTCTTTGGCTTCGAGACGGAGGTCAGTGCAGAAGTAACATCTGCGCTGTGGTCATCGGCTGTGACTTTGTGCCATGACATTGGACTCGCAGAAATTAACTCTGCGCTGTGGTCATTGCTCGGCCTTTCCGGCTTGAATCTCAGGCCAAAGGCAGATACTTGTATCGAAGCCAAACGGCGGTTTTGCTTCCGCCCGAAGCCCAGCCAGAACGTCGCTGGACTGGTCTTGGGCCTCCAAAGCCAGGCTCAGCGCAGTACGCTGCGGTCACGATTGCCTTTGGCCTCTACTTGTATCGAGCCAGGCGACGGTTTTGCTTTGGCCAGAACATCATATCCATTCGATCTTATTCCGTATGCTCATTATCTTCTCAGGTGTATCACGACATAGCTACGCATAACATCACGGATGGAACAGGTGGTTTGGATGCTTCCATTTTTTTCGAGACGAATAGAGAGGAGGTGCGGAGGGTTTCATTTTCCTTGTTCAGCCATTTACCCACTCTTACTGCAGAACGTCGGAGCAGGCATGAACAACACGCTCAGCGATTTCGAAACGTATCCAAATAAATATGTATCCCGTCCGTATGCCCTACTGTTTTGCTGTTGCATATGCTCACATTCTTGTACTCAGGCGCTGATATTATCGCCATCGCCACTGTGTTTGCAGTCGCGACGTGCTCTGGACCAGTTATCCCCTTCCGCGGGGGCAGAATAGATGCAAATGTTGCCGGTCCTTCCGGCGTTCCAGACGCTGCTGACAGCCTGGACTCGCTGACCGCCAATTTCGCTCACCAGGGCTTCAACGTCTCTGAGATGATCCAGTTGGTTGCGTGCGGCCATACCCTAGGCGGCGTGCGGTACCCCGACTTCCCTACTGTAGTCGCTGGCACCGGATCCACGACTGTCGTCAAACTGTTTGACGGGACGCAGCAATTCGACCATAACATGTGGGCTCGTTCCCCAAAATGAATTTCTGTGGGCTAATAATTATGGTTGTGTTCAGCGTCTCGGGGTATCTCGATGGGACGACGCAGGATCCGCTGATCGTGGCGAACCAGACCATGGCCTCGGACACGCGTGTTTTTGGCAGCGATAACAACGTTACTATGCAAAGGTGAGCCGCCATCGTCGGTCATTTGGGCATTGTGATTCATAAACTCGGTAGCATGAATTCTGCGGATTCCTTCGCGCAGACGTGCGCCACGATATTCGACAAGATGTTGAACACTGTCCCGTCCGGGGTGACTTTGACGGACGAAATCACACTTCTCCCTGTCAAGGTTTCGGCGGTGCAGCTCACCGTCGGTACCTCGCAGCTGCAATTCCAGGCTTCCGTCCGCCTCGTCCTGGCCTCCAGCACCCCTACCGTTACCATGTACTGGTGCGACCGCTACGGCTCTGCGGCCAATTGTTCTGGCAATCTCAAGCGCTACGCCGCGCCCGGCGGCTCACAGACCGTGTCCTCACCCATCTCCACGGGCATGGGTGTCACCCTCAAGAAGTATCAGTTTGTCGTACCCATCGACGCGAGCCAGAGCATCTCCAAGTTCTGGTTCACCGTGGACTACGGCAACGGGACCACCGTCACTGCAAACAACGGCGGCTCTGACTATGTCATCGACCAGGACGTGGTACTCTGGGTCCCCAGCATGAGCCGCGACAAGTCTGTCCTGACGGGCTCGAACGGGGTCACCGTCACCGCCGCGGTAAAGACTAGCAGTGGCACGCCTTCACGGGTGTACATCGACTGCTTTGGGCGCGCGACGACGAACTACCTCCCCGTGAACGCGACGTACGACCTCGCGCTGAACACGAGCATTCCCGCGGCTGCTGGGTATACGTTCTACACGGGCACCGCGACGGCCGACTTTGGCGCGACGATGCAGTTTGATTTGTATGCCGTCGCGGCGAACGGGACCAACTACGTCGATACGTATCGGCAGTCGGGGTTGATTGGCGTGGCACTCGCGCCGGCGTCGACGGTGAATTCGACGACTACGGGAGGAGGCGCGGCAGGGGCCAGTGGGGCGGGGAGTGTGAGGTTGGGGAGCTGGGGTTCGCGGTTGGGTGTCGGGATGGTTGGAGCGAGCATGCTTTGGACTCTGCGATACTTATAACCGGTTCTACCTACATCTACTAATCTTGCATACACAATGGACGCTATATCTACAATCCGCGCATTGCGTCGCCCGCTGAGATTTACTTCGCCTTTGTGCGAAGGTCCCTCATTGCCAAATTTGCGGGTCGTGACCGTTCTGTTAAATTGAAGCTCGAGCACTCGAGCATGTACCATACATAGACTAAGGCGTACAGTAAACTAAGCTACTAAGTATACTAGGTATCGTGTTTTACAAACGTAACATAGCTACACCCGGTACTTAACCTCCTTGAATCCCTCCTGGTAATGGAAGGTGCACCCAACGACGCGGAACATAGAAAGTTTCGCGTGAGCGTTGGCGATGTTTGGGATCCCCGGCTCCTTGCTCAGCTTCTGTGGACTCAACTTCTTCAACTCTGATAGAGTTGTGTTCGCGTCGGCCACGAGATTTTGGACGGGGTAAAGGAGGACGCCGATGATGCAGTATACCACCTCGAGGGCTTCTAGTCGACGCCCGCCGCTCTGCTGAGTCGGGACATGCTGCGCAGCATGATTCTGGAGTCCTTGGGAGACCAGCCACCAGGGAAACACTGCATGAGGCCGAGGTTTCTTGGGCGTCCCGACGGCGGCGAAGTTGAGGGAATCAGACCACAGGTACAGCGGATGTGGAGTGGGTTCGCTGTGGAACGTTGTCAATGCTTTGCCGATGAGCCTGAGGGACGTCTGGATGGTGCCACCGCCGAGAACGGCAATTTCTTGCCATGACCACGGGTTCATGTACCAGGTCTTCGCTCTGAAGATCTTGGCGAAGTACTTCATTCGTATGGGAGGAAGATGTCCACATCACACAGCGAGCGTCCTTCATCAGCGCGGGGAAAGTCGAGTTCGGCCACCAAGTCAATGAAAAACCCAGCTAGTTGACAGAGCGGTTGCGAGCATTCGAATATCTTGGAGCGGTTCTTGACATCTCTGAACGCCGTCTTCGGAAAGTAGAACGTGTTTTTTGTCGTCTATGATGAAAAACACAGACTGTCCCAGCGCCAGGAGTCGGAAAATTAAATAATAGCAACCATAGCCTTTTCCTGTCCAACGCAAGGATGAGCAAAAAAAACTAGCTGAGAGAAAGGCGTCCACTTGCCGATCCCAGGTTGACCGGTGACAAAACAACTGAACAGTATACGCGCTGCGTTTCACATCGTCACCGGCGCCCCTATCTCCCCTCGCGGTATTGTGTTCGCGGCTGCGCGTCAAGATTTCGCGCAAATCTCAACGCAATGGGCCACGTCACCGCGTGGGTCAGCTGCTTGCTGCGCCGCTGCGGTGCCTGGGTCCTGCCCCGCAGTCCTCAAGCGCAAGTGTGCTACTGCAGTTAAATCTAGTCGTCGCTGACAGGTATGGCCTACAAGTTAAAACGCACTCGGCAAGAACATTGCTGAAGTTCTCGAGTCTCAATGAGTCCAGCCACACGCATGCCGCCTCGGCGCAGTCCAAAACTCGAGATGGTCGAAATTTCCTGATATCACGGAATAATTGCCGAGCTCCCCGGCAGATTGGCATGGAGTCACTTCACTTCACTTCACTTCACTCCAAGTTGGACTCCGGGAGTCCAAGGGGTGATCTGGCATGCGTCGGCGAAATGTGACCCCCTGCAGTATGTTGGTGTTTGGCATCGGGATTTGATGAATCTTTCACCACCTGCTGCTGAGTCTCCCATTGCCCCAAAAATTAATTGCATTACTACCTGGGATGTCGTATTCTCTATATTCGTCTACTTCTACCTCAGAAATCCCCATCCACTCCATTTCTGTTCCTTCCTGCATGAGGCCATGTGACTTGCATGTGACTCTCGGTGGAACACGTAGTAACTTTTTTGCTGATTTTTGCCCCGGAGAATGCTCACCGAAGAGATGAAAGATGCCATGATATTTACAGATTGTGCAACGTGTTCCAGGTGGTGGATTCATTGCAAAAAACGCAGTGGATAGGGCATCGGATTCCGATGCCAAACACCAACATACTGCAGGGGGTCACATTTCGCCGACGCTCCGCTGCAAACAAGCCTGTTTTGAAATCCCTGGCAATAACCGCCATCAACTACCTCGTGCGTGTCGCCGCGAGTTCGGGACAGCACTGTGCAATTGGAGAGGACGACGTGGCCTCAACCCAGATGGACCGCAGCAGCCTGAACACGCTCAGCATTCGCTTCAAGTCCCGCGAAAAAGCCACGCTGTTCTGCTCCCTGGTAGAGCACTATTCGCCGCTGCCCGGCCAGGGTCGCTGTCTTCCGCGGGCAAACGAGCGGCCAACGCACTCGCGCACCCGCCGCCGCCCCCGATTCTGGATTCGCGAGCGACCAGACCCTCCAAGATCTCTTCGGGGGGAACGGCAATTCCACATTAACTAGGTAGACACCAGCTCATATGGTCAGAATAACTAGTTAAACCCCTGGCAATGCCCACGGGCTTAATGCGTTATCTGTGGCAACTCCATATATGGAAACCCCACAGGATAACCGGTTAACTGTCGGCCATGTTGGCGGGCATAATGAGTTATCTTGTGGACGTTGCCATACACAAAAAAAGGATGCCCAAAGAGTGGATTGAACTTGATACCTTTAGATATCAGAAGCGGCAGGAGTAGCAGAGGGCATTACCTTTACACCATGAGAGCTATAACAAGGTAGTTCTCTGTCTCAGCTAGGCTAAGCCTAGGCTTAGCCTACCTGGGGCTGCTTATACCCACCTCTAGGGCAGGGAACCTGCCCTAAGTCTTTGAAAACAGTTTCTCACTATTTATTATGTGTTTTGGAGTGTTTCAAAACCCTAACCAACCCTAACCCCCAACCAAAATAAATAAATATACCTAGGACCAGGGCACTAACCTCTACCCTACCCTCTAACCTGAACATAAATGATGACAAACTGTTTTCAAAGACTTAGGGAAGGTTCCCTGCCCTAGAGGTGGGTATAAGCAGCCCCAGGTAAGCTAAGCCTAGGCTTAGCCTAGCTGAGACAGAGAACTACCTTGTTATAGCTCTCATGGTGTAAAGGTAATGCCCTCTGCT
This sequence comes from Mycena olivaceomarginata, assembly GCA_029378375.1. Taxonomy (NCBI): domain Eukaryota; kingdom Fungi; phylum Basidiomycota; class Agaricomycetes; order Agaricales; family Mycenaceae; genus Mycena; species Mycena olivaceomarginata. The sequence continues at coordinate 252,885 of JARKIC010000357.1, read as the reverse complement.
GCTCCTGCCGCTTCTGATATCTAAAGGTATCTAGTTCAATCCACTCTTTGGGCATCCTTTTTTTGTGTACGGCAACGTCCACAAGATAACTCATTATGTCCGCCAACATGGCCGACAGTTAACCGGTTATCCTGTGGGGTTTCCATATATAGAGTTGCCACAGATAACGCATTGAGCCCGTGGGCACGGCCAAGGGTTTAACTAGTTATTCTGACCATATGAGCTGTAGACACCTCATTCAAATACGCATCTACTACACAGCCTGGCCTAATTATGATACATAGCCATATTGTTACCCACTCCGAGCTCAGAATTATATCTTGGAATATCGGCGGGGGCCTCCCCATTAAAATACGCGAGAAGCCTACAATTAAACTGATCATGTCGAACAATATCGTGCTCCTGCAAGAAACATGGCTGCGCCCAGGCCAAGAGCATTCTCTTCCCTTGCCTCCTGGGTTCGTCATTGTCGCGCGTTCTCGAGACAACGGGGGCTCGATGAGAGGTTCCAAAGGCGGCGTTGCCGCGATTATCCGTGCTACCCTACGGTTCACAGTGCTGGACACCATATCCGGACCCGACCTCATCGCTCTCGAATTCGACAGAGTCTTCATCATCGGCGCTTATGTGATCCCAGCTACAAATACCAACTGGCGCACCTGGTCTGACGTCCACCCAACGGTCACGTTCGATGAAGCCCTCGCTTGGTGCGCCGCACAGAGGTCAAAATGTTTGGCTGCTGTCGGTGACCTTAACGGACGCACCAGGAGCGAGACGGCCCCCTCTGCTCGCCTCCCCCGCTACTCGGCTGATCAGGTCTTGAATGCGCGGGGGAGATGGATACTTGATGCTTGCGAGGACAACCGACTCGAAATCCTCAACGGGACGGTCCACGAGGCGTCATCACCCGGTGTTTTCACCTCACACCAACCAGGGGGAGAAGGAATGGTGGATTACGCCCTCTTCTCGAGCGACTTCTTGGCGTGGCTTGAACCGGGTGATCTCCAGGTTATCCCCGTCCCCCCGCAGTGGTCGGATCATTCCATCCTAGCCCTGCACATTACTGTCCCCAGCCCTCCCCCTCCTCCTGCGCTCACAGGCGGCCCCCGACTCCCAGACCCCAGCCTCGTTCATATACCTACCGAATGCGACGCGCTCATCGAAGACACGCTGGCCGCTACTCAGACGGACGAGGAGGCCACCCTTGCCCTCTATGGGACAGTGGACGACTCCGTGCGACGACGAGTCCATGTCGTAGTCGCCGCAGTGTGCGTCAACCAAGCTCTCCCCGACGCCGCTGCTGCATTCGGCCTCTACTGGGGCAACAACAGCAGCCATAACCGGGGGTTTGGTATCCCGGGTAGGCAATTGGGCTCTCGAGCCCTTCTCCATGCCATCCTCTTCGCCGTTACCTCAGCCAACCCGGCTCGAGTGCTGGAGATATGCACCACGTCGAAATACACCATTCGTGCTGTCTGCCATCTCGCTGGCGGCAACCATACGCGCGGATGGGCCTGCGCAAATGGTGATCTGCTCAAGCAGATAGCACACCGCATACTCTCGCGGTCCGCACAAACTGTTTTCTCAGCTATCAACGGCCTGTGTGAGTCAAGTGCGCTACAGGGAGCGCGCGCGCTCGCTCATGCAGCCTGTCGGAACCCGTTACGGTCCATTGTCGCCATGCCCCTCCATGCCCCTCCTCCCATCAACAGTTGCCCCATTGCTGACGCAGCGAGCACTGTGCCCAGGGTGTGGACATCGTTACCTAGAACAGACCCACCAGCGCCTAGAGCACATACGACCGTCAGCGTCGCCCAACTCGCGTTGGCTGATCAGCAGCATGCTCACCGGAACCGTGCCGTGTACGTTACAGAGTTGTCGTACATTGCACCCCTCTCATCTTACTAATGTTGCCGCGACTTGGTGCCTGAAGTCGCGAAGTCGACTTTTTCAAGTTGATTTAAGTCGAGTCAAGTCGAGTCACTTGCGTGACTCGGCTTGACTTCCAAGTCATTCATGTCGACTTGACGCGACTTGAAGTGACTTTGAGTCGGGTTTTGATATCAAAATTCCAGAGTAGTTATGTGGGTATAATAGGACGATTTCTCCCTATGCTGAGTGCCTTGACGAGGGTGAACAGTGATCTGTATGCTTGCGGGCTGTATTGATGAACCAGCAAGGCAAGTGATGCCCAGGAGTGAAAGTCGAGTGTGATTTACAATAATCTGTTCCCATTGGCCAATAACTATGGTCTCAGAAGAACCTCTCTGTGTGATTCAAACCTGTTCAAGGTCAGAATCGCTTTGTCTGATGCAAGACCGCGCAGATCCAGGCAAATGGTAAATGGAGGCCCATGTACATCTCGATTTCACTTCTGACGAATGGTACAGGTAGACATCAACGGACATGCCTACGATCCAAATGAACTGCCAGAACTGGCTTAGTCGTGTATGATTTGCTATATATAAGCCTTCAGCGCTGACTAGAAAATGGGTACAAACCGACCAACTAGGCTGGAGAATCATGAAAGATGTTCAACTGAAAAGTAAAATGGGGTTCCAGGACCGAGTACCATACCTGACGAACGTAATTCGCGTCCTGTTTATCACCACCGAGGTGGTTTGGTACTGTTATGAAGTCTGTTCATCGAAGAAGCAGGGCTATGTGGAACACCGGAGAAGAGATATGAAAGATGTGTTTCATACATTTACCAAGAGATTTCCACTGCGAAGCGTGGGATGCAGAAATCTCAATGAATGATATATGAAGAATGTTTGGTCGAAGAAGCAGGGCTATGCGGGACACCAGAGAAGAGATATGAAAGATGTGTTTCATACATTTATCAAGAAACTTCCACCGCAAAACATGAGCATGTGGGATGCAGAAATCTCACTGAATGATATATGAAGAACATCTGGTTCGAAATGATCAGCTGCTCACGCACTAGCTGATGTGAGCCTTTTAGTCCTCCCTTGCAGCAGCAAAATTCCAGGACCCCATACTTTCATGGACAGAGACCAACCCTATGTGCCGCTCTATGTATATGCACATCTTGAATTTAACTGTGAGGTCCTCCACCATCTGCACACAGTGAACACTCAAATTGCAGTGCCTTTACTTTGATACATGAGCCTCGAATCTTCCTATTTATAAAATTAAGCCTGTCGGTCCGAAGCTCTTTAATCTCCACTCATCTCCGCTGATGCTACACCCTGCGGCAACTTGCCCCCCGGTGCCGGAGTACTCTTTTTCCCGGCACATGGCCAAGCAACCTTCGGCACTGGCGGCATTCAACGTCACCCTGGCACTAACATTGACAGATGGCTCCCACCACCCCACAACAAAGATTGCCGTGGCGAACCAGTAGGCGAACATGAAAACAGTGCATATAATAAGAACAAAATTTCAAAAAACAGAGTCAACTCAACTCAGTTCAATTCAACTCAGTATGAGATAATTTGGATGTTGTCTTTCTTGCTCCTAATTGCCTACCGCTTTATTCAGTTGCAAAAACTAAGGGAATGGCAGGCCGCGAAGCGGCCGACCAGTCTCTTATATCAGATCAACAATCGAGAGTGGACTGATTGCTGATACATGAAATTATAATGAATAGATGGGCAGTTTTGACTAGGATGCGTCCTGTCCTCGAGCATCACATCGCTCAGAAAAGTCAACACCCAGTGAGTTCTACTTATTTTTAACGTTGTTTCAGTGTATAAAAATGCAGCTTCAAGCGCGGTAAGACTTCACCCTCATGCCTCCTCGTTCAAAGCAACCTCAAGAACTTCCTCAGGCTGCAGATGCCCCCACCGCACTTCCAGCTCAGGGTCGGACGTCTCAGCGATCTACCCGGTCCTCAAATTCTTTACCTGGCAGTACAATGCCTCCCGTGTTGCCGAATCAGGGCCGAGCACCGTCCACAAGACGCTCTTCCAATGCTGCGCCATCCGTCCCATGTATGCCCCAGTATTGTTCGCTAGTGTGTGCTGACTATACTAACATTTTCAACCTAGCTACGCCTCAGGCAACCGGCACTGGACCGGCTCATGCAAGAGCAGCGTTGAATCCCATTACAGAGGAGACGGTAAGTGTTATTTCAAGTCCGTTTCCATTCCTGATGTCCATTATTACAGGGTTCTCCTCAAAACACTTTTACATCTCAAACACCAGCCGCCCGTGTGGCTAGCCATCTGTTGGGGCGATTCAATGCTACAACCACATCCATGGCGAGCCCTAGGCCTCGGCGAGGCAATCGAGGCCATTACAGTGACGATGAAGACTCACCTGACTCGGAGGACTTGCCTCCTATACCCCCGCCTCGACGTCGAACGAATATTCGACCCGGACTCGAAGGAGAGCCTGCCAGAGGACGCAGTGCTCCTCTCTCGTCCTCTGAGCCTATGGAGGATCTGAGCGAAGCACTCAACACGGTTGCAATCAGCTTAAATTCCGACTCAGATGATGACAATTCACCTATTCCCGCACGTCGAACTCAGCCCAGCCGTCAACAGCGGCAGCCTGCCCCAAGACGAAATGCCCGTACTGCGACTGGGAGCATACCTGGGCCGACAGGCCCTGCAATGGCGGCCACAGATAGATCGCATGGCCATATTATTGATGCAGACAAATTTGCCTGGAGCACCGATGACACTCTGAAGAACTCCAAGTCCCCAGATGCGAGCTATTTCTTTGGAAAGAATATCGAGAGTGGGTCCTACAAGTGTAAAATCTGCCAGTATGTTCCTTCAGTCTCGCATCCTCTGTGCAGGACGCTGATTTAAACTTAGGCACGTGTACAAGGGCTCCTGTAGTCTTACCACACGACGTGAACATCTCGAGAAGCACCACCTTCAAGAGTACTTGGAAGTAATTGGGAAATACGGATGGTCGAATATGCTTCCCAAACACCGACTTTCAGAGCTTTCCAAGCAGCGGGCAGGGGAGCTTGGTCGTGTGCCATTCTCAAATGCGGAGCTTTTGAAGCAACTCGTCAAAGTCATTGTCTCAAATGATCTGGTTGGTGATTTTCCTGGCTCTTAATTCTTTGAGTTAACTTGATCGTACACAGTCTATAAATCTCGTTGAAAATCGGGACTTTCGGGACCTGTTGCTGTTTTTGAGGGAAACACTTCGAGATGAAGATGTCCCTCACAGAACCAAAATTCGAGAGGCTATAATCGATGCCTGGATTCTTTACTATCTTGACCTTCAATCTCAATTGCAGGTCAGCCGGTTTTATCTTCATTTATTCTGGATATAAAACTTACCAACTCGTGTCACAAGGCGGCGCTTGGGAAGCTCTGTTTTACTATCGATATTTGGAGCAGTAAAGGTCTCAGCCCATACCTTGCTATTACGGTGCACTGGCTTGCGCAAACTGCCAGCAAGCAGTTGGCTTTGCAACAAGCTCTGCTTGCTTTTCGGAGGATGCGTGGGGCTCATAGCGGACAGCGCATTGCTCGTGTTGTTTTCAACATCCTTGATCAGGCCAATCTTCTGCACAAGGTATGACCACACTCCGCTCGACTATCAGTCCTCATTGTAGTTCTAGATCGGACATTTTACTATGGATAACGCCTCCAACAACCAAACATTTATGGAATGCCTCGAGCGACTTCTTGCTGAGCGGGCCATCATCGACTTCTGTGCTAAGAATAACTATATTCGCTGCTTTTCGCACATTGTTAATCTGTGCTCTCAAGCGTGTATCAAGGCAATGGAAGCAGACAATGATACCAGCACCCAGTATCCGGACACAGACACGGATTCAGCGACAGAAACAGACACACCAGCGACTCAGCCCACTCGCCCCGTCAGAAAAACCCGGAAATCTGGCCCAATTTGTCGCGCAAGAAAAACAGTAGCATACATTCGCAAATCGGGTCAGCGCTGCGACTTATTGTTGGAAATAATCGAGGACGGAAATACAACCAGCCTTTGGACCACTCGCAACGACCAAAATGTTCAAATTTCAACAACTTTGGTGCCCGTCACTGTGTTGCCTGATGTCCGTACCCGTTGGGATTCTGTCTTTTATATGCTTCGACGGCTGCGCTACCTCCAACAGGTCAGGATATGATATCAATACTGTGCATCTTACCACTTATGCAACATATAGCCTATTCTGCGGTTCTTTGTTCTGGATAAGGATGCTCGGTCCTTTAGAAATCCCCTGGAAGCATCTCACTGGACTCGACTTGAGCTTCTGGAGCTCATCCTTGAGGTATGTCCCGAAGTTTATTATCTCGTTCTGTCGCATGCTGAACCTTAATTTATAGCAGCCCCATGCCGTTCAACAAGTCATGTCAGCAGAAAACACACCTGTGTTAGCCGGTGCTCTTCCAGCCTTCGAATTATTTGTTGACTCGTGGAAGACAATGGTGAAGGACACTGACCTGATCAAGGAGAATGTTGTGCAGTTTATCGAGCCAGGCCTTACCATTGCCAAAAAGTATTACAATCGATTTGGTGACACCGATGCATACATCATTGCAATGTGTATGTGCTCCATCTCTAATCGATATATTACATTAACATCGGATTCACTAGTCATCAACCCATCTATTCGATTCGCATGGATCGAAAAGAATTGGGAATCCGAAGATATCAAGACAGCTCGGGAGATTATCATTGCAAAGGTTGGTTATCATTGTGTGACATGTGGGAGGCCAACTGAATGAATATAGTTGGAACATTATCGCGAAATGTCTCAGGGTCACAACTCCAACGCAAGCACTCCTGCGGGCTCAGGTTCTCGGTCACGGCAACCATCACGAACTCGAGCCACCGCAGGACCTTCCTCGAACCCCACGCTGCAAAATCGCTATCGGAAGCCACAGAAAGCGCTTGATTTTTCGGCCCACACCGATGTTACTGCAAGTGAGGGAACATGGTCGGTGGAAGAAGAGATGCAGAACTATCTCAGGAGCCCGATTCCACCTCGGAAGTCGACTGATATGGTGGGATATTGGGGTGTATGGTTTAATATCATGCTACACTCGTGCGTTTCTGACTGCTTTTTAGAACCACGGCAGGACACAGTGGCCAACAATTTTTCTTCTATTTGCCAACTACTGTCCCGTTCAGGCTACGTCGGTCCCATCGGAACGCGTGTTTTCCTCATCTGCAGAAACAGATACCAAACGTCGGAATCGCATTAGCCCTATCCTGATGGAGGCACTACAAATGCTGAAATTTTCATACAAAAAGTCCCGCTTGAACTTCATGGCTGACTGGCAGGCACCGGCATTGGGAGATGATGAAGAGGATTGGCTTCGCTCTCTAGCAGCCGCATCCGAAACGGATTGAGAGGTTGTTCGAAAGGGCCTTTTCATCACTTGCGAAGATGTGGAAATTGAATATCCTGTGATGCCCGAGGATCAACTGGAGTAAATAGCTATGCGCGTCCATCTATAAACTGTACATTTCTTGTATACGTCGAATCCTATTTATTATGATCTAAAAAACGAACTCTGCACAGCAAAAATGCTATAAAGCTTTAAATAACTACCAAAAGTCGACTTGAGTCGACTTCAATGGCTTGACTTGACTTGAACCCGAAAAGTCAAGTCAAAGTCGAGTCAAATGCGACTTGTCGTGACTTTCCAAGTCGAAACCCGACTTTTCAAGTCACGGCAACATTACATCTTACCCTTGTAGCGTCCGTCGAGCGCAAACCGAGAACCTGAACCGCTTGCTGAACGCCTCCAATATACGCGAGTGGTGGGATATCATCCGCGATTTCACGGATGCGAAGCGAAGGGAGATTCAGGTAACGGCCGCACAGCTGCGGGACGTATTCGCTACTCGTCTCAACCCTCTGCCGGAGATGCCTCCACACTTCGACGCAGATTTGAAACACCTGCGCAACCTCATGTCAGCCTCCATTCCTCCCGCCACCGTTGACCACACTCCCGGTCACTTCTTCTCACAACCGTGGGTGCTTGCGGAAATCGAGACCCTCAAACGCAAACTACAGGATCGGAGTTCAAAGAGCGCCCATGGAATCGACCACGTCTCATACCTGCAGATCCAGTCCATCCCCAATGACGCCCTCCTGACCCTCTTCAACTACTGTATACAGAACAGGACTGCGCCGCAGAACTGGTTCACTACCATTCTCCTGGGGATACTCAAGCAGGGGAAACCAGCGGACGACCCAGAGAGCTACAGACTCGTGGGACTCGAATGCTGCCTCCTGAAGTGTCTGACTCTGCTCATCGACTTACGCATCCGAGCATGGGCGGAGACGTACTACATCCTTCCCGACTCCCAGAACGGCTTCCGCGAGAAGTATCGGACCCATAACAACAGCTTCATCCTCCGATGCGCAATCAACAGATCTCGGGCGCTGAAAACACCGCTATATGTCGCCTTCATCGATCTCACAAACACCTTCCCAGCCACCGACTTACCTACTCTCTGGATGAAATTATATGCCGCGGGCGTTTCGGGCCCGCTCTTCGATTGGCTCCGCATGCTGTACGCGCGGATGTCGTATGTTGTAAGGCAGGGCGCGGAGGTCACAGCCTCCTTCAAATCCCTCATAGGTGTTCTCACCGGGGATACTGCCTCCCCCATCCTGTGGAACGTCTACTTTGCGGACCTCGCTGGCATCTTTGGCGATGACACCGATGACCTCATCCTTGACGGGGTCGCTGTCTCTCATCTCGAGCAGGCGGACGACGTCGTTCTTTTTTCTACAACACCTGCTGGCCTGCAGCGGAAAATAAACGCCTTCTTCGGGTGGTGCAAGGTTAACTTCATGGTAATAAGCATCTCTAAGACGATGTGGATGATCTTCGGCGAAATTCCACGCCACGTCCCCATTATGCACGTCGGGAATACGGTAATTTCACTCACCAAACGTTACAAATTCGTGGGCATCCACTTCACCAGCACCGACAGGGATATCTTCGCGGAGCACTACTCGAAGGAAGCTTCGAAAGCGCGAGCCGTCGCGAACATGTCCTTCGCGATCAAGGACAGTATCGGTTGCCTGCCGCCCCCCCAGGGGATACAACTTTACATGGCCCGCATCGATCCTCACCTCACCTTCGGATGCGAAGTAGCCTTAGATGTCACCCAGGCCCACGTCTCAACCTAGAGGATGTTCAACACCAATTTCTGTGTCGTCTTCTCGGCCTCAGCAGGCGTTCTATATTGGCGGTCCTTTTCTCCGAGACCGGTGTGACTCCCCTACGCTTCAGACGATTATCCCTCGCTATCGGGTACCTGGCCCACCTCATCGCCCTCCCATCAAATCACCTCGCTGGAGTGGCGTACCGTGATTCCTTGAAAATGGCAAATGACGGACTGTTGTGTTGGCTTGCAGACCTGTATCACGCCCTCGCGAGCCTACCTGTCCCCGTCCTCCTCCCCATGACCTCCCTTACCCCCGAGGGCATTGCCGACCTGAAGCGCCGGCTGACCGACTCTTGCTCAACTTGGATCGGGGCCCAAATCGAAGCTATGTCGGGACACCTACCTCTCATCCAGGGACGAACTGATCGCACCGCCAACGGCTGCGCGGGTCCTGTGTCCTTAAAGCTTCGCTCCTACCTTCGAGTCCCCGTTCCAGCGCATCGTAAAGCCCTGACGCGCATCCTGCTCGCCTCCCATCCACTCGGGATTGAAATGCTGCGATACGGGGAGCGTATGAGGCTGCCGGTTCCCAGGAACGCAAGGCTATGCCGCCTCTGCCTTCTGAGCGTGGAGACCGAAGGTCATGCACTATTGGGCTGCAGCGCTCCCACGCTCGTCGGTTTGAGGCACGTCTTCCTCACCGATATTTACTCCAAGCTACCATCTTTTCCTACACGCTTCCCTTCGACGGAGGACTTTCTACGACTTCTGGTACAGACTGGGAACTTCGATGTGTTACAACGTCTTGCAAAGTATACTTACGATGTCCTATCACATTACTCTACCACCCCACTCTTTAGACCTGCAGGCTATACATACAGCACTTTGGAATAATCACCAAAATCATTATTTCGTATTCGATCCTCGACACCAGGCCGCCCTGGGGTTCCGGATGCATCTCGACTACCCACCGGTATTTTTGCTTTTTTATTACCGAGCTAGCTGGGGAGGTGTTTGACGGGGTACTCAGGTTGTGAAATGGTGAAAGGGTGAGGATATCCGTAGCATACAATGTTATACTTGTATGTAGTACGGGCCCCGGTTGTTCCTTAACGGGACCGCGCCGGTATACAACTTCCTTCCTTCCTTCCATGCCAGATCACCCCTTGCTTCACTCTTCACTTTTTTTCTTTTTAAATTAAGCCTCTCTGTCTGTCCGAAGCCGTATCTCCATTTGTAAACTTCTGCGGTCATCTGAGTCCTGACAGGCATCGCTTATCTATAAAGTGGGCGCGAAGCGCCGGCGAGCGCTTGTAAGTATTATAAGAGGGAGACCTCGTGTGTGTACGTTGCTTTCATCTCGATGGCCTCCTCCTCCTCGACGCAGGGCACTGGTGCCGCTTCCGAGCAGAACGTGAATTTCGTTTCCACACCGACAGACCCGCCTCCCTCGGTTCATTCTGACCTCGATGATCCTGCTACGGAGGATGAAGAGGCACGTCAAGCGAGGGCGGAAATGCCCTTTTTGAAGAGGCCGGCCCCCTGGTGGTACGTCGGATCCTCCGTCGTATAACAAGCAGCTAACTATGAGCTAGGCTGATGGTACTCGCACCTTTCGGCACTATTGTTCTAACCTCAACAGTCGGTGCTGAAGTCGAGCTGCAGACCAATCTGGTCTGCCGTATTCATCCGCCGGAATCTCAGCCCGATACCTATTCTATGCTGCCAAGTACACTTCCAAATTTCTCTTCCTGGCTCAACGCTACCAATTCTTCGCATACATTCGCTGCTCCCAACCCTTGTTCTTCGGATCCTGGTGTCCTGGCCGCTCTCGCAAAATTCACTACCGGTGCTTGCCTCCCTTTTGCAGTCCGTAATCTGAGGTTTGTTGACATTTAGCCAGTTTCAACCATTATAACCGGTGTCTTGACTTTGGCTTCCGTCGGATGGTGGGGTTCGTTTTCCGACCGATATGGTCGCAGTCGGACGATGAGAATCCTCGTCGCCGGACAAGTTCTCTCCCCGTTAATCGTCATATTCGTTGCCAAATACGCTGACGTGCTTCCGGGCGGATACTGGTTTCTTCTCGTCGAGGCCATAATCAAGGGAGCTATCGGTGGTGTGTCGTATTAGAATGTTAGATAGCTCACCCGGCTAACCTTACCGCAGGTACTGCGAGTGAATTCGCCGCTGGTTTCGCCTATCTGTCCGACATTACACCGCCAGAGCAAAGGTGAATCCAACTGACTTGGAATGTCTGTCATAGTTGGATGTTCATAATTCACCCAGATCTGCTGTTTTCTCCGTTGTTACGGGTTCCGTTCTCGCAGGTTTTGGTGTGGGCCCGATACTGGGCAGTGTCGTCGTCCGGTATGTGTATTTTGCCATCACAACACTGTGTGATTAATCTCTCTTGATACTTAGACAGATGCATAATGTTCTGTCGGTATTCTATCTCTCGGCTGCCCTCAGAATCATCCGGGCTGCATGGTTTTGGTTCCTCCCAGAATCCCTCACGGCGGCGAAGATGCAGAGATTTTGGGTCAAACACAAGGAAAGCACTTCGTCGTTGTTTCAGCGCCTGTTCTTCTTTTTGGAACCTCTGTCCGTTTTGCTCCCGGAGAAAATTTCGAATCCGAATTCTCCAAAGGTTGGAAGAAGGGATTGGAATCTCACCTTCCTGGCATTGAGCTTCGGCGCGATCCTGTTGGCTGCGGTCCGTCGATCCGTTTTCATTCTGTTCAAGTCAAGTTTGTCTGAGCAGCAACAAACAGTCGTCCTTGATTGACCAATTCTTTTATGCACTCCACACGTTCCAATGGGATGCGGAATATGTGCGTTTCGACGCGCCGCATTTTCGTTCCTCCTGTGTTGAGAGTCGTTGTATTACAGGTCGGATACTGCGTCAGCAGCATCGGCATGTCCCGTGCAATGTTCCTTATCCTCGTTCTCCCTGGTCAGAAATCATTTATACTTGGATGTATATTTCATCATCTGACCTGACCTGCATACAGTCGTCATCAAGTATGCGAAAACCAGACGCAGCAAGCCCCCCAGCGCACACCCTGATCCTTCTTCCAACTCCGAACGCACACCACTGCTCTCTCAGTCCGATCACGCGGAACCCGCACCCGCCTCGCCCAAACCCACACCGCACGCGTCCGCGGTCGACCTGGCGCTGGCGCGCTTCTCCCTCCTGGTGGACATCGCGATGTACGCACTGCTGCCCTTCGCGCCGACCGGCGCACTCTTCATCCTGTTCATCGCACTTGGCTCCTTCGGCGCGGGGCTCACGCCCGCGGTCAACAGTGTTGCGCTCGAGCTGTACACCCACAAAGTCGCTGGCAAGGGCGGGGCCGTCGAATCGGGCAAGCTGCTCGGCGCACTGAACGTCGTGGAGGCGGTGTTGTGAGTTGTCTATCTGCTTGTTCTGTTCAACGGCTTTTCTTTTCTTGGGTTTGTATTTATCGCTCATGGTTTGATTCACAGTGCCAGCGTACTCGGCCCGTTAATGTATGGGTCCATCTACGCCGCGACGGTCCACACGCATCCGAGAACAATATTCTTTGTGGCGCTCGGCAATGCGGTTTTTGCGCTTGTCCTTCTGGTGTTTGTGCGGGTGGCACCGGAGGGTGACAGTGGCGAGGAGGATTTGTAGAGGTGTATGTAGGTAAATACTATAATGTCGGGTCGACTACCATATACCAGTATAGTGACTGAACAATGTTATTTGGGTATCAAAATCCCCTGAAATCGGCCTTGGAGTGATGTTCGTCGCCTCGCGCAGTCGGAAGCTTTAGGTTTGAATGCGGCTACGCAGATTGAAATTGTCGGGGCGCAGGGGCATGTGCGCTCTGAGTGCGAAAATCCTGCCCTAGCGTGGTAGATTACTTAAAAACATGCATCTTCCTCTACCGTTCCATTGACGAATTAAATGGCTTGTCATTATTATATTTTCGGTGCGGGAAGTCGTTTTTTTGCTGTCTTCGTGATTGGGTCGAACTATTGCTCAAGTTGAATTGTGAAGATATGTTGCGGAGGGTTATGGTCACTAATCACCACAGAAATGAGCATCTCTTGAACATAGTACTAGTGTGAAAGTCTTTTACATTGTGCCTATCCCGATTCTCCGAGTCTCAACAGTTTGGTGCGGCAGTCCGCGTTTGCATTGAAATCCAACCGAAATCGCCATTTTGTCGATCGAGTCGTGTGCTATGATCGCGTCTTCAGAATATTGATTCCCTATATCAGAGACCATGCCCGTAGGCAGTAACGACTGGGAAAATATTCAACAACCAAATGCAACCGTGGGTAAATTTCTCCCCGCATCACCAAAGCTGTGGGGCGGCTAGGGCCGTGACTCAACTTTCGGCTTTCAGCGCCCCCTTTTCCTCTGCGAAACACCACTCCCTTCGATTCACGCAGGCAACTCGGGCTTCAAACAACAGTTTGGGGCTCAAAGACAGCTAACTATCCATCACTTCCGATGGCAACTGCGCGTCTTGCTACATTGAATATCCTTGGTAGGCGTCCTCCATGTCGGAAGTATTCCTGGCATTTGAACAAGTTCCACCAGTCCTTCATGGGTACGTCCGGTCTGCAGCTACAACTGCGCATGACACACGGAAGCTCCGCGATATTCTCAACCGTGCAGCGATTCTGCACTACGTGGATGGGCCCCCGATGCCCCCAAATTCATTTCCCTCCAGGCCCTGCTGGTTAATGGACCAGGCTCTCGAGTTTGATCCCTCCGACGGCAACTCGCGGTGGGAAACTCGAGAGCCTGGTCCATTAACCACCAGGGCCTGGAGGGAAATGAATTCGGGGGAATCACGGGCCCACCCACATAGTGCAAAACCGCTGCACGGTTGAGAATATCGCGGAGCTTCCGCGTATCATGCGCGGTTGTAGCTGCAGACCGGACGTACCCGTGGAGGACTGGTGGAACTTGTTCGAACACCATGAATACTTCCAACGTGGAGGACACCTACCAAGGATATTCATTGTAGCAAGACGCGCAGTTGCCATCGGAAATGATGGATAGTTAGCTGTCTTCGGGCCCCAAACATTCCCGAGTTGCCTGCGCGAGTCAAAGGGAGTGATGTTTCGCAGAGGAAAACGGGCGCTGAAAGCCGAAAGTCAAGTCACGGCCCCAGCCGCCCCACAGCTTTGGTGATGCGGGAGAAATTTACCCACGGTTGCATTTGGTTGTTGACCATTTTCCCAGTCGTTACTGCCTACGAGCATGGTCTCTGTTATAGGGAATTAATATTTTGAAGACGCGACCATAGCACACGACTCGATCGACAAAATGGCGATTTCGGTTGGATTTCAATGCAAACGCGGACTCCCGCACCAACTGCTGAGAATCGGAGAATCGGGATAGGCACAATGTAAAAGACTTTCACACTAGTACTATGGTCAAGAGATATTCCTTTCTGTGGCGATTAGTAACCGTAACCCTCCGCAACATATCTTCACATTTCAACTTGAGCAATAGTTCGACCCAATCACGAAGACAGTAAAAAATGATTTCCCGCACCGAAAATATAATAATGACAAGCCATTTAATTCATCAATGGAACGGTAGAGGAAGATACGTGTTTTAAGTAATCTACCACGCTAGGGCAGGATTTTCGCACTCATGACCCTGCGCCCTGACAATTTCAATCTGCGTAGCCGCATTCAAACCTAAAGCTTCCGACTGCGCGAGGCGACGAAAATCATTACAAGGCCGATTCCAGGGGATTTTGATACCCAAATAACATTGTTCAGTCACTATACTGGTATATGGTAATCGACCCGACACTATAGTATTTACAGTACCTTCCTCACAACATACACCTTTACACATCCTCCTCGCCACTGTCGCCCTCCGGTGCCACCCGCACAAACGCCAGAAGGACAAACGCAACAACCGCATTGCTGAGCGCCACGAAGAATATCGTTCTCGGATGCGTGTGGACCGTCGCGGCGTAGATGGACCCGTACATCAAGGGGCCGAGTACGCTGGCACTGCGAATCAAACCATGAGTGATAAATACAAACCAGAGAAAAGAAAAACCGTTGAACAGAACAAACAGACAGACAACTCACAACACCGCCTGCACGACGTTCAGCGCGCCGAGCAGCTTGCCCGATTCGACGGCCCCGCCCTTGCCAGCGACTTTGCGGGTGTACAGCTCGAGCGCAACACTGTTGACCGCGGGCGCGAGCCCCGCGCCGAAGGAGCCAAGTGCGATGAACAGGATGAAGAGTGCGCCGGTCGGCGCGAAGGGCAGCAGTGCGTACATCGCGATGTCCACCAGGAGGGAGAAGCGCGCCAGCGCGAGGTCGACCGCAGGCGCGTGCGGTGTGGGTTTGGGTTTGGGCGAGGCGGGTGCGGGTTCCGCGTGATCGGACTGAGAGAGCAGTGGTGTGCGTTCGGAAGAAGGATTAGGGTGTGCGCTGGGGGGCTTGTTGCGTCTGGTTTTCGCATACTTGATGACGACTGTATGCAGGTCAGGTCAGATGATGAAATATACATCCAAGTAGATTTCTGACCAGGAAGAACGAGGATAAGGAACATTGCACGGGAGATGCCGATGCTGCTGACGCAGTATCCGACCTGTAATACAACGACTCTCAGCACAGGAAGAACGAAAATGCGGCGCGTCGAAACGCACATATTCCGCATCCCATTGGAACGTGTGGAGTGCATAAAAGAACTGGTCGATCAAGGACGACTGTTTGTTGCTGTTCAGACAAACTTGACTTGAACAGAATGAAAACGGATCGACGGACCGCAGCCAACAGGATCGCGCCGAAGCTCAATGCCAGGAAGGTAAGATTCCAATCCCTTCTTCCAACCTTTGGAGAATTCGGATTCGAAATTTCCTCCGGGAGCAAAACAGACAGAGGTTCCAAAAAGAAGAACAGGCGCTGAAACAATGACGAAGTGCTTTCCTTGTGTTTGACCCAAAATCTCTGCATCTTCGCCGCCGTGAGGGATTCTGGGAGGAACCAAAACCACGCAGCCCGGATGATTCTGAGGGCAGCCGAGAGATAGAATACCGACAGAAGATTATGCGTCTGTCTAAGTATCAAGAGAGATTAATCGCACGGTGTTGTGATGGCAAAATACACATACCGGACGACGACACTGCCCAGTATCGGGCCCACACCAAAACCTGCGAGAACGGAACCCGTAACAACGGAGAAAACAGCAGATCTGGGTGAATTATGAACATCCAACTATGACAGACATTCCAAGTCAGTTGGATTCACCTTTGCTCTGGCGGTGTAATGTCGGACAGATAGGCGAAACCAGCGGCGAATTCACTCGCAGTACCTGCGGTAAGGTTAGCCGGGTGAGCTATCTAACATTCTAATACGACACACCACCGATAGCTCCCTTGATTATGGCCTCGACGAGAAGAAACCAGTATCCGCCCGGAAGCACGTCAGCGTATTTGGCAACGAATATGACGATTAACGGGGAGAGAACTTGTCCGGCGACGAGGATTCTCATCGTCCGACTGCGACCATATCGGTCGGAAAACGAACCCCACCATCCGACGGAAGCCAAAGTCAAGACACCGGTTATAATGGTTGAAACTGGCTAAATGTCAACAAACCTCAGATTGCGGACTGCAAAAGGGAGGCAAGCACCGGTAGTGAATTTTGCGAGAGCGGCCAGGACACCAGGATCCGAAGAACAAGGGTTGGGAGCAGCGAATGTTTGCGAAGAATTGGTAGCGTTGAGCCAGGAAGAGAAATTTGGAAGTGTACTTGGCAGCACAGAATAGGTATCGGGCTGAGATTCCGGCGGATGAATACGGCAGACCAGATTGGTCTGCAGCTCGACTTCAGCACCGACTGTTGAGGTTAGGACGGTAGTGCCGAAAGGTACGAGTACCATCAACCTAGCTCATAGTTAGCTGCTTGTTATACGACGGAGGATCCGACGTACCACCAGGGGGCCGGTCTCTTCAAAAAGGGCATTTCCGCCCTCGCTTGACGTGCCTCTTCATCCTCCGTAGCAGGATCGAGTTCAGAATGAACCGAGGGAGGCGGGTCTGTCGGTGTGGAAACGAAGTTCGCGTTCTGCTCGGAAGCGGCACCAGTGCCTTGCGTCGAGGAGGAGGCCATCGAGATGAAAGCAACGTA
The DNA here is from genome assembly GCA_029378375.1 of Mycena olivaceomarginata. Classification (NCBI taxonomy): domain Eukaryota; kingdom Fungi; phylum Basidiomycota; class Agaricomycetes; order Agaricales; family Mycenaceae; genus Mycena; species Mycena olivaceomarginata. The sequence continues at coordinate 235,653 of JARKIC010000357.1, read as the reverse complement.
CAGACACGAGGTCTCCCTCTTATACTTACTCAATGCCGCACAATCTCTGCCGGGAAGCTCGGCAATTATTCCGTGACATCAGGAAATTTCGACCATCTCGAGCGCGCCGCCCCGGCGAGGCGGCAGCGGCCGCGGCGTGTGGCTGAACTCATTGAGACTCGAGAACTTCAGCAAAGTTCTTGCTGAGTGCGCTTTAACTTGTAGGCCATACCTGTGCAGCGACGACTAGATCCAGCTGCAGTAGCAGTGCACACTTGCGCTTGAGGACTGCGGGGCAGGACCCAGGTATGTACCCAGGCACCGCAGCGGCGCAGTCGCAGCTGACCCACGCGGTGACGTGGCCTGTTGCGTTGAGATTTGAAATCTTGACGCGCAGCCGTCCGCAGCGAACATAATACCGCGAGGGGAGATAAAATCTACCTCGCGCCGGTGAGGATGTGAAACGCAGCACGCATACTGTTCGGTTGGAAGGAAACCGTCAATGCAGTCTGAGTCATGCGAAAATCTCACTCACCAACGTAGCAAATACATAGGTCCTTGCCATTGACGTAAAGTTCAGTTCCCACAAGTCTATTCAACCCACAAGTAATATACACCGTTGACGTCACGTATATATGTACTGCGTTCAAGAACTCAAGACTTCTTCAATTCGACTTCGCCTTCTACGCATCGTCCTCCCAATCCTCCGGCACAGGAGTCTGCGGGGTGCCCGGAAGCGGGGCTGCAGTCGCAGTTGCTGTCGCCGGAGCAATAGCTGCAGTCGATGCCGTCGCAACTGTAGCGGGCGCGCGGACCGGCGGCGGCGTGGCCGTGGGCGTCGGCCGAGCTTGTGCTGGTGCTTGGGATGGAGTGGTAGGAGCAACGACAGGACGCGGGCTCGGAGTCGCCGCACCCCACGCGCGCCCCGGTGCACCCACAGCGGGCTTCGCACTCAGGCTACCACTAGCAGGAGCGGGGGCCGGCGCGGCGACGCGCCACGCCGCCCCCGCAGCACCCGCCCGCAAATCCCCCAGCTTCCCCAGACTCGGCGGCGCGGACGCCGCCAGCGCCGCCGAAAGTAGTGGGGCGGGTACCTTCGTGTCGAACCGGCGGAGGAGCTGCACGCTGCGGTGCGGTTCCTGGTCGACCATCTGCGTGTCCATACGGTAGACCGCCGCGACCTGCGAGGCGAACAAGTTAGCTTCAGACTTCACGAGAGAGCGACTCGGACGCACATCGTGCACAAACTTGCGCCGCTCCGCAGGCATATGCGGCAGCACCTGCATCTTCTTCTCCCCCGCCACAAACTCCGCAAACGCCTTCTCCACGACCGCGACGAACTTTGCGTTCGCGCGCCCGAACGCCAGCACGTCGTCCGGCCATACCACCGCCTCGCGCGCGCGCTGCTCCCGGCTCTCCTGCGTGATCCCCAGCGCGTCCGCGAGCCGCGCGTTCCGCTTCGCGACGAGGCACTCGTTCGTGCACTTCGGCTGCTGGTGCTTGTGGCCCCCGTTCCCATTCCCGGCGCTGCCCGCGGCCCGCCCGCACGACACCGGCTGCCGGATGCGCCCGCACGCGCAGCTGACGGTCACCACCGCGCTGCACGGCGCCGACTCGTCGCAGCCCGCCGGCGCGTGGCACGGCTGCGTGCACGGGTGGGTCAGCGGCAGGCACGCCTTGCGGCTCTTGCCGCACACCGCCGCGCACGGCCCGCACCCGCCCTCCGCGTCCGCCGGGTGGCACACCCGCTCGCAGCGGTGCCACCCGCACGCCATGAGCCGCCCGCACACCGCCCCGCACCCGACGCGCTCCTGCGCGCAGCGCACGTTGCCCACCTCCTTCTTGCCGCACATGCACCTGTGGGCCGGGTCGTCAGTAAGGAATCTGGAACGGAATGTGGAGAGAGAGGGCAAACGCACCGCTTGACTGCCAAGAACGGACACGGCGGGCAGCCCACATCGTCTTCGTGGCAGGTATGCGGCGTGCGCGGATGCCCGCACGGCGGCGGTGGCCGCGGGCAGGGATACGTGCACCGGATGCGCGTCCCGCACGGGATGGGCGGCTCGAGCACGGTGAGGCCGCAGGGACAGACGAGCTGCGAAATAGTCGTTAATTATTAATTATTTAATGAGAAAATGGAAACACAACACACCTCCTCGAACCCACTCCTCAAACACCCGCCACACGGCCCCTTATGGTCTCTCTCCTCGCACCGATGCTCCCCACACCCCAACACCTTCCCGCACACCAAATCGCACTCGTGCAGCCCGCCCCGCTCCTCGCCGATCCCCTCCTCCTCCCCAGCCCCAGCGTTATTATTGCGCTTCTTGCCCTTGTTCTTGAGCTGCAGCGCCGCGACACTCGCAAGCGGGCAGCACACGCGCAGGCACTGGTGCCGCCCGCACGCGCGCAGCGCCTTGCACGTCTTCTCGCACAGCACCTCCCCCTTCTCCGCGCGCGCGGCAGCGCACACCACGGCGCGGGTGCTCCCGCCGCACCGGCACGGCCGCACGACGCGCTCGGTGCACGGGGGGCAGCCGCCCTCGTGGCACGCCGCGGCGCACGCGTGGCCGCAGGGCAGAATGCTCCCGCAGCGCGCGCCGCACGTCGGGATGCGCGCGGAGCAGTCGGCGCGGGGCGGGAATGCCTTCCCCGCGGCGTCTTGTGGGGCAGGGGCGCCGGCGAGGGCGATGGCGCGGCGCCCGCACGGGCAGGTGCGCACGTTCTCGGGCGAGCGGGGGCACGGCGCGGGGGCGCCGGACGCGGGGTGGCACGGCTGGGCGCAGCGGTGCACGCCGCACGCGAAGAGGCGGTCGCAGCTGTCCGCGCACGCGAAGCGGCCGATCCAGGACTCCTCGGCCTCAGGGGAGAACGAGGAACACGGCACGGCCTCGCCCTCGCCGCAGCCGACCTCCTTCTCGTGCTTGCCGCACCAGCAGCGCGCGGTCTCGCGCACGGCACACGGGTCGCACGCGTCGGCGTGGCAGGGGCGGGTGCACGCGTGGGCGCCGCAGGCGAGGGTGCGGCCGCAGACGGCGCCGCAGCTCAGCTCTGTCTCGCCGCACCTCAGCGCCAGCACCGCGCCTTTCGGGCACCCGCACTTGACGTCGGTGGTGATGCGGCACGGGGGGCAGGGCCCGGGGTGGCAGAGGAGCGGGCAGGGGTGTGCGCACGCCGGACGGACGCGCGCACACGGGGAGGCGCAGGAGTGCGGGGTGGAGATGCGCGGGGGCGCGGGGGAGGGGACGGCGTTGCAGAAGCAGCGGTAGGCGGTGGGGACGGGGACGCGGCGGGCCTGGCAGCCGGGGCAGCGCCACTCGCCGCCTTTGTGGGGCTCGCCGCGGGCGGCCCAGGCGTCGGCGAGCTCCTTGACGCTCTTGGCGGCCCAGGAGCGGATGCACTTGAGGTGGAAGGTGGTCCAGCAGTACTGTTGAGTGTCGAGTACGGGGATGGACGGGGAGCAGGACCAGGTGGGCTGGGCGGGGTGGACGGCGGAGAAGCAGATGGGGCAGTCTGGGTACGGCGGGGTGCTCAACGCTGCGGTGAGGCGCGAAGTCAGATCGTCTGCGACCGGAGCGGGTTTGGGTCTGGAACGGCTGGGTTTGGGCGCAGAGCTGGCTTCTTGAGCAGTATCAGTCAGACCTGCATTGAACTTTGCAGCGCGACCGCGTCTGGCAGGAGCAGCTTCTGGCTGAGCTCGCCAGTTCTGACTCGACGAATCCTGATTCACGTCAGAGCCTTGAGGACGTCCATTGCGGGGCGGACGTTGACTCTGCGCATCTGGATTCGCGTCCGAGTCGTGGGGACGTCCATTGCGAGGCGGACGTCTGCCTCTGTCACCTCTGGGGTGAGGTGGACCATGGGGATTAGGCACATTAGCATCCTGCTGGATGCGCTGATTATTGCGTCGGTTGTGATTCCGACCTCTACCTCCCTCTGGAGCAGGACGTTCGGCGGGTCTGGCCGGGTTGTCGGGTTCTTCCATGCAGGGGGGGATGCTAGATGTTACCAGGTCTTGAAGGGCGTGCAGAGGAGGGTGCTAGATGTTACCAGGTCTTGAAGGGCGGGCGGAGGAGTGTTCAATGTAGTATGTACAAGATAACAAGCGATATTTATTACAAACCGGTAAAAGCCGGACCACAGCCACAAGGAACTTGCTTGACTCGCCTCCATGACTCGACCGACTCGTTCGGCGCGTTCCAAAGCTGACGGGTCCGTCGTATTCCCGCTACCCTGCCCGATCTTGCAGTAAATCACAGTTTTGTCGTTTGTTTTCACGTCAGCAGCACTGATCTGTCGGACCCGTGGCGGAGCGAGTGAAACGTTCACTCATCTCGCTTTAGTTTCAGGCTGCCCTCTTCAACAAAAAAATTAGCTCGTACCTGGCTTGTTCAAGTTCATGCCCTCCATTCTAGATCTTTTGCTTCCGGTGCTCTAACTCTACCATCTGGCGACACTATTTGCTCCATGAACATAAAACTTTGTCTGCTTTTGGTCTGCTTGGATCTTCCTTGAATATTGATTAGGTTTTTTTTTTTTTTTCGCCTGGAAACCATTCCGGATTCAAAATTCCCCATAACATCCAATGAAAATCATCGTCGAGTATAGTCATAATCTGTAACCCACATGCACACTAAAATGTCCTACAGCATTGATATCTCTCCCCAGCCTGCCCAGTCTCCCCGCGATGGACATTGTAACGATACCCGCTAACTCGCAATGCAATGGTACATTAGTCCAGTATCTGCGAAATTATAGCTCGTGCAGTAAATCACAGTTTGTCGTTTGTTTTCACGGCAGCACCGATCTGTCCGACCCGTGGCGGATCCGAGTTCATTTCGTTGAAACGTTCACTGAGGTTCCACTTCACTCATTTCGCCTTAGTCTCAGGCTGAGACGCTTCAACAAAAATTTGAGCTCGTACCTCGCTTGTTCAAGTTCATGCCCCCCCATTCTTTTGCTTCTGGTGTTCTAACTCCACCATCTGGCGACACTATTTGCTCCATAAACATAAAGCTTTCAGTCTGCTGGGATCTTCCTTGAATATTATTACTCATCAGGCGGGTTTTTTTTTTTTTTTTCGCCAGGAAACCATTCCGGATTCAAAATCCCCCCTAACATCCAATGAAAATCATCATTGAGTATAGCCATAATCTGTAACCCATGCACATGCAGACTAAAATGTCCTACAGCGTCTCTCCCCAGCGTGTCCAGTCTCCCCGCGATCAACAACGATACCGCTAACTCGCGATGCAATGGTACATTAGTCCAGTATCTGCGAAATTATAGCTCATTCCAGCTAACGCCAAAACCGTAGAGCAGTTCCAAAAAAACTTCGCATAATACGGTCAACTGACGTCAGTCTCCATTTGTAGCAGCCAGCTCCACTCGCTCCGGCGTGCGTTGGTCGTTATTCATGCCATTCTCGGCCATGGTAATAACGGGCCTCTTCTGGGCTGGATGTATGTATCGAAATGTGTTCCGTGCCATGGTAAGAGTAGGCATAGTGGGGGCTGAGTCGCTCGAGTATCGTCACAGTGGCTTACCTGAAAAGGCAGGTGGTGCCGTGCCGTAATGTGCGAACTTTTTTTGAAACTGCTCCACGGTTTTGGCATTAGCTGTCAATAGCCTGGAGCCGTTTACGTGCCTGTCGTAATCCTTCAAGCTACTCATGCCCCTCGACGTCTTCTTGGCTGCACCCTGATATTCCAATGCAACCATGTCCGTAAACTCTATGAATGTTATTCGTGACATATTCTTTGGTCAACATGCAATTTCTGGAACGTTCCAGGTGTAGTCTACGATACACCGGCCTATGAGGTGTATCGGGCTACACCACTGCCCAACCCCCTTTGACGAGCTCACCTTCTAGAGGCGGTAGATCTCCGGCGGCTGAGTAGCAGCTAGGTAGAATTACCGAATAAATACTTACGCGCCCCTCCGGCCAAACCGTCGGTTCCTCTGCAAAAATCCCGAAGACTTTGTAAGAAAATTTAGCGATCTGACAGACTGTCTCGTCGAAAAATCAAAGATCGCAGAACATTCGTCGCATTCCAAGGGGCAGTATTCTTAGACTCCTTGCTCTTGACCGAGTCCGTAAGCTAAACGCTGCAGTGTTCTGCAATTTCAGTGCAGTTGAATGGTGCTTTTATTTATCCAACATCTACTCTAATATCAATTGAACAAAAACTTTGTGAATCAGCTCCAATTTTCAGCTCATCTGGAGTTGGAAACTTTGCATTTCAATTTATACATCAGGAGTCCCTAATAAACCTGGTAATCTCCGGTGTGAATGTTCATTTTGCGATCACGCCACCTTTTGCTTTCTCCCTCCACCATCTCTCTACGAGTTCTTTCGGGCCGTCTAGTGCTGTTGTGGGCTTTATAGGTGGGGGTTGGCTCAACGTCGAAAAAAACTTTTCGACCCTGTATCCCTTTTTCGAATAAAGGTTCCCCCTTGGAAACATGGACTCCGATATCTAGGGTCCAGTGACGCAAAGTACCCGTCCGCGCCACTGTAATAGGTATTATGGCATGCTTCGGCGGTTGGCATGAGCCTCTTCTTTTCTCTCCGCCGCCATGTCGGCCTCCAGCATTTCCTCTTAGGGAAGGTCGTGGGTTGCATTGAAAGTGCTAGAGGTAAAGTGGTTGAAAATGATCCCCCGGCCAGCGACCTTCGTCTTTCTCTCCTTCTGCCATCCAGGTTTGTCGGTGTCATCGGTTTGGGACTAGTCACTGTCGATCACTTGAGCCATAAGGTTCAACGGCATTAATCTTGATATATGGAGAAGCCGACACCATGATTGTGGCGAACAGCGAACTCAAGGGTTTCAGAAGACATTATGTTGCTTGGTCCCGTTTCCGCTGTCATGTTTTACTATACTACTCACGTTGCTCTTTCTTCCCTCCTGCCGCCATGTCGGACTCTAAGGAGCACGTCCGCAGCTCTTTCGATGACCATCTGAGGTACGCTGAATGTTGTGCTCGGCGGATTGGAGCCATTGGCGCACGCTTTAGCTCTCCACAGGGATGTGCTCCTAGGGATCTTGATGCTTGGGATCGTCCTCTGCACCGTGGTTCTTATGCTTTTTGCATACACCGCCTCGCAACGTCGCTCGCGGCCTCACTTGCACCGCGTAAGCTTCCGCCTGCTCGTATACGCCATGGTATCCAAGTGCGTGCCAGACGCATTTACCCACTTGTATTTTTGTCTCAACTCGTTGACCAAGCCTCATCCTTGCTATCACCATGATTCCAATGGAAGCGCTCATGACGGGTCCCATCTCCCCCGCTGGATGTACTTTCGCTGGATTCGCTAGTAACGTACGTCCAACAACCACTAGAATTTGGTCGCTTTATCCTGATCTCCTGCAGGCGTCGCTCTTATTCTCTGCCTGCATGTATTGCTGTATGGCTCTAAATCTCCAGTAAGTCCGCTCTTTACAAAATTGCACTCAAAGTGAGTTAACTGTCGCTATTAGATTGGTTCTAATCCACAAGGTCAATGGGCTCATGATGGAAAAGTACTACGTGATCGGGTCTTCCCTTCTCGTGGCGGTGTGCAATTTCCCTCCGCTCGTCGGGGGGCAATTGGGTTTTTACGACAATCTCTGTTGGTTCAGCAATCCGGACCCCGTCGTGAGGTTTCGGTGGATCTTCGGCACGCAGACATTCTGGATGGTCCTCATGGCATCTTCGGAGCTCGTATGTTTCGTCATTCTCATGTCGTACATGCTCCGCTGCCGGGTTCGTTTGTGGCACTGTGTCCCGAGTGTTTTCGAGACTGACGACGATGAGCACAGATGCGCGTGAAGCGCCTGCGTTCGGACATTTCCGCTGAAATGACCGCCTTGCAGCACGCCGCGTACAGCGCGGCGCCGATCCTGCAATTCCGGCCTATAATCCTGCGCATCAGTAAGGTCTCTCGAGTTTGCCCCTCCCATTTATTTGGGACTTAGCGCATTGCCGATGCAGCGCTGTACCCGTTCTTTTCCTGCCTCCTCAATTTCTCCGGTTCTACTTTGGATTTGTATCTCGCGAAGCACCCAGGGAATACCGAATTGGTATGTGCACTCAATGCCGTTCCATTACCCTGCTGGTCCCTTATTCTTGTGCGATTCCTTAATTCGTTCTCCTCTCGCAGAATACCCGGTTAAACGCTATCGGTGCGCGGTTTCCGGAATCCAGAGGACGAGCCGTCTCGCTGACTGGATCCCACAGATCAATGCATATTCTGCGCGCGTCCAATTCTGTACGCCGTGCTCGCCGCGACCGATCCGGTAAGCGCCGCTCAACATTCCACTACTTTCAATGACAAAATAACCCTAAATAAATATCATGTAGTCCTTTCTACGTGCCATCGGCGCCCTCCGAAGTATCTCTCAGATCGCAGGCTCCGATGGCTCCCAACAAAGTAGCAGCATCGCGAAGTCTCAGTCTCGAGGCTCACCCAGCACAACACTATTATTATACACGCGGACTCTGGCCGACGGGAATAAAGCTGGAGGCGAGAGCGCAGAGAGCTTGGCGAGACAGTCTCTAGACGCGGCAGGACATCCTCAACGGACAGAAGCAGATGTCCACCACACGCGTACACATCGAGATCCAGAGGAGGGGATCGAGCAGCATTCCAATGTTGTTGAGGGCTGCAAAGACAGCATCGAGTTCCAAATTTAGCTCTTGGTACCTTCGCGGCGGTGGTTTTGCTGGGGGACACTGAGTGGTTACGTTTCAAAATAAAATAAATATAATATAACTTACGATGCACTGTATCGGTCTAGGCTTATAATCAAATTTGAATTAATTGAATGAAAATGATGAAGTCTAAACTTGAAACTCGATGCAATAGGAGGAGCCACTCTTTGGGGGCTCCTTAATGTCCTAATTTTGGGTTTATAAGGATAACAAACCCCTTAGCAAGTTCTCACCCCCCGAGACTCGTACCATCACAATGCCTGCCCAAGATATTTTCTCTTGCTCTTTCTACTCCCCCAACGAGTTGTCTCCTCGCTTCCTTGAGTATATCTCGGCTCATTCCGCCTTGAAGCGTCCCAATAATGGCTACTTTTGCTTTGATGTCCCTGGCATAGGATCCGTCCTTCTCGAGGCCCGCACTATTGGGCACTATATCGACTACAGTCGCCTCTGTCCTAACCCATATCTGTCATAACCCATACTCTGCTCAACCCCATAAAATTTCGCTTCCACCAGGGTGGTTCCCACTCAAAATCCCATAAATCTCTGTTACTCCATAACCCATACCTTTTCTAGGTGTCAAAACCCATAATTTACCCAATTTTTTCCTCTGTTTTTGACCCAGTCGAGTCATAAATTTGAGTGATATGTGCAATAGTGCATCAATTACACCTTTTAAGATTCCAACTTTGCTCCCAAATGCCTAGCATGCATAATTTGGGCTGATTTTGGCTCATGTTACGACCATGCACTTTCCGATCTGTTCTGGTCTGATAAGGACCGCGGTGTCGGTATCGAAAGATATGTGATTCGAATTCGACTACGTTCATCCTCTAGAGGGGAAGGTATAGTTGAATGATAGAGCGGAAGGTTGGTGCGCGAATTGGCCTTGTATGAGTGGTAGGTGGGTGTGTGTGTGTGAACGGTTATTCGTGGAGACCATTTGTCTCCTAGGCGTGAACGGGTGTGGCTGTGATGCGGGTCGTTGAGGCTTTACCACGCTGGAGGTGAAGCGCGCACGGACATCGAGTCCGGCGCTGCTATTCGAGCAGTGAGTGCTATGGAGCGCTCCTGCGAGAGAAGCTCCCGGGTCGTGTAGACCAAGATAGACCCCTGTAATGCAGGGGCCGCGGAGCAGTTGTACGGTTGCTCAGCCAGGCAGGGGGTCTAACGCAGAAGGTGGTTCGCCTTGGTGGATCTCGGGCTTCACGACATAAGAGTTTGTTGCAAAGTAAGATAAGATTAGGTAAGTAATGATCGCGGATCATCTACCTATTGTGACTAACAAATATATGTATGTACATTATATAGAATTTGTATTTCGTAGCGGAACTGCACCGTGTCCATAGTCCGTATACCGTCACAGAGCCCCCCACATGGGTAGCGTCCACTGCGCGTCTTGTAGATTCTACGTCGCTCTTGATTTCTTTACACTCCCGAAGGAGGCGAGACCCTAGCCACGCAGTTTCAACCTTCCGCGGCGTCAGCTACTAGATGGGGGGTCCCATGCCCCACTCGTCGTCCTCGTCCGGGGTCCAGCTTCGCGGAGGGTCGTCCATCTCCTCGTCGAAGTCCTGCGTTTGGGTGGATGTAGACGGGGCATCCTGCTGCCCCACCAAGTGCAAGACTCCGCTCGATGCAGCTGTAGAAAGCGCACTCGAGAACGAATTCTGGAGCTCCACCCCTTCCATCTCGCTTGGTGTTGGCGACCTCCAACTTGTTGACGCGGCGGTGGTTCCCCCTTCCTCAGCAACGGCCGCTCTCCTGGCTTCCTCCTCCGCTCGCATAGCTGCGAGCTCTCGCGGTAGACGTCCCGCTCGGTTGCCTCGTCGCACTCTTTGAGGCGCCGTAGGGTCCTCCGGATTGATAGGAGAGCGGTAAGTACGGCCGTCGTGCGCTGGTGGATCGCGATGAAGCAGGGCCGCAAAGCGGCGTGGGAGAGTGTCCGGATCGGGACGAGTAGCCAGCCAGTCTGCTAGAGACGATGGCCCTGCCTCCTCTTGACGTGGAGGTCCCGTAGTGGATGACACAGACGTGGGGGTTGGAGGAGCTAGCCGACTAGTTAGCGGCATGGGACTGCTTCCCTGGAGTCGTTCAACTAGAGTGGGTGGCCGCGGGGGTTGGAGGCGGTCAGCGAGTGGGAGAGGGGGATTGGAGAGCCGTTGTTCCAGCGGAACTCTCGCCGTCAGCACCGAAGATGATGAGGGTTCTGACAGGCAGTCCCCCAAGGAAGGTGTACTCTTAGCTTTCCCCTTCCCCTTGTCGCGGTACTCCGTGCGGAGGCGTGATGCGGTTCCCTTTCCCTTGTCTCGCATCGACCTTGGTTCCGTAGGTGGCGAGCGCGCCTCAACGTATGGTGGCGGTCTTGCCGTCGAGGTTTCCTCCGAAGGAGGGATGGCATCATTGGACGTCGACGCTGTACTTGCCTCCCAGTCGAGTTCAGGTTGGGTTCCCCATCCCGGAGCAGCACTCCCTGCGCTCACGAGTTCTCGAGGGGGAGGAGACAAGGGCCGTGGAAGAAGTTGCGTCCCCAATTCCGGAGCAGCAATACCTGCGCTCACGAGGAGACAAGGGTCGTGTAGTAGTCTCTTCCATGTAGCCAGAGCCCTCGCCCAATGCTTCTGAATCACCCATGGTGGTATCGTTGTTGGCGTCCTCGTCCCTCAGCCATACGTCCGTGGTGTAGAGGAGGGCCTCGTCGAACTCGCCATCGAACCGGAAAGCAATCCTCATCTTCTTCCACACCGCTCCCAGCGCGCCGAACCCTCGTCGGCCGGTGCTGACGTCCAAGAACCGTACCCAAATCAACCCCTGCGCGCGAATGATAGACAGCGGCCGCGTGTTACTGCTAGAGAAGGCGTCGCGCGTAAGAACTTGGAAGGTTTGCACCGAGATATCATCATTGACGTCGGCGATGGTGACCACGTTTGACGCAGGATTCTCCACTTTGAGGTTGGATATTTCCATCCCATCCTCGTCGTCCCCTGAACCGTCATCAGGACCTCCAAATTCCGGAATTGTCATCAGCACTTCCGTGCGAGGCAGCCGTGTGGAACCAGGTGCTTCAGCACATTTTTCGCGGTCCAGAGTTTCTCCCTTCTCCGTGGGGTACTTCCAGTACGAGGGTTTCTTGGGTATCCAACGGTTACCACTTTCCATGAAGAAGGGGTACGGGGGGACCGGGGGACCCAAACCTTTCCCAGTCCACTACCCCCGGAGGAGGCACGAGCTGCCCGAAGAACAGGTGTCGACCCATGGTTCGATCGTACCAGCAGCCGGTCTCCACGCTCGCCTTCTTTCCCCTGTACACCCATGCGCGCTCGTCATTGACCTCCGACAGCTCCCACTTGTCCCATTTCCCGTTCCAGTTGTTAGGGATCATCAGAGGGACGATCCAGGGTACACGGTCACTGGCTATGATCCGTTTCTCCAGGGGGCGCGCGGCAAGGTTGTCATCAGTCGCAGCGGGAGGCGGTCGAACGTACGCGGGAGGGGGTGGAGCGCGGAAGACATCTGACGAGCTCTTGCTTCGCAACGGCACAGGTGCTGCCTCGGGGGCGGGTGCTCCTGTGTCGAAACGTACTCCTCCCATCCACGAGTCTTCTTCCTCATCCTCCTCCTCCGATTCCTTGTCCTCGTCGGAGAACTCCGGCGCAGCTACAGGAGCGCGCACAATAGTTGTCATACGAGCACCAGGTCTCATAGGAGGGCCACCATCTCTCGGAGCGATAGGTATTTGCTTCAGGCGAGCAGGAGGAGTCCAAGGGGCCAGCGAGACCATGTGGAGGGAAGCAGAGCGAGCTTCGTCCCGAGGTTGGGCCGGTACATGTTCACCTCTACCGTCGCTAGCTCGGAACACCGCGTCTAGCCTTCCCTGCGCTTCGGCAAGCAGCTGGTACTCATTGTGGCGGATGAGGTAGACGACATCGGTACCCGCCGCGAAGTCATAAAAGGTCGGAGCTTCCGGAACTGCAGAACGAGGCTCCAAGGATCCAATAGGGAACTCATGTACGATGAAGCACGGGACCCCCTGCTGCATGAGGAGCAGGACTCCTTGTTCGCGCATACCGTTGACCCAGAGGCCGATTCGATCGTCGTTTGCAACCGGGAGATTGAGGAACCGGAGATATTGGACGTTGACGGGAGGAAATCTTCTTTGTAGTTCCACCATCGTGATCCAGGCTTCCATTTCCCGAAGACCTCTTTGGTAAGCCACACCCTCGTCCACCGCATCGTCCCACCTTCGTACTCCTAGCAGCGAACGTAAACACGCTTCGGAGCAGTAGGCAGGTTGGGACGCCCAGGTAGTAGATCCAGCATGGAAGCCAGACTGGAGGCGGCGAAGACGGATTTCCAGGAGAGCCTGAACCCCTCGAAGTCCTTGTATGAAGTCCGTATCCCAGACGCCCTCTGATGCGTGACGAGGGGAGCTAATCCATCCCTCCGTCAATGGCTTGAAGGCCGGGTACGTGGGGTCGGAGACGGGAACTGACGCGACACGCCGGATAAACGGCCAGTGCAAAGTGGCTTCAAGGAAATATTGGGGACTGTAGATACAGTTGTATTTGCCAGAATGCCCGTCATATCTCCTCTGCGAAACGTCCAAGGAGGATAGAGTCGCCGGCTCCGGAAGGCGCTCACCCGGTAGGAAAGGGAGCTGCCTCGAATTCGGCGACCATAGCTCGAAGGTCCGATTGCCAATCTTCACGATCCTCGCGGTCAAGCAAGGGAACTGCTTCAGATCGAAAGTCATAGCGGAGTTGATGTTTGGAAAGTCGTAGTACCCCGCAGTGCACGACAACCGGGAGTGGCTGTAAGAGGGATTGCTGGAAGGTGCCATTACTCTAATAGTACTAATAGATAGGTGCCCCGAATGTAGTTATGCGCTCACAGTGGAGGAGCAGTGGTAGTTAATTCTAGGCAGATGGAAGAAAAGAGAGAAAGAGAATTGTTGTCGAGTCACCGCGCACGTGTCCTTTTCGCACGCACGGCCCATTACGCACGGACCACAGTTTGCACGCGTTCGGGTCCCACCCGATCAGAGTCCATCGGCCGACCAGCTCGCAACTTCTAAGTCAACTTATGAAGTTGAAGGTACTCTCGTTTTAGCGCCGGCGCATTCCTCAGGTCTCTCTCGGAGACCCAAGTATCATCAGCCGGCCCGTATCCCTCCCAGCAGACCCGGAACATCCTCTGGTTGCCGTTCTTCCGCAGGCGTACCACATGCCCTAGAATGGCCTCCACCGCATACTCCTCCGAAGCCTTCAAGTACTCCCGAGTGTCTGGGAGCTTAGTCCGCTCTCCCAGCTCCTCCTTAGACATATGGTACTTGCGCAAATGTTCCAAGTTGAAGACTGGGTGCATGGAATAGCTGTCCGGTAGCCGCAAGCGGTATACAACCGGATTTATCTTTTCCATGACTTCGAACGGGCCAATAGTGTGCTGCACCAACTTGCGGCCTGTGCCCTGCACGTCCACCAACTCCAGCGAGTGAGGGTTGACCAGGACATAGTCACCCTCCTCGATACTCTCCACAGGACGCCTGCTTTTATTGTAAGTGCGAGCCTGTCTTTCCTGTGCCAGCACTACCGCGTCCCTCGCCACGCTTCTATGGCTCTCCAGCGCCTCTATGAAGTCCTCGCCCTTCTGACTAGGCAGGAAGGGGCGAACTACCGGGTCTCCTCCAGGGTTAAGTATTCCAGCGGCTCCCCTAGGGTGGTAACCGAATAGGAGGAAATTGGGACTATATCCAGTAGACCCGTGTACATTCGAGTTGTACGCGAACACAATCTCTCCCAGCCACTTGGCCCACGAAGAACGATCTGCAGCGACGTAGGCGCGCAACATCTGTTCAATCGTAGCGTTGAGGATTTCAGTCTGCCCGTCCGTCTGCGGGTGATGTGCGGAAGACAGCGCTAGCACGCTTCCATATTGCAGAGTGACCGAACCCCAGAAGGCCGTAGCCCAACGTTTGTCGCGATCGGAAATGATACGTTCCGGCATGCCGAAGACGTTCACTATTCTCTCCACAAAGAAGGCGGCGAATCCTTCCTGCGTCAGGTTGGTGTGTGTCGGAATCATGACAGAGAACCTAGTCAGCTTGTCCACAATGACTAGAATAGCCGTGAACTTCTCCTTCCCGGAAGGGGGAAGTCCAGTGATCAGGTCCAAGGAGACCGTAGCGAAAGGGCGAGGAGGTATATGAGCAGGTCTTAGTCCGCCCATTTTCTGCCTATGGTCCACCTTGATTTTCTGGCAAACGTCGCACGTGGATGCGAACTCATCCGCGTCCTTCGTTAAGGTTGTCCAGAAGAACAGTTCCCTCAGACGATTAATGAACTTAAACGGGCCAGCATGAGCGCTCTCGTGGGGGGACTCGTGGATCCATCGGAGTATGAACTGGACCTTCGTGCGCGGGATACAGAGGCGATTCCTCCAGTCCGCGTCCACGAAATATAGCAACCCGTCTTTACCCTTCTGGAAATGCGAGGGTATAAGCACTTTCTCGGGGTTGCTGGCCTCTTCCGTGTATCAGTCTCGGAAGTATGGATCCTCCTGATACCCGCGAATGAACTCGTCTTTCACCACTTGAGAGACCGATACCAGTAGGTGTGAACACTTGTTCCAGTCCTCCTCATCTCTGTCCAGCCTAGCCCCCGCAGGGTACGTCCAATGGTCTGCCTGCTCGAAGGGGAGCAGGTTGTCCATAGCTGCGACGTCATCGCGCTCCTGGACCTCCTCTCGTGCTTTCATCATCCCTTCCTGATCCGGTGCAGCGATCCTGTCACGCTCCGTCTCGACTTCGTGTCCGTCTCCTTCCTCCTCCGCCCTTTGTCTCCTCGTCCGGACTGGAAGCGCGTACTTGTCCACTACGTCCTCCCACCACCAGATCGCAAATGCTGCCTTTTTAGCTGGCGCAAATGTTCCCCGGTCCTCCAACCTTTGCGCCTCCTTCTGCCTTTCCTCGTCCGGAATGATCGTCCCGCAATCCTCAAGAACGGGGGACTCGTGCGGCGGCGCCCGCGGTAACCTCGACAGAGGATCAATGTTCGAGTGTATTCTTCCTGGCCTGTGAATGATCCTCAGTCCAGGATACGCCGCAAACACTGCCCCCCACGCCGCGAGTCTCCTGTTCGCATTCTCATACACCCTTGCCCACTGCAAGGCTGCATGGTCAGTCACCAGAATGACCTGCTCCCCTTCTATGAAGGGCTGAAAGCGCACCAGCGCTTCCTTTGCGCCCAATGCCTCCCGTTCCGTAGCACTGTAATTCCGCTCTGCGGGTTTCAGGCTCCGGCTCCAGTAGGCTATCACACGCTCGACGTGCACTATCGTCTCGTCCAGCGTCGCCCCCCATCAGTCCTCCTTCCCTCCTTCCTCCACGTCTTTTACCAACGTCACCACCAGTTTAGGCACCTCCGCCCCCGCCTCCCAAGCGGCTTGGAGTTTGTCGTAGGCCGCTGTTCCCTTCAGATCCGCCACTTGTATCGGCTGTACCTGCTGCAAACTAGACCCGATCACATAGTCTGAAGCATCTGTGTACAGCCTATAGGGCGTCCCTTGCACCGGATGTCCTAGGATTGGGGCGGCCGACAAGGCATCCTTGGCTTGCAGGAAGGCTATTTCGTGCTCTGCCCTCCATTCCCACTTGGCTCCCTTGGTCAGCAGAGCGAAGAGAGGTTTGACAACAAAGGCGTAGTATGGAATGTACGCCGAGAAGTAGTTGACCATCCCCAAGAACTTTTGCAGGTCTAGGATCAACGAAGGTCTCAATAGCTCTTGGATGGCTGCAACCTTCTCCTTGTGTGTGGATAGCCCTAGCCTAGAGACCTTCTGACCCAGGAGTAGAATCGAGGAGTAACCCACGAAACACTTCTTTGGCTCCAACGTAATCCCAGCTGCTGCGATAGCGCTCAGGACTTTGTCGAGATGAATCAGATGGTCTTCCCAACTCTTGGAGAATACAACTATGTCGTCGATGTACACCAGCGTGAATATCCAAAGGAACGGCGCTAGCACGCCTTGCATGATCCTCTGGAAGATGGAGGGCCCGTTCTGTAGCCCGAAGGGCATGCGTTTGAACTGCCACAGACCCCTGTGCGATCTGAACACAGTTTTCTCTCGCGCCTCTTCTTCCATCTCCACTTGATTAAAGCCAGCCAGAGCGTCAAAAGACGACAGGACCTGCGCTCCCGATAGCGCTTGGATAATGTCCAATTGTCGAGGAATGGGGAATTCGTCGGCTACGGTCTTGGCGTTGAGCTTGTGGTAATCGACCGCGAGTTGAGGCTTTCCATTATGGAATACCACGACGCATGGGGCGCCCCACGGGCTGACTGACGGCTCGATTACATCGCGCTCAAACCACAAGTCCATTTGCTTGTCGATGACTTCGTGCTTCAAGGGGGAGGCAGCGTACATAGGTTCTGAGATGGGTTGAGTGTCAGGCTTCAGAGGTATGGGCACCTTCTCTGTAACATGCCCTAGACGTCCCCCAACTCCGAATGCAGCCGAATTAAGGCGCAAAACTTCGTCGAGGCGAGGACGTATATGCTCTGGCACGTCTGGGCCCAGGTTAACTAGCTGGGCCACGTCCTCTGTACTCCGCGCTCCTTCGAATTCCCCGGGCAGCGCTGTCGTCTTCGGGCCCCAATTCTCATCCTCCTCGAGCTGGTCCTCCGTGCCTTCCCGTTCTCTCGGTAAGCTCTCCGGATCCTGCGCGCTGCGTTTCCTTGATTACGCGTGCTAACGCCTCCGCGGATGCCACGAACTTCTCCCTCTCTTCCTCGTTACTGGGCGTGTCCGCATAATCCGCTGGGTTGTGGAGCCGTCCTACGATGTCACCAGCGCGTATGTACTAGGGGCGGGTGCTCGGATTTGCGATGGGAAGGAAGGGAGAGTCTGAATTGATGAGGGTGGATGGCGCAGCCATTACGCTTTCGTCTTTTGTTGCTATAACGACTTTCTCCACCAGCCACTCTTCCTTCCCTTCAAATGACCCGGTGATAGGGACATTATGGACTGACCCAGCCGCGATGAGAGAGTCTTTAGCAGCCAGGAATGGAGGCGCTTCAAGCTTCCCTTCGCGGCGTTTACGAGCTTTTGATCGTTGGTAAGTCTTCCTCCAGACCCCGGGCAAAAGGCGCTTCATGGACTTCGCCATACTTGCTTGCCGAATCTCGAAGCCCAAGTCTACGGAGTGCGCAGAGGAGGCGGCGATGATGTGTCGGGAAGATCCCACTTGCACCTCACAATGGCCGGTAGAGGAGTGTTTCACTCCAAGCTCGTAAGCGGATTGGAAGTCCTCCCCTAAGAGGAGAGAAACTTTCATATTCCGGACTACGTACGCTTCGAGCTCGAAGCGAACTACCTCCCCTTCGGTAGTGACCATGAAAATCGGGCATTTGACGTAGCCTAGAACCTTGGCTTGCCCTGTGAGATGGTAGAGAGACATCCGTATCCCCTCCCTTGGTTTCGGTAACCCGAGTGCGATCCAGAACTCCTCAGACATCAGGGAAATGTCCGCGCCAGAGTCGAGGCGGCCTCGGACTTCCTCGTTCACCAAGGATCCTACGCGGACCTTAACGTGTAGAGCTCGCGCACCCAAGGATCCTAGTCCATCAGGGAGTTGCTGAGCCTTGCGGGCCTCGTAGATTGTGAGACCGTCCCCATCCTTGCTCGATGGAAGTTCAGCGACATGAGCACTCTTGCGGAGGATCCGCCGAGGCAAAGAAGCGGGGTCATCGCTTTTCACCGCTTTCCCTTTGTCTTTGCTCGACTTTTCCTTCGCAAAAGCGTCATGTCGCCTACAATTCCTATTGAAGCCTCGGTACTCGACGTGAGCAGCTTTCGCTCCACAGTCTAGCGCGTCAACGACGAGTACGTGTTTACTTATGGGAGCAGGTTCAACGTCACCCTCGGGATAAGTGGAAGACGAGATCTTGAATTCCACGAGCATAGCTACATATTCCCGACGCTCAGCTTCCTCCTCCGCCGGATCCAGCTCGACATGTATCAGCCGCTTGCCTCAGAGTCTGCCACCTGCCATAGTGTGAGCAGTCCCTCGCTACATGCTTGGGGCTGGTGCAGATGTAACATTCCCCATTAGGAGGACGCGAGCTGACCCGCGAATCGTCTCGAGCAAACGAGTAGCCATTGATGATTTTTCCTCCGGGCCAGTCAGGACGAGACGGGCCAGCTTCACGGGAATTCCCAGTGGTAGCGCCTCGTCGTCGGTCCACGGCCATAGCCTCCTTTCCCTCATCGTCCTCCCCTTCCTCCGGCGTCCCCTCCATCTCCTCCTCAACTTCGGCTAGATGCGCTCGTGGGCGGAATCGCGGGCGGGGAGCAGCGGAGGACGCGCTCGATCCCGCCAGCAGCCGGTCCACCTTAGTTGTCAGCAGCCAAATTGACATTAGGGCAGCTTGACTATGTTGCGCCACCGCCATCAGGGAATCAATGGTCGGGCAGATGTGTTCGTTGATTTCCTTGTTCCAGTCCGCTGGCTGGGTACGTATGAGGCGGGAGACAGCGGTAGGCCCATCGACGTCATCCGAGAAGATAAAGCTGTGATATTGAGCACGCCGTTGGAAGAAATCGACCGGATCCTCCAGGTCGTGACCCTTTTGTCTGAACTTCATCTCCTCGAATTCCTTGTTACGGTCGCGAATCCACTGATCGGTGAGGTAGGTACGGCGCAGGTTATCCAGCAGATGTGGCCAATCCTGGCTGAATTCTCAGCGAGACGGCTCCGGAAGGGAAGTCCACCACTTCAAGGCACGCTCAGTAAAGCGGGAAGGAGCCATCTGCCCCAACTGCTTCTCCAGCAAGGGGCTGAGCATCGCCAAGGACGACATCGTGATAACATAAGGGATAATGGTCTCCCCTTTCCCGTTCCACGACAGCACAACCGATATGTTGAGTTTGCTGTTCAGCTGCCACTGCGCAGCGCTCACAGGATCAATTCCCGGAGCAGCTGGTTGTCCGCTTCCTCCGCCGCCTCCACCACCTCCGTCTCCCCCACCCGCTCCGCCTCCTCCGCCCCCAGGGTTTCCATGCCCCCCAGGCCCGTTGTCGTCTGGTTCACCTCCTCTGCCACTTGGATCCCTGTTCGGATTACTCCTCCATCCCAGGGGTACATTCCCAGGAGGTGGCCCGTTCGCTGCGCCTCGTTTGTCTCCGTCAGTCCCACCCGGCGTGGAAGTGTGCTGGAATTGGTAACTCGTTCAGTTCGTCAACCCCGGGTTCGGGCTGTTTAGGACTCGCATCACCGATGGCCCCCCAATGATAGGAGCTGTTGCATGAGTATTTGGAATAAAACCTTGTCCCGGCAAACGATGGACTGCAGAAAGCGAAGCGGGGGCCGGGAAGCGAATGTTCTTGGGTTCAGATTCCACGGGAGGAGCAGCTTCGGAGGGAGCGCTCACTCCACGATCAGAACCTTTCACGGTGGCTTCCTTGATAGTAGGAACACTTCGGCGTGGACGGTAGTAGCGATCCCGGGGTTCCTCGTTCAACTGGCGCATCATATTCATCCGAGCGGAGTCATCGATCATGGCAACTCGTAGCGAATAGTCAGGCCTCAGGAGCAGGCGGTACATCTCCTGTGTAGGATGGACAGTCCCGAATTCTCGCCGTATTTCGGGCAAGGTCGAGTCCGCCGAGCTGACTACTTCACTCCAATCTTCCTCAATGAGAGTGCGACGAATGCTTTGGAGATAGGTGAGAATGTGCTTATTCCCGTTGGCCAGGCACCTTTGAAGGCAGGAGAGCGTAAACCTCAGCTCCACCTCGTATTCGCTGCGCTCCAGTAACCCGAGTAATCCGTAATCCGGGTCCAGCGTGAAGCTGGTCTTCGGATCCTTGCCCAGGAAGATTGTCAGCGCTTCCAAAATCTGGTGCACCGCGACTACAGCGTGCGCTACACGACTCAGGGGTTCCAGAGAGAGGCAGAAGAACTGTCTCGAGATTGCAGGATCCGTAAATTGGAAGCACGGAACCGTTTGTGCTTCAATTTTCGCCACTTCATCGAGAAGTTGTCCTAGGTGCTCCCATTCGAACTGGCGATGAGGCTTATCGTAGCGGATTAGAGCATCTCGCAACGCTGCAGCTCTGGCGGGGTCAAAGTTCGGAATCTCCCCGCCTACAGCGCCAAACTCCGCCAGTGGGTCTTCTCCGTTGGGATCCTCTGGGAAGTAGGATTCATGGTAGCGCGCTACTGAAGTCATCAGCGGCTCCCGATACACCTCCAGTGAACACGCTAATCCACTGAAAACTCTAGTCTCGGAGTGTTCTGTGAACCTGAGCGCCGTCGTGATACTCTCGTTGTTACCAACGCCCCCTGGCTCCGTCTCGTTCCCTGTGCTAAAGGGGCCGAGGTCGGACTCTGCGGAAGGTTCGGTGGAGGAGTTTTGGGCATTCCCGGAGAACGACGCCAGCGGGGGAGACGCGCTCATTCTGGGAAGAGCTGTGTTATCACCCGCCGGAGAAGAAAGATCGTGCCCCGGTGCAGCTACTGAAGCAGCGCTCGCGGGGCGACCTTCCTCCGTTCTCAGCGCTGAATCACTATGGGGTGGTGGTCCGCGTCTCCCTTCTTCGGTCATATGGGAGGGCATACGCGGGTTAACACCACCAAATGGAGCCTGCTTTGGAACAGGAGCGGCTACGCCTTTGGCGATAGAGGCCGCTGTGGGGGTCTGCAGACCCAAGCGAGCGGCTAAAGGAGCTAGGACTGAAGAGCGGGTGGCGACTGGAGTCTTCGTCGACTTAGAGCTGTTGGATTTGGTAGGTTTCGGGTGTCCTAAGGAGCCGCGACGAGGAGGAGAACTAGAACTTGAGGCGGGGCCAGACGGTCCACTCGAGGATGCCGCCGTTTCCATTCTAGTGGCTTGTCGAGTCGATGCCGCTCGGTTGATAACAGGATTGGGATTCTGGTGGTCGAATACAGGGTCGTAGGGTCCTCTAGAGCTTTTGGGTTTCTGTGACATGCGAGTGGCGAGCGAGGGAAAGAGGATGAGGAAGACGAGCAGCAATATATGCACTCAATCCTCCCATCCCTGTGATGTCGGCTAAGTCTCCCTGGCGGCCAGTCACCCCATTAGTACGGCCCCGAGGCGTTCCCACACGCGCGCTCGTGTCTAGCACAGTGCTGCGCTCCAAATCCCTTGCTCTGCGAGTCCTGCCACAGAGGAAGAGACTTGGGGAATCACAAGTGTGCCCAGCACGTGACCAGCACATGATCGGACCTTCTAGGCTGATTGGCGAATAGAACTCAAAAGTACAAGTCCGCCCTCCTTGAGTGGCGTGACTTCTACTTCCTCTCCGGCTGCGTCGCCACCGTTGTAGAGGTTAGAAGTCGCGATAGGAGGGAGGGAATGGGTAGTTCAGCGCTCGCTGTGAGGTTGAGCGCTCCTGAGCACTTCACTCCCGTGCATGGGGTGTACCACCCGCCTTCCTCCGTCTAACCAGTAATGACGGGGAAGGTGGGGATTGTCCCGCGCTCCCATGCACCTCGACACAGGCAATAGCTGCTTGCTCCCCAGGAGCTGAGCGCTCATGCCTGCCGTCGCTTCTCCAGCCGTGGTGAAGCCCCTCGCAGTGGGCTCCATTGTGATGCGGGTCGTTGAGGCTTTACCACGCTGGAGGTGAAGTGCGCACGGACGTTGAGTCCGGCGCTGCTATTCGAGCAGTGAGCGCTATGGAGCGCTCCTGCGAGAGAAGCTCCCGGGTTGTGTAGACCAAGATAGACCCCTGTAACGCGGGGGCCGCAGAGCAGTTGTACGGTTGCTCAGCTAGGCAGGGGGTCTAACGCAGAAGGTGGTTCGCCTTGGTGGATCTCGGGCTTCACGACATAAGAGTTTGTTGCAAAGTAAGATAAGATTAGGTAAGTAATGATCGCGGATCATCTACCTATTGTGACTAACGAATATATGTATGTACATTATATAGAATTTGTATTTCGTAGTGGAACTGCACCGTGTCCATAGTCCGTATACCGTCACAGTGGTGGACCTGTTGTCAGTGAAAACAGTGGAAAAGATGTAAACCCCTAGACCTGGTTCCCCGTACGAGTGTACTGGAACCCTAAATGTGTTGCCCTGTCTGCCTTCCTTTGTGCACTCTTCCCCTTAGAACCAGCGCTGGAGATGTGTGTCGCACAGATGATGACACCGACGTTGTTCGGTCGATGGCGAGACGGTCAGTCTCGTTGGCTACGGACGGCAATTTGTATGTGATGGCTTCTCTCCGGGCCTGTTTTCTACAGAGCGAGGCTCACGAAAACAGTGATCCTAATTGAGGAAGCCTGGGATTGTGACACCGGGTCCGGTGAGGAGGGACCCTGCTGATGGAGGTGTGAGAGGTGAGATGCCGATGAACGAGCAAATGTAAGATGTGTGGCCTGCCTCCGGCAGTGGGCGAGGAGGAGGGTGCACAAGAGGTACAAGGTTGGGGAAGGCTGGGAGTACCCCTTTAGATTGAGTTGAGAACAGTACAGAAAGTGGGGAAACACCCCGAAAGCTACTTCTGCAGGCCGGAAGGTACTGACTACTCCTACTAAATGTGCTCCCTTTTATACCTCCTCAACGACTTCCCACGTTTCCAGAGGTGCCATGCGGGTTGCAGGTGTTTCCAGGGGGCAGGGGACGTCATGAGGTGTTTCAGGGTGCATATATGGCAGGAGAACGGGCGCCTCTGCTGAGGAGACCAATCGTCTCTGGGTGCACGCGAGGCACAGTGAGGCCGGACGACCTCGGAATCCGTCTGGAGCTTCAGGCACGGCCTGGTGGTTGTGTTGGTAGGTGCTGGAACATTCAGGAGGGGGAAGAGATGGATGGTCTCCCTCAGCTAGTCGTCGCGTCGTGTGAAGTGGGGCACGGGCTGTGTCAGGATATCCTCCGCCTCGTCCGATGGGTCGGCATCAGACACGCGGTGGGTCCATCCGGTCGTCTGGGAATGGAAAAGAGGGGAGGTCATCCACGCGCCATGGGAGGGGACCGGTCATATCCTGTTGCTGGGTGCCGAGTAGTGGCGAGTGCAATCCGTGTGGTATGGGGAGCATTGGTCTCATTCGTTGGAGGTGCGTATGCGGAGGGTCGCGTCGTAGGAGGGCGTTGAGAGTCCTGGATCGTGGGGCACGGGTCGTATCTGGGTGACAATAGTGCAGGGGCAAGCTCTAATGGTGGGAGAGATGATGCGGATGGTGGGGAGAGTGTTGGTCTCGCTGGGAAGCTGCTTCCGGTAACATAGAAACCCGTTTAGGAAGATCCGTCGCATACGTCCGAGCTCGTCCCGTCAGTCGTGCAGATGGTTCACAGGGGCCATGAGGTGCATAGCACGCTCGGAGACCTCACACCGGTTCCTTTCCGGCCGTTTACGGCCATTCTGGCTACGACCTACTTTACGGCTGTTGCGTCCTAACCAACTTCCTGTTGTGTCTGGCTAGTTCCGTTGACGCACAACCTTTGGGGTTTCCGCAATGAAGGTCTTCTGAGTGTTCCCCAAATCAAACATATGACTTATGCAACTATGCTTCTCTCTTATTGCTCTTATTGTCTTTCGCTGTACTTATTGTCTTTTACATACTTCTTTCCGCATTAGACTTATCTCCATATTTAGTATAAATATGTATTATGTTCTACTGTATCTTCAGTTGAAAATTAACGTGCTTTGCCTCCGCATTGCTCCGTGGTCTGACTTCTGCTTCCTTCGTCGTCAAGCCAAGTTAGTTGGTGTACCCAATCTCCTACGTGGTATCACTTCCGGCCCTATCTGTCCTTCCAGCCTTCCGTCCTTCCGGCCTTTTCTGACACGGATATAACAGCTCATATATGGCATTGATGTCATCAAATTGATGTGCAGTTTCTTCCTGTGGTGACTATTTGGATCGGTTTTTGGCTAATAGACGTAGAATCATGGGATTTTCACATTTTAGGGCACCTTCATGCTTAGTTTTATTTCAAGGTCATCAATGGGTGACTTTCCATAAGCTTAGATAAATGCTGGGGAATATTTCCAAGCTTTGCCAAGGCAGCTGTCAGGACCCCATCACTTCAGAGGCACGAAAGGGGACAAGGTTTGTTCGAAATTTAAGAAAGTCTAGAGGGGGGGTAGTGACCCACCCTACAGAATTTATTAGACGGAATAAACTTGTTTGGCGGCAGAACACGACATTCCACCCTCGTCTCGAGCCCCCAAGTGACCTATTTCGCTCAAGAAAAATGAAGTAGCCTCCCATTGCCTGCTGGAGTTCGTCCAGACACTCCTTCAAGCACTCTAGAAAATGTGATGTCTTGGTGCTCCTGAAGATGCTCCTGATACCGTTAGTATATGAACAAAAATAAGATTGCCTGAAATTGTACTTGATATCCAACATATATGTAGCACTAAAACTGCAACCTGTATGAGAAGTACAAGAAACAACTCCAGGCCATCTGTATTCCCCATTTCAGCTGCAACTTAGGAGTGACTAATATTGCAACTGATACTCAACGTATCAGTGTTGATTTACGTGCATCCGAAGATGCTGTAAAGCCGAATCAGCATGACTGATACTATCACCTGATTCTTTCCGTATCAGGTCCGCAGCTGATACTGCCGCTGATACGGGCTTTACAGCATCTTCGGATGCACGTAAATCAACACTGATACTTTGAGTATCAGTTGCAATATTAGTCATAGCTAAATTGTGGCTGAAACACGGAATATCAGATGGCCTGAAATTGCTTCTCATACTTCCCATACAGGTTCTAATTCCAGTATTTGTTGGATATCAGGTAAAATTTCAAGCACTCTTATTTTTGTTCACATGCTAATGGTATCAGTATCTTCAGGAGCACCAAGACATCACATTTTCTGGAGTGAAGGATGAGAACCAACTTGATTTAAATACTCATTCTTATGGGAATTCAGGCTGTCCTCAGACAACTTGAATATCCTGTAGATAGATAGGATCACTGGCACCTTCAAATATGCCTCAGAAATATTCTAAGCTTATGGAAAGTCAACCAATATCTTTATTTTATTTTAGATATATTTAATGTGACCTCTGCTGGAACCCATACTCTGCAATAACCCATACCTTTGAGGCTCCACTGAGGGGTATGAGTTAAGACAGAGGCGACTGTACAACAACGTGCATCTTGATTCGGGTCCGAGTTGTGGGGACGTCCATTGCGAGGTGGATGTCTGCCTCTGTCTCCTCTGGGGCGAGGTGGACCAACATTAGCATCCTGTTGGGTGCGCTGATTATTGCATCGGTTGTGATTCCGACCTCTACCTCCCTCTGGAGCAGGACGTTCGGCGGGTCTGGCCGGGTTGTCAGGTTCTTCCATGCAGGGGGAGATGCTAGATGTTACCAGGTCTTGAAGGGCGTGAAGCAGAGGAGGCGAATGTTCAAGATAACGAGGAATATTTAGTATAAACCAGCAAAAGCCGGACCACAGCCACAAGGAACTTGCTTGACTTGCCTCCATGTAGCATGACTCGACCAACTCGTTCGGTGCATTCCAAAACTGATGGGCCCGTGGTATTCCCGCTACCGTCCCGATCTTGTTTTCACAGCAGCATTGATCTGTTGGACCGTGGCGGAGTGAGTTCATTTCGTTGAAAAGTTCACTCATCTTGCTTTTCCCTCGCCTCTTGTCTTGCTCTTCCACACTCTCCAACGTTCTGAATGAGACCGCTCTCCATCTCTGTCGATGTTACAGCTGAAAAGGCTCTCATAACTCTCGACTGGTTCAATGGGTTCAGGCCTAGTCTCAGGCTGCTCTAGGCAGATGCTTCAACAAAAATTTGAGCTCGTACCTCGCTTGTTCAAGTTCATGCCCTCCATTCTTTTGCTTCCAGTGTTCTAACTCTACCATCTGGCAACACTATTTGCTCCATGGACATAAAGCTTTCAGTCTGCTTGGATCTTCCTTGCATGTTATTACTCATCAGGCAGGACTAGTTTGTTTTTCGCCGGGAAACCATTCCGGATTCAAAATTCCTCCTAACACCCAATGAAAATCATCATTGAGTATAGTCATAATCTGTAACCCACATGTGCACTAAAATGTCCTACAGTATCGATATCTCTCCCCAGCCTGTCCAGTCTCCCTGCAATGGACATTGCAACAACAATACTGCTAACTCACAATGCAATGGTACATTAGTCCAGTATCTGCGAAATTATAGCTCATTCAATAGCCTGGAGCCATTTATGTGCCTGTCGGAATCCTTCGACCTATGTACTCATGCCCCTCAATGTCTTCTTGGCTGCACCCTGATAAATATTCCAATGCATGTCCATAAACTCTATGAATATTATTCATGACATATTCTTTGGTCAACATGCAATTTCTGGAACGTGCCAGGTTGTAGTCTACGATACACTAGCCTATGGGGTGTATCGGGCTACACCACTGCCCAACCCCCTTTGACGAGCTCACCTTCAAGAGGCGGTAGATCTCCAGCAGCTGAGTAGCAGCTAGGTAGAATTACAGAACAACTTGAAATACTTACACGCCCTCCGGCCAAACTATCGGTTCCTCTGCAAAAATCCCGAAGACTTTGTAAGAAAATTTAGTGATCTGACAGACTGTCTCGATCTCGTCGAAAAATCAAAGATCACAGAACATTTGTCGCATTCCAAGGGGCAATATTCAAGATCCTAGACTCCTTTCTCTTGACCAAGTCTGTAAGCCAAACACTCCAATGTTCTGCAATTTGATAGTTGACCATTTCAGTGCAGTTGAATGGTGATTTTATTTATCCAATACAAGAGCGCGGTTGAATATTGGACGATGCCAGAGGATTGATGGCGGAGTTTAAAATGGCTTCGGACAGACAGACACACATAATTTTAATAAAGGGGTGAGGTGAGGTGATGTACTCTAATTAGGCTCGTGTCCAGCCATTAGGTGCAGGAATGACGAGCAAGCAGGTATTACTTACCATAACGGCTGGAGGCACTTAGCCGCAAATTGATAGATGGTGATTTCAAACTCCACTTATACCGTATTAGGAATGCCGCTGGTTCTCAAAATGGAAATGAGGCTGTGTTATTTTTTATGACCCGACACGTGTCGCGTTCTCCAGCTTCAAAGACGGTGGCGAGGCCATCCGCACTGCTCTTAGGGTGTCCAACACTCCTTACCCATCCACACCCCTCATTTACGGCCCCAGAAACATATTAATTTTGGTCTAATTCACCTACCCATATCATCATCTTACTGGCGGTGAATCTCCCATAGCGGGAAGGCAGCGACCCCAAAACGAAAATGACGGGTTCATCGAAATGTCTAGCCCGCCAAGGAAGTGGAAACAACACGTCCCTCAGGTTGTTACCCAGTCTATTCGTGAGGCTGCACAGACAGAGTGGGAATTGGAGCAAGCAGAGGCGCAAGCTGAAGCTTTGGCACGGCTTCGACGCGACGAGGAAGCAGAGTGGAAGGCTGAGGCAACTTTCCGTCTCAGCCAGGTTTTGGGGGCGATGAAGAGCACCGGATATTATATGCTGCACGAGTTTCTCGCAGTTTTGTGCCAAGGATTTCATCTGCCCGAGCTATGAGAATATCGAGGCTGATCTCTTCTGATCTATATTTTGTAAACTTTGGGAGGACCAGGATCGGTCACAGAGGGATTGTGGACTTTCAAATGAGTGGGCATGATGAGGAGGGAGCAAGTGCATGATACGAGATAGGAGGTGACAGCGCTTAATGTTGTCCGGACTGTCGGCCATAAGTCTTTACTGTAAGTGCGTGTACTGAGGCAACCGTCATGGTAACTGAGGGGTCCGTCGCATTGCCCAAAACGCGCCTTGTAACGGTCATGATGCCTCTGGTTGCCTTCGTCAAGACCGTGACATGGCCTGGAAATTTCCGAAATATTTTTTTCCTGCCAAAAAATGGTCAAAATGGGGTGAAAAAAATCGCAAATCAGCCCCAGTGTTCCTCTTGTTAGCCCCGAAGTCTCAATTTGTATTGAAATCAAGGCCATCAGCATACATACAAGAGGGTCGGTTGCCCAATTCTCCACTGTCATGGCCAAATCTGGGCTGGTTGTGTTGTCCAATTTTTTTGATGGCATCATAGTGGGTCAGCCGGTTGCCTCAGTACATGCACTTACAGTATATGGTATAAGCGGAGTTTGAAATTCCCATCTATCAATGTACGGCTAAGTGCTTCCAGCCGTTTTAGTTCACAATTCTTTGCTTGCTCGTCATTGTAAACGGATAACGGCTGGAAACGAGTCTATACTCCAATATCAGTTGAACAAAAACTTTGTGAATCAGCTTCAGTTTCAGCTGATCTGAAGTACAATCGGAAACTTTGCATTTCATTTTATACATCAGGAGTCCCTAAATCTGGTAATTGTCACGTGCCGTGACTTCACATCCTTTTCGGACGCCATCGGACTCCGACGATCTCCGATCCCGATTATATCCGACACTGCCTTTCTGTATTCGCCCTTGTCCTATTGGTTCGTACTACATATGATTCCCTCTGACTCCTAGGTTACGCCTTATGCTTCTCCATCACGGAGCCACCGGAAACCCGATGATATCCGAGTCAGCTTGACTTCACTTGACTCATAACGACTCAGTCCATCACGGATCCACTCGGAACTCCGAAGCTCCGGTACTTACATTATATCCCCACTAATACTTTACTCTCGTATAAATACAAGCCATGTCGGTAGTTAGACTTCAGTTTGAATATCGACTTAGTCTGCCCTATACTCTTCCTCTCGGACTCCGTCCTCTTCCGAGTCTTCCTCCGAAATCGGGCACCAGGCGTAGAGAAGGGCGCAGCGCACGAGCTGAAGCCAAGCCCCTTCCCTTCCAGTATACGGGTTCGGTATTCCGTTCGGACTCCGATACTTTCCCTCTATATCTCGACCCCTTCATCTTGCTTATACGCACTTCATCTCTCAGGCGTTATCTCGGTCTTCCGTCGGAACCCGATCGGGAACCGGTACTTGACAGTAATTCACAAACAGACCTTGTTCTGATTGTGCTTAGAGTACTAGAAAGTGCCGCCCTCGGCGGCACAGCCCTTGCCTGACGGGGTCTCATTTTTTACATACACTGAATTCAAGAATGAGCATGGCAATTCTGTAGTACAAGTACATCTGTTAAGGAACTTGTTTCATGTTTCGTTTTCTCAGTATGGTGTTGTCAGCAGTCACTGTCTCGTTGAATCATCTTGGGAAGTTTCTCAGAATCATCTTCGAAGTTTTTCAGACAAATTCAGACAACTTGGGTGATGAACATACCTTGGTTTCAGATGTGGTGTTGTTTCTGGACGGGCTTCCCGGGTCCGTTTGTGTGATTGTTCGGATGGCTTTAGGAGAACCGGCAAATTTCGGGGCAGCCACCAAGACGCGCAGGTTCTTGATGTCTGCGGTGTAGGTGTCTCTCCTGTTTACATTGTCTTTCATGGTAATATTCCAGTGTTTAAGGAGCACTGTGACCCGGACTACTGCACCTTTCAGGGTGTCCCGGTATTGAGTTGGATGAATGAGGTTCCCGTGGATATCATAAACTGGAAGAGGTATGATGCGGTGGTTCTTTTTCAATTCTGTTGCTGCTTTGCAAGTGTTCTCGTTGTCAATGGCCACTTCTCGATGCTCTCGATGTCTTCTTTGGCTGTGAACAGAAAAAAAGTCGCTGTTAGTCTCTGGAGTATCAGAGGTGGTATGTGCACTTGCTCGGCTCGCCATTGACTTTCTGATTTGATCAGAGCTTCGTTAGTGCTGGAAGAGCATAGTAAGACCAGTGTACCAACCTGGAATAGGATGTGACACAGTTTGATTGACTGTTTCTGTGTTTCACTGGCATTGAAGATCCCTTGTTTGGAATATCCTGCCGTTTCACTCTGCGCCATGAACCACTGAATATTTCCGACAACGTCTGTGAAGTCGTTGACGTAGACTGGTGTTTGGGATGGTACAACTGCGGGGCAGTTCAACTTGATGTCAGTGAAGCTCTGCATATTGCGTTGATGTGAGTTCGGTGCTGGCTCCAAATCTGTTTTGCGTCATGTGGGATGATCGGATCACGTCAAATTTGGGTGTTGGTGATTGATGGAATTATGACCTCTGGGCACCGGTAATCCTGTGCTAATTTAAACTCCGCTCGGAAGTGATCCGGCTACATTTGATGGTTCTGAAATCGAGCACCAAATTCGAGCTGAACAGGTAAGAATATGGGGCTATACTCGCAGACAAAAGTGCTTTTTGATCATATTCAAGGTCAATGTCCAACTTTTTTTTTCTCACTCTTTGGCTGGGTGCGGCGGGGTGCAATAACTTGTGTAAATTATGTCTACAATAATATTCATTTTGGACATTGACCCCGAATTCCTTCTTAAACGGGGACTGCTGACTAATTTCCACCATAGTGTGGCCAGATTAGCTCAAATTTGGCCAACATCACCGGTGAATTTACAGGCACACGTGACAAGAATTTATTGCTCCGAAACCGATGATCTTCACCTTTCGACGCGCCATCCGCACTCAATTGCGCGTCAAGACGTGTATAAACTCGCAGGAAGTCTTCGCAATGGCGGCTGACACCTTCAGGACAAAGAAGAGACGCTCAACTGGCCACCAAGAGCAGCTACAACGTGCCCGAGCCGCAAAATCTGCCTCTGCGCATGATGACTCGGCAGCGAAGGAAAATGTCAATCCAGCGCTGTTAATGCGCAAGATTGGTCGGCTGGAGGGGAAGGTTGCTGCTGTAGAGAGTCAGCTGCAGGTGGAAAAGGCAAAGACTGCAGAAGCACGGACACGGTTGTCAAAATACTCGGTGGCGGGAAACTCGCGCACAGGAAGCCAATGTGGTGCTCGGCGACCGATTAAAGTCCACGGAGGTGATTAAGGACGACCTACTTGCTGCACAATTGGCCCTCAGCAAGAGTCAATACGAAGTTTCCAAGCTTTTAACCCGCAATTCCACATTGGTGAAGCGGGCAAAGGCTTTGTCCATGCGCATTCATCGCGCACCCACCATCCAAGCTAGAGCTGTAAAAAAGGCCAAGGCGGCGTCCCATCTCTTCAGACTGCAACAGAAGGGTGTTATCACGGAGGCGTCGAGGGAGCTAGTGACAGATCTCGTGTCCTTGCACAATGTGCCGGTCTCGCGTGTTCTGTCTGTAATCTGTTCCGTGGCGGCCACCCTCGGAGTCCAGGTCGACGGGGACATTAGCAAGCGTAGCGTTGGTCGAATCGTGCTCGAGGGCGGCCTCATATCGCAGGCCCAGATTGTACACGAAATTCAATCCGCTGCTAGTAAGTCAAGTCAGTCCAAAAAAAGAAAACCCGATATTAGTGTGTCCTGAGCTATAGATATAACGATTAGTGGAGACGGCACCAGTCTATACAATATCCAGCAGGAATCCAGGTTTATGAACTTCAAAACCTCACTTTACTCTGACAGTACCGAGCCCGCTGAGCACTTTAACCGTTTCCTCGGGATTTCCACTGCTGTCGACCACACTGCAGAGACACAAGTGCAGGGCTGGAAAGAGATTAACGCGGAAATCCACGACATATACAATGCAACAGTTGGCGCGGACAATCCAGTCAATCCAGACACAATGCCGGCACTCTCACGGGGATGAACGCGGACCACGCAGCAGACCAAAAGAAAACTGGGCGAGGGATCGGGGGAGAAGATGGATGGAAGCAGCAGGCCGATCGAAAATTGCGGGGGGAGAGGGAGCTGAATTCCTGGCACCAGAACGACCTCCTGCCTTTCATCATGCGCGCAGCTGCCAGAAAAGTCGAAGCTGCTGGAGGAATGGCGGCATTTAATGTGCTTCCCCTTGTGGAGCAGGACATCCGCAACAAGTCGATGTTTGTGGAAATCTGTGTCGAGGTTGGGAAGGATGTCTTCAATGCGCTGTCGCCGGAAGAGCAGCGTGTGAGACAGACCTCTTTATTTGGGCTGGGTGTGTTATATCCGTGTCACTGTTATATCCGTGTCGGGCCGATTCCAAATAACCGGCCGGATGTAAGCGGGACCGGCCGGATTATCGGGTGGTTGGTGAATAGGGCCGGACGGATTGGTCCGGATGTAAAGTGATACCACGAAGTGTGCGGGTTACACCGACTAACTTGGCGTCAAGGTAGGAAGAAGGTAGGGGACAGACAACGAAGCGATGCAGAGGCAAAGCACGTTAATTATCAACTGAAGATACATGCAGAGTAAATACCATATTTATACTAAGTACGGAGATAATCCAAATGTAGCGAGAAGTAAGTTAAAGACAATAAGTACTTGTCGAGAACAATAAAGACAATAAGAGGAAAGCATGTGTGCATAAGTCATATGGTCAAACGTGGGGAAACGCTCAGTAATCCTTCATTGTGTAAAACCCCAAGGGCATGCATCACGGGCAAAGGCCGGATGCATCAGCATGTTGATCGGACGTGTGCCGGAGCACGGACGACACGTCCGGATGGTTGGAAGTAACCGACCGGAAGTTCCGGTTCGGTTTAAATGACCCGGATGGATAAAGCATCCGGATTAACCGGATGCTTCCGGAAAGGCATGGACATAACAGGGTGCTGTATGCACAAGGAGTTGAACGCGGTCAAAGGTGGGAACACGGCTATGATTGTGTCATGGGTGGGACCAGGGCCCCATTCGGAGTTGCGTATTTTCCGCCTCTGCCCCTTTACCCAAACGGGAATTTGATTTGCGGCATCTTCGGCAAAGTGTTTTGCCGTGATGTGCCGCGCAAGCTGCCACCACGGCACCGTTTGGACAGCGGATTCGGACAAGTCCACGAAATGGAGAAAAAAAAGTTGTATTCCATTTCTAGGGATGGTAGAATGCTACTTATGCTGAGGCGGATATCATTCGGCGCACCCACGGACGTACAGCGCCTGCTCCGCGGCGTGGAAGTGCTGCTGCAGACTCGCCAGCCAGCTCGATCGAGTCGCCCGTCAGCGCCACTGTCGACACTGTCGGCGTGTTCGTGGGATCCGACGACGCGCACGCGAACGGGGGCGGGGACGGGAAGAGCTCCTGCGCCGTGCACCGGATCTGCGGCGTCGTGGGTGCGCTAGGCGGGAGGCCCGCGACGAGGTGGCGCTTGGGCGTCATCGGTGTTGTCGCGTCGCTTTCGTCGCCGCAGTCGTCCTCGCTCGCCGAATCGTCGAGGTCAAAGTACGCATCGTCCATCTGAAGACTGCGAGCCATATGGCCAAGGGGTGTCGGGCGAGCGTTATGCTGTGCGGCTGTGCGCAGGGCGAGGTGTGGAAGGAGCTCGCATACGCGTTTGGGATGAATTTTGGGGCTGGTGTTCCAGGTAATCTCGATTTGCCAGGCACTCCCCACAACAGCGCGCCGGCCTCCTCGCGCCCCAGCGCCTCTACACAAACACATGCCACTGCTCATACTGCTGCGACATCGTCCGCGCGAGCCACACCCCACACGAGGTACGTCCCCATCGCCCGACACCCACCCGTCGAGGTAGCAGGCATGGCTTCCCCACAGAACAAAATGACTCCCGCGCCCTTCGCGCTACCCCTCGCGCAGACGCCTATTCCAAGTCGCGCGGCTGCGTGGACACAGCCAGCCTCTGCCGGTGTGCTCATCGAGGTATCCCAGAAAAGAGGGAAAAGGAGGGAGTAGCGGTGACATACAGGTATCCACGAGAGGTGGCACAAAGTCGGCCGAAGTGGGAAGCCTTGGTAGTCCTACACATCGCAGAGTCAGCATCACGTCGTGGATGGAGCACCCAAACACGCACATGTATCGCGATGTCGTCCTATTCTGTGATGCTCCTCCTCACATCAGTACGCGCGTGGCAGAGAAGGCCGGTGGCGTGGTTTGTAAAGAGGGTCACGGCGGGCGGGAGGGAGATATTGCGGGTGGAGGTTGGGAAAAGAGCGAGGATGCCCAAACAAGCACTCGCATTGTTTGGGCTTCGGCTTGAGCTCGTTGCCGAGGTTCGACGTGCCGTCGGCAGAGGGCGGTGGTCATCCCAAAAAGGAAGTGGAGCGGAGGCGGAAAGTATCGAGTGCCCATTCGGTTGATGAACAAGGACAACCGGGCAGCGGCAGATGCTGGGAACTCCGCGGCAAAGACGCGAGCTGAAGCTGTCCTCGGAGGGCGGCGGTGTGAAGCTCACCTCGCTTGCTGGGATGCTGTTCCACCACAAGGACAAGAAGAAAGGCGAAGGTGCTTTATTCCATATCTGGTTCGAGGACAAACTCGGGTACGACATTACCTTCCCCGACACCAGCAACACCCGGTATCAGTCACATTGTGAGGCCGCCGGCGCCCTTCTCACTCACAAATCCCTCTTCCTTGGGTACCTCGAACATATGCGCGACCGCAAAGGCAGCCGGCTGTTCACAAACGTCGAGAAAAATGTTTACGACGGCTTGATGGACCCCGCAACAAATACGGAGCTCCTTGTGCTTGCTACCTATGGTCAGTCGATTAGTCGGCCATACCTAGCACAGGTACAGGGTCCAAGCCGCGAGCACACAAACGTTCTGGACCTCGGTCCATTGCATGAGCGGGGTGACGGAGCATTGTCATGCTGTCATTGCTAACCCCGAGCTGCTATTGGCTCCTGGTGCGTCGTATGGGAAAGGATCCATGGAGGCAGGCTGTGGGATAATCCTGACATCATGTACAAGATCCAGTTGATCGAGTCCAGCCTTCCCCGGGTCCGCGAGTGTCTTATTGCATTCTTCACAGGGGCTCTGGAGACGTGGTTGCGCTTCACCGAGGATTATGCGGCTGGAGGTACGATTGCAAACCTCACTCCTGTGCAACGGGCACGCGCACATATGCCGCCCACAAACGACGCAAATGAAGGTACGCTCGGGGAGCATCGTACAGGATCGCGTCATGCCCCGAACATGTCGCTTCATCAGCACAACGCGCACAAGATGTACAAGAGGAATAATACAAAGCACTATCGGTGGTGCTTCCTCGCATCAAAAGCGCTCCGGGTATTTCGTGCGAAGGCCCGCATGGTGGATAGCAGTGGATTGACAAAGAAGAACCGAAAAGCCCAGCAAGATTTTGATACAGCTGCCGTCGAGGTCAAACACGGCAAAGACAAGGTTAAAAGTGCGAAACTAAAGCCGTAAATGCCGAGTTAGATTTGGTGACACCGTGGTTAACTGAGGATTGTGTTCGCCTTGATCCCGCGACACAGAAGGAGCCCACCAACAAGCAATTGGACCTACAGTTGGCCTGGCATCGTCGCGCCGAGAATCTACTTCCCAAGGGAACAACATCCGAAATTCCCATGGTATCCAAGCTTACATTGAAGGCGCTGAAGCAGGATGCATTGATAGCTGCAGTGGGTCGGTTTGTGAACAAGGGTGGGGTCTCAGGCAGCCAGGATAGCATGGTGGAGGAAGAGGAAGTGGAGGATGATGTCGACAGTAACACCGATATGGAATTGGGCTATTAAAAACATATGAACTTTCAGAACTCAACTAATGTGTATCACAAATATTTTGGCTTCCTAGGATTGAGCCAGGACCTCTTCAGGAGAGCGGGAGAGCGCAAAGCGACCCAAAACCGTGGTTTGGTGGGGTCAAACACGAGCAAACAGCACGCGATCGACCCGACGATTGCCGGTGCCCATGACCTCCCAGAGCCCTTGACAGGCAAGGGAACCAAAAATGTCCGAAAATTAGCATGTGACTTGGGGCATCATTGGATCATCCAACAACAGCACACAACCTTTCGGCCACTTCGGCAGTCTGAAGTTCACGCGGTCAATGTGAGCTGGTCAGGCGCGCAAGCGTCGAACATTGAGGTGTCTGAAAAACTGACCAAAATCTCTGTCCTTTTCATTTGTGCCCCGCCGCTTGCAGGTCACTCACTTTCATTCAGCAAGTGTACAGTACACATCAACTTTGCATCAATTTCATCTCTTTTGAATTGTATGGACTGTGTGCACATGTAATTGCCCAGAAAATAAAAGGCTCACAGGCAAATCTAACTGTTCTGAATTCTGTTTGTGTCCCCGCCGCTTGCCGGCCAACCCCTTTCATCTCCGGTGTGAATGCTCGTTTTGCGATCACGCTACCTTTTGCTTTCTCCCTCCACCATCTCTTAGGGCCCGAGAACATTGTTTAATACGAGTACTCTCGGGCCGCCTAGTGCTATTGTGGGCTTTATAGGTGGGGGTCGGCTCAACGTCGAAAAAAACTTTTCGACTCTGTAACCTTTTTTCGAATAAAGGTTCCCCTTGGAAACATGGAACTTCGCCGATATCTGTATCCTGTAGGGTCCAGTGACGCAAGGTACCCGTCCGCACCACTGTAATAGGCATTATGGCATGCATTGGCGGTTGGCATGAGGCCTCTTCTTTTCTCTCCACCGCCATGTCGGCCTCCAGGATTTCCTCTCAGGGAAGGTCGTGGGTTTCATTGAAAGTGCTAGAGATAAAGTGGTTGAAAATGATCCCCCGGCCAGCGACCTTCGTCTTTCTCTCCTTCTGCCATCCAGGTTTGGCGGTGTCATCGGTTTAGGACTCATTGTCGACCACTTGAGCCGTAAGGTTCAACGGAATTAATCTTGATATATGGAGAAGCCGACACCATGATTGTGGCGAACAGCGAACTCGAGGGTTTCAGAAGGACATTATGTTGCTTGGTCCCGTTTCCGCTGTCATGTTCCACTACTCGCGTTGGTCTTTCTTCCCTCCTGCCGCCATGTCGGACTCTAAGGAGCACGTCCGCAGCTCTTTGGATGACTATCTGAGGTATGCTGAATGTCGTGCTCGGCGGATTGGAGCCATTGGAGCACACTTCAACTTTCCACAGGGATTTGCTCCTAGGGATCTTGATCCTTGGGATCGTCCTCTGCGCCGTGGTTCTTATGCTTTTTGCATACACCGCCTCGCAACGTCGATCGCGGCCTCACTTGCACCGCGTAAGCTTCCGTCTGCTTGTATACGCCATGGTATCCAAGTGCGTGCCAAACGCATTTACCCCACTTATATTTTTGTCTCAACTCGCTGAACAAGCCTCATCTTTTCTGTCACCCTGATTCCAATGGAAGCACTCATGACGGGTCCCATCTCCCCCGCTGGATGTACTTTCGCTGGATTCGCTGGTAACGTACGTCCAACGACGACTAGATTTTGGCCACTTTATCCTGATCTCCTGCAGGCGTCGCTCTTATTCTCTGCCTGCATGTACTGCTGTATGGCTCTAAATCTCCAGTAAGTCCGCTCTTTCCAAAATTGCACTCAGAGTGAGTTAACTGTCGCTAGATTGGTTCTGATCCACAAGGTCAATGGGCTCATGATGGAAAAATACTACGTGATCGCGTCTTCCCTTCTCGTTGCGGTGTGCAATTTCCCTCCGCTCGCCGGGGGGCAATTGGGTTTTTACGACAATCTCTGTTGGTTCAGCAATCCGGACCCTGTCGTGAGGTTTCGGTGGATCTTCGGCACGCAGACGTTCTGGATGGTCCTCATGGCATCTTCGGAGCTCGTATTTTTCGTCATTCTCATGTCGTACATGCTCCGCCGCCGGGTTCGTTTGTGGCACTATGTCCCGAGTATTGTCGAGACTGACGACGACGAACGCAGATGCGCGTGAAGCGCTTACGTTCGGACATTTCCGCCGAAATGACCGCCTTGCAGCACGCCGCGTACAGCGCGGCGCCGATCCTGCAATTCCGGAGTATAATCTTGCGCATCAGTAAGGTCTCTCGAGTTTATCCCTCCCATTTATTTGGGACTTAGCGCGTTGCCGATGCAGCGCTGTACCCGTTCTTTTCCTGCCTCCTCAACTTCTCCGGTTCTACTTTGGATTTGTATCTCGCGAAGCACCCAGAGGATGCCGAATTGGTATGTGCACTCAATGCCGTTCCATTACCCTGCCGGTCCCTTATTCTTGTGCGATTCCTTAATTCGTTCTCCTCTCGCAGAATACCTGGTTAAACGCCTTCGGTGCGCGGTTTCCGGAATCTAGAGGATGAGCCGTCTCGCTGACTGGATCCCACAGATCAAGGCATATTCTGCGCGCGTCCAATTCTGTACGCTGTGCTCGCCGCGACCGATCCGGTAAGCACCGCTCAACATTCCAATACTTTCGATGACAAAATTTGACCCTAAATAAATATCATGTAGTCCTTCCTACGTGCCATCGGCGCCCTCCGAAGTATATCTCCGATCGCAGGCTCCGATGGCTCCCAACAAAGTAGCAGCATCGCGAAGTCTCAGTCTCGAGGCTCACCCAGCACGACACTGTTATTATACATGCGGACTCTGGCCGACGGGAATAAAGCTGGAGGCGAGAGCGCAGAGAGCTTGGCGAGACAGTCTCTAGACGCGGCAGGACATCCTCAACCAGAGGCAGATGTCCACCACATGCGTACGCATCGAGATCCAGAGGAGGA
The DNA here is from genome assembly GCA_029378375.1 of Mycena olivaceomarginata. Classification (NCBI taxonomy): domain Eukaryota; kingdom Fungi; phylum Basidiomycota; class Agaricomycetes; order Agaricales; family Mycenaceae; genus Mycena; species Mycena olivaceomarginata. The sequence continues at coordinate 196,604 of JARKIC010000357.1, read as the reverse complement.
GATCGAACAGCATTCCAACGTTGTTGAGGGCTGCAAAGACAGCATTGAGTTCCAAATTTAGATCTTTGTACCTTCGCTGCGGTGGTTTTACTGGGGACACTGAGTAGTTACGTTTCAAAATAATATTAATATAATATAACTTACGATATACTGTATTCGGTCTAGGCTTATAATCAAATTTGAATTGATTGAATGAAAATGATGAATTCTAAACTTGAAACTCGATGAGGAGCCGGGCTCCTTATAATGTCCTAATATTTTTCTTGCTCTTTCTACTTCCCCAACGATTTGTCTCTTCGCTTCCTTGAGTATATCTCGGCTCATTCCGCCTTGAAGCGTCTCAATAATGGCTACTTTTGCTTTGACGTCCTTAGCATGGGATCCGTCCTTCTCGTAGTCTCTCGTAGACAGACGCTACAAACAGAACTTACCTCGTACCTCGGTATCCTTCTCGAGGCCCGCGCTATCGGAGAATTACACTCAGAAAGATGATTAAAAAAAAAAATGTACTGGTAAGTAGCGGGCCGTGCCGCTTGTCGGCCTTACTTACATAGCCCCGGGCAGTACAGAACGTCACGAACTACAGAAAACGGTCAAGCCACGCATGACTGCAGGCAGAAATCAACTCGAATTGCTCTCGAAGTTCAAGCTCCTACTACGCGGACAACCCAACGAGAACCTCGCAAGGACAACCCACCGACCCAATCAATCACTTTGGACTACTTATCCCTCGGTCCCCCTCGGGCCTCAACAGACGCCCATAAATTCGAAATTTCATCTCGCTCAATAAGGACAAGAGACTGAAATCTCCCGCGCGTTCACAAAATTCACAGCTTATACCTGGCGTAGGACGACGAGTTTCATAATTATGTACCAGATTTTGTGCCGATAATTGCATCGTAATTTCTCACTTGGTAGTGTCCGAGATGAAATCCAGAAACAGCCTTGGAAAGTGTCCTCCGACTGGAATGGCATGCCCTGGGCGACGGTCGTTCAGTTTGGTTCAAATCCAGCCCACAGAACAAGTTTACCTTCGTCGTGCCGATAGAGGACGGATTGGTGGCACTTCTCATGCAGCTCGATAGTTCGGGCAGCTCGAACGATGGTATCCCGATCGTCTACAGCTGAACAGAACAGTAAGCATATAAAACTTTCCGAAAAACAACGGCCTTACTATGCAAGGTGGGTATGTCGGGGATCCCATATATCTCCGCATGAGGGGACAGTGTGCGAGACAAAGCCTAGGTTATATATCCTTCAGACACATTGACAGATTCATAGGTTGCAATGAGAAAGGCTATGTACCCGAGCAGAATATGCCAAATTTAAAGTCCTGCTTCTTCGAGGGGCTGAATCCTGGAACGCGTTCGGGGTGATTGACCTGCGGATCAATGAATCCTGAGCCCGGTTCAAAAGCATACTCACCATCGACAACAAAAGTGCCGCCATCGCGCTGCCCTGCGAGAGCCCGATGATGCCGTCGTATTGACGCTCAGAGAGCTCTTTCGACCACCACTTTACCACGTCGTCCCACCGCGAGTCACCGCGAGAGGAGTCGAACTCGAGATTCTGGCCCAGAAACCACCAGGGCCTGGAGGCGCCCCCAACCAATGGGGGGCCATCGACATAATGCAAAACCGCCACGCCGTCGAGGGTATCACGGAGCTTCTGCGTATTATGCGCGACCGTAGCCGCCGACTGGACGTACCCGTGAAGCACTGATGAAATTCTTCGGAGTCCAGAGATTTGAGAAGATGAACTTGGAGCCACCTACCAAGGAGATTCAACATGAAGGTACACAGAGTCAGAAGTGAGGTTCAAATTCGTGATGATCGCTCGCCGCAGATCGCTGGCTTTTATACGCTCTTCGCATGATGGACACGGGCATAGAACTGAATCAAAGATCTCTTGACACAGGGATTTTGCGGGAATAGCATTTTGTACAGCTTTTTTCGACAGCCGTGTCCCCGTGTCCCCGTGCCCGACCGAGCCCTCACATTGGCTCTGGTCGGAATCAATTTTAGGGACACCTGAACGGAGAGACCGGGCGGGAGAAAAAGAACCAGCTGCAGAGATGATCAGTTGATGATTAATCATCGATCATTCAAGTTCAAAAGTCCGGCGGCACTGCCACCACTTACGCTGGCGGGCCGGCACATTCACAAAGCGCAAACAAAGCGACTCATCTACGCTCGCACGAGTCGCAAAAATGGAAGAGTATTTGAGGGGCCAGAGACTCGCAATAGTACAGTTATGCAGCTAATTCGACCTTCAACGGCAGCTGAGGTTTGGTGCCGTCCACCGACGGAACAGCAATGGAGCTCATCTGCCAGGATATATCCTTGTCGGACAGAGAGATTTTGAACCGTTCAACCAGAAGACATAACACAACCTCTGAGAAAGAAAGTGAATTAATCAGTTGTCGCAAGGACGCCAGTCAAACGCCAACGTACTCATTTCCAGTTGCGAAAATTTAAATCCGCTACAAAATGCCGTCAGTGAGATTGAGCGCAGAAGGAGTTGGGTTCTATTCTGACATGCAAGCTCTTCCTCCTCCGTTGAATGTCATTCTATCCAAGATCAGCGCATACGGATAGTAGAGTGGAATTTTGGCTCACAAATTAGAGTAGATGCCCGGAACATGCGCGTCAGCGACGCTTTGGGGCAAAGACGATAGCCAGCGCTCCGGTTTCCACTCGAAGGAGTCAGGGCCCCAAATAGCAGGGTTGCGGTTCGATGCCAAAATAGAGACGACGATTTCCGTCCCAGCTGGAACAGGAACCTCAGTGACCGTCGACCCATCGACGGTGGTGACTGGGGTAGATGTGGTTAATACGACGTCCTTCCGCGTTCTAACCGAAAAATAAGAGTCCATAGCGTTCATTTCCCGGTACTGGTGGCACTTACGTTCTTGGAATGAAAGAAACCGGAGGGTACCTATGTTGTGTCGTTAGCGCAGTGAAGAGAGGCGCGGCAGACAGTAACTACAGGCGTAGGGTTTCTCTACAGATGGCGTCCAGATACACCATCGAGTTGAGTTGATCATATGAAACGTCGCCCCCTTCTTGCTGAGCCGACCTTATCTCTTGACGCAGTTTCTCTTGAACGTCAGGATACTGGGCCAGGAGGTGCAGTGTGCGGGAGAGGGCGGACGAGGTCGCTGGAAGATCGTGGTAAGCGACAGTTGGATGCATAGCACTGGTCACCCCACTGTCAGTTGCTGCAAATACGAGTGTACTGCGAGAAACAAAGCATTAATTAAGACAACTCGGAAAAATGCACACACACTTCAGCTGAGCATCGACGGTCAGTATCAATCCGCACACGCTAATAACGGATACCCACTTGGCCGATAATTTCGTCTTCCGAGAGACGTTCAGTCGAAGATGCGTTGCTGTTGTCTTTCACTGGCAAATAGGTGAGTAGACAATGCATGCTAGAGTGTGGTCACATACTTAAAATGCTGATGATGTCCTTTCCTTTGGCAATCTGGGACGATACGGCCTCATCTCCAGCTTCGAGGGCCGCTTTCTTCGACTTGTATATGTGCACAGCGGTCGAATATAGAGTGTCAAGTATATCACGGACGTCGTGCAAGTTCTTCCATGGAACGATGCCGACGATGAACCGCCGAAACTTGGGAGAGCCGATGGTCACAGCCCACGGAAGAATATATCTTGCAGCAAGGGCCATTTTGTGCGATGTAACCCTGGAAATTTTATCTGTTCAGATAGGGTATTTCTTCGGAGGATATGAAATCGCTTACTGCATTTGTTTGACGGACTGGATATACGGAGGAATTTCGTCGGTATCGAGCGGGTCGAAGGAATAGCCGAGCCCGGCTTGGCCAACCAATTCCAGGGCGGTTCTTGTCATCCATAGCTGTGGATGATTACTGCAGCCACCCGCATATCGTGAACGTATAACGTACGAGCATATCGAACTGGCGAGCGCTTTAACCTCGTGTCCAATAAAAATGGACGACTCACCTCTTTGGGACCGTTTTGAACTCTAGACTCTAGCGCCCCTCTGAGCTTTTGAACGTCGACACCAAGCAAGTAAAAAAAACGATTAAACAACCAACCCTTTTCCCCACTCCAAAGAATATAGGTACTTCACATTGGGTTGAGTATGCGCAGCAACTCGGAAGCGCGAAGGGAGAACCTACCCATTTGTCGGAGATGGGCAGCCGAGAACACCGGATTGAGCATCTTTCGTTGTTTTTTGTGTTGTTCCCCTGCGTTCAAATATACACCTGAAAAGATATACCAGAAGTTAATAGCCGCACCTAGAGTCGACAAAATTCCCTCTCCAAAGGATACACGGGTTCCGCGGATGATGAAGTGGGGCTCCTCGAAGATATCCTGGTCCTGAATTGGCAAGCCTCAATTCAACTGCAGCCCAAACTCGGTCCAACGTTTCAGGTACCTTGACGAGGATTTGATGCAAGGATTTAGGATCGAAGACGTATAGTTGTTTCTCCTGAACCGAGTCTCGGTTTTTTTTAAAAAAAACAGGGAGAATAAAGCGGCAACGTACCCCGAGCATTCCGTCAATTCGAACGACCCCACCGTCTGGGCACCGTGTAGCTACCCAACTGATGCGATTCGAAGCAACTCACATTTCTCCCCGAGCTCGTGATGAAAATCCCAGCCATCGAAACTGAATATTTCCTTCAGGTTTCCTGTCGAAAATAGCGTTATTCACCATTCAGTCAGAAGCGCATCAATCCCCACCTGTCCAAAGGGAGGGGGACCGAGGTCCTGGGATATTATTCAAAATTCTGCGGCTTGAAAGTACCCCCCAGAGCCATCGAGCAGTCCAGACGGTTGCGATAAGCAGTAACGCTTGGATTAAAGAAGCCATTGCGGTTGGTGGGTGCCAGACATTTGTTGCTTTATACTGGCCGAGGTCCTGGTTCGGAAGTCATGCATGGGTATGATCAAATGCCATTATTAACATCTCAATGACAATCGCCCCGTTCACGCAAATGAAGGCATGTCATCACTATACAGCCATGACGGGTACTTCGGGGTAGAAGATTTGGGAAAGGTCAGCCAAACGCATCGAAAGAGGGCAGGAAAGAAAATATTCGCCCTTCCCCATTTATCAGCTAAGTTTGAAAAAGAGCGGACTGCAGTGAAGCCTAGTGCTGGCAGTAGGTCATCGTATTCACACAAGAATGAACCTCGCCAGTTAAAGAAGCTTCAGTAGCTGTCATGGGGTGGCTCGCCGATCGGCAGCTTTGAAAGGTGGAGCGGGAGTACTTGACACTGGGAAAATTCGGTCACAATGATCAGTGCATAGAATGCAGAAGAGCACGAAAATCGGCGAGTCGGACTACGGGTGAAATCAAGTATTAAGCTTGAACTTCCACTCTCTGCGACTTCAAGTAACAGAGAGTGGAAGTTCAAGCTAGCGTTCAAGTTCAGAACCGAATTGGCATGTGAAAGCGGCTATTGCGGCTGGAGAACCCTTCAAGCCAGACGGCGAAATTCTGCAGGCCCCGGCTAACACCATTCAATTTTCCTCAAAACCTAGGTCGAAAAATATGCTTACCTTCTGATGAAAGCCTTCTGAGGACGAATACTTCAGCAGGATAATACACTTTTTATAAAAAGATACCAATACAAATCCTCTACGCCCCCGACACCAACTCCACACCCCCCAACTCGCCCGCAAACCCCTCCGCCCGTATAAACCGCGCCCCGGCCGCAAACGACATATTCGCCGCCTTCATATACTCCCCCCACACATCCACCTCCGTCGTCCACCAATACCTCTCCCCGCCAATCAGGGCATACGTATACGTCCTGGTCGCGTGGATCTCCACCGTCGTCTCCACGTCCGCGGGAAGCACATATGCTTTGCCAGTAGGCGTAGATCGGAGGGGATACCGTATCCGCGTACTCGTATCCTCAAACGCCAGGCCCTGCACATGCAGCTTCGAGTCTCCACCTGCAAAGAGTACACCCCCGTCGAAGGGCACCAGCATCGAGCTCCCGTCGAATAGTGGCACGCTGATTTGGGTTGCAGATAAAGGCTTGACGGTGAATCGAAGCGTGTACGGCGGCCCGACAGAGTCGTACGAGGTCTTCAGCGGCTGCGGGACGCTGGGATAGGCGAAGAGCGTATTGTTGGGTGGGGAGGGCACGACAGCGCGGTTGAGGTTCTGTCCCGGGGCCGCAGCGTTGAGCGTTTCGTATATCCCGTCAAACTGGTCCTGCGAAAGCTGCGTATCACGTACGCCCGAGCCTGCCCACGTTTTCTCCGCGAAGACAGCGAGACTGCGCGCAAGCTGGTAATAGATCTCGAGAGGAGTAGTCGCATTATTGCCTGGAATCCACGATGGCAGTCAGTCTGGAATGAAAGCCGGGCAAAGAAGACAAATTCGCACCCCAATCGTTCCAGATCGCCATAATCGCGCCCCGTAAGAGCGGGTTCTGCGGCGCCGTATTATTCCCCGCATCGTGCCTCGTAAAGATATTCGGAGCCCACCCGCCCCCGTCCGGCGCCCCCGCCCACATCAGCCCCTGGTCCAACTCCACGGGAAACTGCCCGTTATCAGACGTCTTCCCGTCCAAATACAAAAATTGCTGCTCCGAGTTGATCACCCGATAGCCCTGCTCCAGCAACCGCACAGGAATCGAGTCCCCGGGGAAGTCCCAGTGCTGCACCGTCACGTTCTTGTCGATGCTCACTGCCCCACTTCCTGGCTCGTTCGTCCCCCACACCCGGATCGCCTTCCCGCTCTTCTGCGAGATGTACCCCGCCAACTCATTCACGAACCCGATGTACACGTCCCCCAGCGCGGGGTCATACTTCGTCCGCCCCGATCGAGACCTCGGGCGCGGCGAACCACGGGAGGACCTCGTCCCAGATCGCCTTGATCGTCGGTATTGTCTCGGGGTGCGAGAGGTTCAACAAGTCGGGGGTGCCTGGGAGGCCCAGCTCGGGGCCCTTCCACTTCGTTATCGGGAGCGAATGGCCGGGCGTGTCGATCTCCGGGACAATCGTCACGCCGTGCGCGGCACAGGTGGCTTGGACGGCGGTGAAGTCGTCTTTGGTGTATGTCTCATTTTGCTGCGCGGCGGGGACGAGGCCCGCGATGGGCGAGTTGGGGGAGGGGCGGAAGCGGAAGGCGGAGTAGAGGTCGCGCCAGTTGGGGCCGGAGATGAAGTTCTGATCCCAGATGTTGTCGGAAGCGTGCAGATGAAATGTTTGGAGTTTGAAGAAGGACGCGTAGATGCAGAGGTCGGCTATATTACGATAGCTTAATGAAAACCTTGGGATTGAAGAGGAATAGCTCGAAAGGCGTACCCAAGAACGACGGCTCGAACCAATGACGGGCAGCATCGAGCATGAATCCGCGGACTTCCCATCCAGGCGTATCGGACCCAGACCCTGCGGCGAAGCTAATCCCGGCCGCACTCCCCGTAGTGAGTGCCACTTGCTGCAACAACGTCCGCGTTCCTGAACACGTATTCAACGCAGTTCGACCGAAAGGTTATGGAAACGCACCCCACCATGCCCCGAGCGCGCCACTCCCCTTGATAACATACGACGCGCCACGGATAGCGAAATCGTACCCCTCCTCTGTGGCCACACCGCTGTAATAATTATGCCCTGTTGCGCCGAGGGTCAGGAAGATCGCGGAGGCCGCATTCGGTGCGTCTTGCAAACTCTTAGCCTGAACACCCGGCAACTCAGTGAAGCCCGTAATTGAGACCAAGTCCTCCCGAAAGGTGTTCGCATATCCAATGAGCGACACTGGAGAGCCGGTATTCTGGAACGCAGAGTCTACGATGATTTGCGTGGATGAGGAGAGCACGAAGGGCGGGTCATTTGAGGCTGCAGTGAAGGAGGCAACGGAGGGGATTTGAGGTTGGAAGGATGCTGTTGCACCGAATAGAGAAGCTAGACCCAAAAAGCAGAGCTTGGAGAATTGGATGGACTTCATCTTGGGTGCTCCGGTTCAAGTCATGGGTTGAGGAAGCATGGCCACAGTGAGGTTCATGGTAAAATGATTGCCGTAATAGCGCCAGAGAAGCCTGGACTTTTCTTTTGTTGCCCGTTTTGAAACGGCGGAGTGGACGAAGTCCTTGCTTGAAGCTGCTTAAAGAGCAATTCATCCTGATGGTCATGGTGAATGAAGAAACAACAATTCGATTTGTCGTTATTGACGTTGCTTGACTGATTGTAATTGTTAAAGAATTTCCCTGCTGGTAGTCTACTGACACAGTACATACGCCTGTGAATGAGCTGCAAGCAAGCAGAACCGTATAGAACAGACATAAAATGCGTTATTCAAACTTCAACACCTCTCAAAAATCTTGTACAAATCCGGCAAACTCGCAATCTGCACGACGTCGCGGTCCAGCAGCGTTTTCGGCGCCGCAATGTACCGCCGCAAGGACGGGAACACGATATGCTGTATCTGCCACCGCTCCGCCTTCTCCTGCCCCTTCTCGTCCTCCGTTTCTGTCTCGGGATCCGCGGTGGGGCAAAGCGGCCCCGGAACGTAAAAGTAAGCCAGTTCGCGGAGGAACGATTCGAAACACTCCATTTCGGAGTTCCAGTCGACCTATGAAGGTGGTGAGTTAGACTCCCGCTTCTGTGCTTGAGGGTAGTAGGATAGTACCTGCGGCCCAAGGCGCATGAGCAGGCTCGGCAGTTTGTCTAGATTCGGCGTGTAGTCCCGCAGGAGGAGCGGAAGACTCTCGATAAGGCCTGTCGGCGTGATATTGAAAGAGAAGTATTCCGCGAGCATATCTCGTCGGGCCACCAGTGTGTCCACGATGCGCTGATGAAGTGAAGGTCAGCGGATAGTTTGACAATCGCACAAAAGGTTCATTTACATCTACGATCTGCGGCTTCGTGAGCCCGCTCTCTTCTGTCGTTTCCTCGAGCTCGACGGCGATCTCAATTAGCGTTCGGAGTGGAGGCGGAGGCTGCAACTTGAGTCGGCTGAAATTGCCAAACTGCCGCAGGCCGAGTTGGTAGAAGAGTTCCTCGCTAAATAAATGAGATTCCGACGTCCGTTGGCTAGTGAAATGAATGACGGCGTACGCGAGGGCTCCATGATTAACAAGGTAAAGCTTGGTGGAGTGCTGAATCAACGAAAGACACTTGTTAAGGTCAACGATGCCGACAAACGTGTGTTTCTCCAGGATCTCGGAGAGCTCTACAAGTGTCATCGCAAGTAAGAGGGTCGTCTATAAATCCGAAGACTGTATGACCTACGTTTGTGTTTCCCCTTGATCGCTTTCTGGCGCAACCGCTTAACTGAAGTCAGGGTACACTCGGATTCCTTGATCTCGCGGTCTGCATTAGATTTCCCTTTGGCGGAGGAGGCCCCGGCAATATGGGTCGGATTGACGACGGGGAACATCGATTCGAGAGTGCGGTCCTGGAGAGACGTCCGGACTTTGTACTGCGATAAGGTTTTCTTCGGCTGCTGGGTGACCAGTGAATGAGGAGGGCATCCTCAGACGACTCGAGAACATACCGCTCGACTGCGCCGGTTTCGGCTCAGCATCTGCATCCTGTTCATCCTCAGCGTGGGCTCGCTCTTTACCCTTCCGTTTCTTCGACGTCGACTGCTCCGTCTCCGCGAGTCCCCCGGTCAAAAGCGTCTGCATGCATAGCGTGAATGGATGCTAAACCACAGTACGGGACAAATACCTGATACTCGAATACCCTGGAATGACTCTGAGACGCCAGAGAGCGCTGGAGTGTGTCCGCAATTTGGTCTGTGATACCATCCTCGTTCAGAAAATGGACTTCCTTTTTGGTCGGGTGGCACGTTCACGTCGACGTCGCGGGGGTTGATCTGCAGACTAGGAAGTAGGTCGAGTCAGCTCTGTAGCTCTCTGTGTCCAACGGAAGCGAGCACCTCAAGTAGATGAAGGGCGAAGGCACCCTTGGGAAGTACCCCGCTGTACACGGCTTCCAAGGCTCGTTTCATGCGCGACGATTCGACTAGGCGATCTAGAACAAGGGTTGAACGAAGAATGAAGATCTGGACAAAAGGACAAACGGTTTATAAAGAGAAGGAAGATCATCTTCTTCGATTGGTAGTTCGGCATTAGTGAAATGTGCCTCCGCCGTCCATGATTCCCGACTAGACTGGACCTCCGATTCTTCTTCCTCCATGTCTTCATCTTCTTCGGGTTTTCTTCTTCGATCCGAAGGTGGCGTTTAGCAAGTCCTTCGCTATCGAGTGTCCGTACAGCAGGCGGATTGCCTGGGGGATTTCCGACGAAGATGGCGTGGACAAGTCGGGCGATGGGGACCCAGCCTTGTCTGAGTATTAGCTTGGAAAGGGTAGCAAAATAAAAAACGCAGACACACCTTTTTGCAACTGAAGGACACTTTTGGATTGTGGACAGCATACTTGGTTATGACGTCCAGAATCCTCGAATACTCTTCGGATGCGCTGCGTAGAGCGGAAAGACGGGTCGGAGTATTGTAGAAAAGGTCCTCTATCTTTGGACAGCTTGAATATCTCGTTGAGGACTGAGGAGAAAAGTTCCTCACGATGATAGTCGTGCCGTCGTTGCCCGCACAAGGCTTGGGCTCCGCTGTCTGCCCGGGCTTCGGCTCAACGAGCACTCCATCGAGATAGTGAGCCCTAGCAATCAACCATCGTCGGTCAGAATTGAATGTGGCGACACAACCGCGAATATGCTGACTTCCAAGCACACGTCTCGGTCTTTGTTTTGGTTACCACTGAAAGGTGCGCGACATGCGACATTGATGCAAGGGCCTCCCCACCTGAAGGTAGTTAGAAATTGACACAGGGGACTTTATACGAGTACTCACGAAACCCGTACTGTTGTAATCCGCGACAGGTCCGAGAAAGTCGACAGTTTGGAGGTCGTGAATCGTTCCGCCAATATTGGCAGATCTGCCCTCTAGATGCAGCCCGGATTAGACGACGAGGCGCATAGATCCCGCAGCATGTACAGACACGAATGCCACATCCGTTATCCTGGATTTGCAGAAGCTTCATGCCACCATCCTTGACAGTGACGCGTATAGATGTCGCCCCAGCGTCGAGACAATTCTCCAACAGCTCCTTGAGAGCGGAGGCAGGCCTATGGATAATCTAGGTCGAGTTCAACGGACAGAGAGTATGTGCGATACGCCCCACGCACTTCACCCGCCGCTATACGATTTATTAGTGATTCTTGAAGTCTACGGATCGGTAGGGGATCGTTGGGAGTATGTTGCTCATCCATTAGTTGCAGCGAGCGAAAAATCGAACAGTTCTGTCTTTGAATAAGCTAAATGCTCGAGACGCAGACGCGTGAGATGAAAGTAAAAGAGCAAGAAGGGTACACGGTCACGTGAGTTCATTGACCAGAGCGCGTCCGACCTTCAATCGCGCCACCCCCCGACCATTAAGCAATGATTAAGGCGTTGAAAGCAAGCGAGTAAAGGCAAAGTGTTCCACGAGTTCGACGCGACCTTGCTCAGACCACGTGAATGGTCCGTGCGAAGTATAACTTTGAAATTGTGCTGTCTACAGCTTACCTTTACCCCTAGCCAGACCCCCAACAATCTCCCTTGTTAAAATTTAACAGAAATATGGGCTGGTTCGACGACAATCACCCGATGGGCTCCAGAGCGGACGAAGAAATGGACGCTGCCATTGAGGCGATGGGGTTGAACAAGTGGTATCGCGACCCGCAGCCCGCCGGTGGATCCTCGGAACCTGCGAAAGTAGAGCGTCCAGAGTCTGAATGGGACGAGAGCAAATGGCGCAAAAGTAATCTGCAGGAGGGGGTGCGTTAACGTGTCCGCGTCGGGGCGTTCTCATCTACTACATTCATGCTGAATGCCCTCGGCAGGACACAATGGCGAAGACCAAAGCGAAGACTATGTACCTGGTACAGCGATTTAATTCATCTGCGGGACTGGTGTATTCAAATTCCGAGTTAGCTGACCGACAAGGACCTGCTCCCGCTGCAATACCAGAAAGAGATCAATTCTCGCGGCTTTGCCGGCATGAAAATGTACAGGAAACGCGAGGTTGAACGACTTGCCTGGAAGAAATATGGCGGACCGAGTGGGATGAAAGCTGCGTATGCCACACCTCCATTTTCTTGCAGATGGGGGATTGACTTAGGTTAAATAGTAAAGAAGATAAGAAAAACGGAGTGAAACCTGCATCCCCAAAGGTTCGCAGCGGGTTTAATGCTCATCTTCATCTTTAAAGCCAATCGAACATTTAGAAGGCGACAAGCGCCGGGAAGACCAAGGCGCCTGGCACGTCTGCTAAAGCTGGTGTTCTAGGGAAAGGCAAAGGCAAAGCACGTCTCCCGGAAGAAGAATAAACATATGTACAATGGTGCGGACAAGTTATTTCCCCTTCGACAACTTTCCACTGATACCGTTAATAGATAGTGAATACAATAGTAGGGACGCCAGCAGCAACCGAGGGTACCAAGTAACTTTAATTTACTGCGAATCTGAGCAATAATCACACAGCTTGAAAAGTGAAATCCTTTTGGATTTCGGATGCATGGATGGAACTTGAAGGCGGTACACCAACCATACAACGTGACAGAGATCTTTCCTCGCTGGGATACTTCGTCAAACCGGCGTTACTGAGCGGGACTGTGCCGTGTAACTACCCCAAACTCGCGCGTATGTGTTTTGCGGCGCACCGCCGGTCCGCCGGGCTCGTGTAGCCACGGTGTAGTCAAGGAGGGCCAAGGCCGACCCACTGTCAGCCGCCCACATTGACCTGAAACCTATGTCACTAACTCGCCACACGGAAGCCGACGAGGCCGCGTCAATGTCTTCGCAACTTTCATACAGACCGCGTAAAAAAATGCATTCGTTAATGACGGTCAAGCTAAATCGACTGCCGTATACATGAGCATGACAAAATAACTTAAAGAAAGGCGAGCGCGGTACAGTGTGGTATTCTTTACAATAACAATAATTAGAAACCCAAGCAGGGGATAAAGTTAAGCCAAAACGCCGGTGAAAGAATGGAATGGGGACGGTAGAAACACGACCCGAGAAGGGGCAACGGTGAACAAGAGCTTAGCCGTTCAAGTTCCACGTAGAGTCATCGTAGTGGGGTTTGTCACTTGAAGAACCTCGCTGTTGCCGAAAGAAATAAGCAGAAGAAGGAATTGAGGTCAAGAACACGAACCTCCAGGCGGTTTAGGCTGATGTCCGCGTCTGAAACCTTGTGAGTGGTCCTGAGGATATTGACGCTAGTGGGGTTCGTCGCAAAAGTCATCGGGGGGATTGGCCGCGGATAGTTATCTGCGAATGATGGCGTCTGTTGGGTCAGATTTCCCCCACCGGCCGCGAAGGCGCGGTTGTTGAACGTCACAAGGAGCGTGTTGGCGTAGCTATGGATGGCAATCATCAATATTGTGCTCGTTGAGAATCAGAAAAGGCTTACATTCCAGGGAGAATCATGGTTCTGGGCCCTCGATCGTCAGTTATATTCCACAGAACGGTCTACGATGCTTACGGGCATATGAAATAGTTCGTCCCCTAGTTTCTGGTAAGCGAAACACAGGCGAAAAGTAGTTGACAAACGTACGGGCACACCGGCGAAAAGAATCAGGCTGATAATCGCGACTGAAGCTGAAAAAATGTCAGTCACATAGACGCAGGCCATAGAGCTTGGCAACTGACCAGAAAGAGCATTTGTCTCTATGATCAAGCGGACAATACGCTTCACCAGATCGTTAGTTTGACGATGGTTTTCGCGGCTTGCTTGCGTTAACTGGATACGATTAGATGACCTCGAAGAGAACAATCCGACATCGCCGCTTACCAGAACTGTCATAGTTCCAGCGATCATAACTGGACACGAATAAGCTATGGTCGGAAAGCGTGATTGGGATGCTAACCATCTGCACACGCATCGCCAATGAGCCACATCTAAATTCCGGGTAAATATCTGGAAGAGAGCGCAATACAGAAGACTTGCATAAACGAGGACTGTTCTGAGCTCGTCGTGATCTTGGTTGGCGGCAACATACGGCTTTGATACCTCCACCGAGTCCTCCAATCGCTTGGATCAGCGAGATCTTGCAGCATATAAGGACATGATGACCAGCGACGAGTTAAATCGTACTTACGATGGCAATCGCAATGCTCAAGTATACAGCAGACTTCTTGATGATCCAGATACGGTAACAGAAAAACATTTGAATAACCGAAGCAATAATTGACCCCCCGATAGGAGTGTAGAACTGAAGGGTTTGGGAATTAGTGCCGGGCTCGATGAACTCGGACGGACGTACAGGGGAGATGTGCGCTTTGGAGAATTGTATGAGGTTGCCGAAGCCAGATGCATACCAAAAGTACGCGTCTGCCGCATTCAAGCATGTCGACAAGGCCATGAAGAGGAATATAAGATACACTGCGTATCGACACTGAGCCGGGCCCGGTCGGAAAACAATTGGCAACTCACCCAGATATTTTATCGAAGCCTTATCCTTCGGAAAACATGCGTGGTACACATCTGGCCATGAGTGTAGGTAAGGGTCAATATATATCGAATGCAAGGCACTCACAAACTTGTACGGAGAGCACCCCGAAGAGATAGAAGTTAAGCAGCGATCCAATGAGCTAAAAGAATGGTTAGTTTGGATTTCATGCATACATGCAGATCGGCAAAACCTGGGACGCTGTTCTGGGGTTCAACTCAGTCAGTAAAGTACCTCGTACTTTTTTACCAATGACTCACATCGAACCGATAGTTGGTGGGATAGGTGGAAGAGCAGCAGAGGAAGCCATTGAATGCGAAGGGCGAGTGCGGGCCCGATCTCGAACGAAAATTTACAGTAAGATTAGTGTCGAAGAAAGCGAACGCGGTCATCCTCCGGGGACAGCCTAGATATACGCCCGTTCGGCTCCCCACCCCCAGCTGGATATGTTATGGTCGATGATCCCATGTGCAAGAAGCCAACGCCATGGACTTATCGAACGTTTTGATGGATGATGTGCATCAATACCAGTTTAGCCGTTGAAACTGGAGTGGGGTAAAAATGACACGGGCAAATCTTCTTGTTAGACATCTTTATCGGTCACCCGCTATTGGACCGCTAACGCTAATTCTGAGATAGTTAGCTATGTTTATCAGCGTTGCAAACGACTGCGAGAAACACCAGACCCATGAGGTTGCTCTTAGTCACTCAAATTGTAGTGTGGCAATGGGTCGGAGACCGGGTACTGAGGGGGCGAAGCAGAAGAGAAGGTGGCCCACAGAGCTTCGAGCCCGACATTTTAGTGCTACGTGTTAATCACCAAGTTCACAGGTTGGGAATCACAGACCTTTTTCATCAAATCGACATCGTTGCGAACTTTTGGGCCGTACCTGCACATATGTTCAGTACAGATTTCATCCCGTATTATCCCAGAGTCGCCTAAAAAGGCGATTATTGGGAAGAGGGGCTTGACGGAACTCTCGCAGAAAAGGCGCCGCGCGATCGTTCGCGATCGTTATGCATGGCTTCTGCGTGGCCAACGGAAGCAAAAGTGTATCACCGATTTTGAAACAGATCCAATAGGTCAGATCGACGTGTTGCAATTTGCATTGAGGTGGCGAAGAGCACAAGTCTACCGTCCACGTGAAGTCGTGTGGGCTCGTCAGGTCCGTGATTATCACTGTCAGCTCAACAGGGCAAGATCGTCGTCGCCCAATCATTCGAATTCGCGAAATGATTACCGGGAAGTACGATCCGGGCTAAAATCTAAAACGGGTTCGTATGAGTCTTGTCCAATTTTAGTAGGATTTGCCAATTGAACAGGCACAGTCAAAGTTGGAGCTAAGCCAATGAGGTTTTGATTTTTCTGAGCTGAGCAGGCTTGGGTTACGCGAGCCCGTAAAGGTAGGATTCCAGGACATGCTAGGGGACGCATTGTGAGCGACGCGAAAGTGTTTGCGATTGCTACCTGGCGAAATAAAAAAGTCGTCGAGATCCTCCTCCGGACTTCAGTACTTTGTCGACAAAGATTCAACCAAAATATGTCTGTCAATAATGCGAGTCTAAAAGCATTATATAGAGCCGAGGTAAGCGCCAATCAGAAAAAGCACCGTCGAACTTCAACTAGTACTCTAAATGGTCCAATGGATGGCACGTTTATGACCACCCAGTGGAGGCGCATTCGGTATCCCAATCGACCGGCGTGAGTTCCTTGACACGCTCGCGGAAAGCAGCCAGCGTACAGAACTCGGGAGATCCCGGTAGGTGTTTTCCCTCTTCAGCGCAGACCGGCAAGGCCAAGTTCTTGTTCTGGTATCGCATGCGAACAACTGCATGGGAGTCGATCAACATCGTGAACTAGACACACGAATGAATGATGCGTACAATATTGCGGAGGTGCAGTGGCTTTGAACGGAGACAAAACGACCTGAAGATAGGACCGCTTGTCCTCGGGTTGAGATTTTTTGAACAGCTCGAACGATATGTGTGCGGTAAACGCGGGCCATCTGTTGGGTTTCTGTCAGGTTACGGACACGATAAAAATCAACACGAACACGCACTTCTCATCAAAGACGTCGAGTGTAGACAGCGTAGCTGCCAGCGCGGTATCATGTGTGCTGTGGACAAGAATCTTCAAAGGATCCTCGGAGCCCAATTCTGCTTTTCTTGCCATCTTGTCGGCGAGATCCGAAAGTAGCGGTCCCATCCCAAGACGGCGGACTTCGTGTGTTTTATCTAATCCATGGGATCACAGTTATTACCAGCCGGAGCGGACGAATAAAATCAAACGGGAAGGAAATAGCTATCTCACACCCTGTAAGTAAAATTATAATGGTTAGAAAAATTGATCGTGTTCAATACTCGAAAGTCCGCTCTGACCTGCGAACCATTCAGCAACCACAGCTTGTTCCTGTGATATTGCTGAGTGTGAGTAGCTGGACAGCCGCTAAACACACAACGTACGATGACGTCTACAATAGCTTTATCCTCGAATTCGGTAGGAACCTGCCCAGTTCGATTAGTAGATGTTGAATGGTTGGGAAATCGTCGACCTTCACGCCATGGGCGATAGCGGCCCTGACCTGCGGCGAGTAAGAATAGAAGAAAAGAAATGCGAACGGGCTTCGCTCACGGTGTCGAGGACCCCACTAGCTCGCGGGCGGCCGTCAATGCGGATGGGCCGCCCGTCAAGATACTTAGAGATATGCTTATCCAGAGGCTCAAGGGTCTGATTATATGCTGCCGCAGCCGCTAGAAACCCAATCAGCCCATGGTCAACATTAAAATACAACTTTGATACCTTGAGCAAATCCAATTTGCAAATATTCGAGACGTTTGCAGCTCATTGTGTTTCCTGGTCATTACAACCCGTGAACAAAGGGCGGAACGAAAGGGACGACCTATTACCGAGAAGGTTTTCATCTCGCCCATTGCTTCACCTGATATTAGATGCAAAAATTGAGCCGACATGAAGTTCGTACCGTACTAAAAGCGTAGGCAGAGCACTTGGACTGCATTTCGTTGTGGGATACAGGCCGTGAATGACCTGTTCCAGAGACTCGATGGTTCGCGGCATATTCGTGCTCCTACGTCACGTCTGAGACACAATATTTGACTGTCCCACAGAATAACGCACCGAAAATAAACCTCCCCAGGCTGGAGAATATCCGGTAGGAAACCCAGACTGTTCAGCACATTAGAAGTGTACGTGGAGAACATGTCGGACGGACCGGTCTATATACAAGCTTCGGATCGCTGCCCCGTAGTTAAATGTGGACTACAAACGTTCAATTTAGGGACAGAGAAAGTTCACCACTCATACCTTGCGTCCTATGTCGGTCAGCTCTCCGAGAAGACTTGATGCAATGAATTAGATCGCAAACGACCACTACCGGAAGAAAACTCACCACAAGCCTTCCACCGCTGAACCATCTTTTCGTTCGACGACCCGTCTACTGCGCAAAGTTCCCTCGACGTCGTTTGCATTTCCTAATACAGGATTCCGAAATTGACGGCCAGTCTTGCACATTAACCAATGCTCTGGTATGAAAGGTGCAAGACGGATCCCGACTGGCGTTCGCTCTCCTACGCGCTCCTATGAATAAAAAATGACAAATATACAGTATTGGCACTTACCGTGTCGCACATAGATATGCACCTGCTCTAGCTCCAAATCTTGAGGAGCAACAGGGTAGCCCTTCACATCTAGCGGCGCTTGGGGTGGCCGATAAGTGTACGGCAACGCTTCGTTGTGGTTAACGGTCGAAGGCGGCTTAGAGCGCAGGACTGGGGGCATGTCTTCCAAGTCAGCAAACACTGGGGGTGTCGGGGAAAAGCCGAGCTGATTCGAGGAGTTTTGGGCGAAGGAAATACGCGGATTGAGTAGGATAACGAAGAATGCTAGCACGTTGATCTGTAGGAAACCAAAGGCTGGCATGAAGGATAAGCGACGAAAACGCAGAATAACGGAGCGAATAGCCTCCGTCGTAATCGGCAACTGGCGATGGTGAGCGGTGCGGTGCTCTTCACGTTGCTGGCTCGGTTTTTCGACCCGAAGGCCCGATACTCCGAATTTTGATTGATTAATCAATTGATCGATGGGCCCCTATTAAAAAATTGTGCAAAAAGTTTGTTCAAACCCAACCAGACCCAACCAATGCCACAGTCGAATCAAATGGCCACCACCACGGGCTACATCTCACAAACGCATGCCTCCCCAATCCAGACGACTTGTCACTATTTCTCTCACTTCGCACACTTTTGCTGATCTCGTACATAGTTCTAGTTTTTGTTTCACGCCACCGCTTATCCTTCCAGCTCGGTATGCCCTCCACCGTACGACGAACCTGTGAAAATTTGCCGCCCCCCACGTTACAAATTAGCCTGGGCGCTCACCAAGGACGAACTATGGAGTATTGCGCCAGACTCGGAGGGCGATTTTGGGGACTGGTGTCCCTCGTCTATCCAACTCGGTCGCCAGACCCACAGACGCATCTGGATCATCGACAATCGGAACGCCGAAGCGGTGGGGTTTGCTAACGATGCACAGTATATAAGGGACGCACGTAAGGTCTTTGGGATCCCGAGCACCTACGAGCTGTATTGGTTCTACCTGGGCAGATAAACGGCTCGTATTATATCTAGATCTACTTTGCACTGAAGGTTCCGGTGTTCCGAGTCCTCACAATCTTTGAATTTTCAAACAGTGAACTTTTACATACAAAAAATCATCCAAATCTCTTTCACACAAAACCTGCTCACTGGTTTGTTCATGTTCGAAAAAAAAACCCCATCTAATGATGAGCCGTTTTCAGAGGGTTGAGGGCCAGAAAGAAGCCTCGGTAGGCTCCAGGCATGCAGGAACGTAGGACAAGGATAAGATGTTGAATTCGAACATTCCGAAATAGTATAACATGAGTCTCAAGAGCCGCTTCGGGTTACTTGCAGGTTCCGAACTTTGTAAGTCGTGGTACCCGTCGGACCAGGAGTTCCAGAACTGCCTTCCATCTATCGAGATGTCAGAAATGGAACGACTCATTAGTAAACGCTATCGACTGGCCTGCAGGTTGATGATACTGAGAGAGGTCCGAGTCAGTTTACATTGGGAGCAAGACACACTTCACTCACAGCCAAAGGGGTTTGTTTACAAATCCTTGGCCGAACTGGGAGACTTGGAAGACGTTGTCCATGTAGAAATCAATCTTAACGTCGGCATTGTTGGGTTCCGCCGTGAGGACGGCTTTCAGGGTGTGGAACGATAGATCGGCAGGCCAAGCGACGAGAGTCGACTTTACAATTGACGATCTATAAACGAACTTGGATTAGCGCCGGCCAAATCCAATGCGTTTGCAGTACGTGTTAAAAGTGTTGAACCAGTTGTTGTTAGTGCCTAAAACTCGATGTAAATGTACCTCGCAGTCGGATATCTTGATTTTACCTTTAGTTTCTAGTATATCTGTTTCAGGGGGCCACGAATTGACTGCCTATCAGGTTATTAGACGACCATGGATTATACCGGTATTCTAGAAAAGCGTACCGTCAACCCTGCGAGTTAGGATAAGTAAGCCGAAACCAAAATAAGTTAATCATCGTACAAAATGCTGGCCAAGTTCCCCTCAGTGTTGGAGCAGAAAAGTCCCCAGAAAGCGTGTAACTGTTGGCGCTGGTAACAGTGATCTGGGATTTCGCATGAATTGCGCCGCTTGCATAATGAATGGCCGGGTTGGGGTTTGCGGTGCTCGTAGGGGGTACAGCATTCGACGTCGGTGTTGCGATTAAACTGAGCGTGCTGGAAGCAAGAACGATATGGCTGTGGTCGGTAGAGCTTCCCACCATTCGGGCACCTAAGGGGGACGAACTGTGAGCTTTGATCTGACCGCAGGAGTGCACATGCCACATACTCCCGTTGTGATCTGAGCCCCAAGGGTACAAGTAGGCCTGCAGTAACTGAGCACTGGCTGGTTGAAAAGACAAATAAGCTAACCCAGAAACTTTCAAATGTCGAGTAGCTGCTGAAACTCGTTGTTGGGATCACGGTTGTCGCAGCGTGAGCTGGGTTCAAGCAGATCGCGGTGGCAGCGAGCGCCAAGGCAGCTTTGATATGGCTTCCCGGGCGTTAGTGTGTACAATGAACGAGAAATAATACCTACATCGAACGCAGCATTGGTGGATTCAGAAGGGAACTCACTACTTTCACCCATGTATATTATATAGAAAACAAAAATGCCGAGGTTGATCAGTTATCGGTGAACCTATTGGCCAGGACGGCCCGGAATTTGAGAACCCAAGTTGTAGAAAAGGATAGATCTATTTTCTTGTGCCTTCTTTGTAAATTCGCCATCGTCATACCGCTAAAGGCTTGGAGTCACCGGGGCCAAGTGATACTTCAGCTGAGAACTTGAGCATGTGCATCCACGGTCACCAGATCTATTTATCCGCTGCCTTGCGTCGACGACGGGGGCTCTTCAGAGCTCGACTGAGAGACACTGCGAACGCATTGAAAATGTTGAAGCTGGCCATGACGAAGGCTCCGTTCAAGTGCCAGTGATGCGAGGTTTGATGGCGGTGATTGTGGGCGCCTAGAATTGCCGAACCCCGCATGAAGTCCGATCTGCTCTTCGGCTTCCCACACCATGGTGACACGAACGCTCCTGCAACACTTTTGGAGACATCCTCACCGGCAGAGCCTGAGAAGGAATCTGTCTTGGTCCGCTGTGGAAGGGGCGCTCGAACCTCCGCTTGCGTCTTCCACGCTCTCCCAATATTTCAAGGGCGAGATATTGCGCAAACACAGCAGTCGCCCTGCGTTAATCTGCAGAAAAGAAACTCCTCGTTCTCATGGGGGCCCGCCTTCTATCAATCTGGGGATAAGCTCTCATCTAGCCTGGTCATTTGAGGAATTTGATCGTCACATCAACGCTCTGGCGCTGGGGCTGTTGCGCATGGGTGTCCGGAAAGGCGACAGGGTCGGTGTTTTAATGGGAAATAATAGGTAAACCGTTTTCTGGTTCTTGGATACCTGGGAGTAATATTGGACTTTGCGTAGCGCATACGCCACTCTACAATGGGCGTGTGCCAGCATCGGTGCTGTTCTGGTTACGATAAATCCTGCGTATCGAATCAATGAGCTCGTACGTCCATCTAACAATTGGTTTTGACCTCTCTTATGTGCTGATGTGCAGACTGCTGTCCTGAATCTGGTTGGAGTCACCCATCTTTTCATGGTTCCTCGAATTCGGTCTTCTTCATATGCTGAAATGCTCAGAGACAAACTTCCGGAGTTGCCCAAACTGCGTAATCTTATCGTAGTTGACAACACGGGCCAATTTCACCAAGAAGCGGACAAACTGGGCCTTAAGAACTGGATTGATTGGCGGGAAATTATGGTCTGGGGTGAATCTTCGCGCGAGCACAATCTGCAGAAAGAAATATCGAGTTCCCTTGATAAGGACGATGTCATAAATTTGCAGTTCACGAGGTAGGTCTCAATCCGAAATATTTCAGACTGTTTCGCGGCTGAAGATATTTTGTAGCGGCACCACGGGCGCTCCGAAAGCAGTATCGGTGCATTTTTCTGTTTCCTATCTGTATTCCATTGGCTCAAAATATTCAGCTCACCCATAATAATTTATTAAACAACGGCCTTTCAATAGGCCGTTGCATGCATCTTTCCGAGAGGGATATTTTGTGTGAGTTGAACTGGGCGGGTCGCTCGATCTCGATTGTTGACTTATGATCAGGCAACGTCCCTCCGCTCTTCCATTGTTTTGATGAGTAATGTCGACCGTGCATAATATCCCGTGTCTGATTTTCCCGCACGTCTGGTTCTAGGAAACTTGGCCGCTTGGACGTACGGCGCATGCATCGTATATCCGTCCGAAGTATTCAACCCGAAAGCAATCGTGGACACCGTGGCGGAAGAAAAATGTACAGCTCTGCATGGCGTACCTACCCACTTCCTTGGAGTCCTCGCAGAGGTAGACCGCCGCCTGGCCAACGGAGAGACCGTCGACACGTCGAGGCTGAGGTACAGTCTCTTCCTTATCGAATACTCGCCGTACTTGACCATTCTCGGTAGAACTGGAATCGCCGCGGGCTCTCCTATTCCGATTGAGCTCATGAAAAGTCTCATAGCAAAGCTCAATCTTACCGAGTTGACCAACGCATATGGAATGAGTGAGTCAAGCTCCCGGAATGGTTGAAACACGCGCTCTAACATTTTCTCTCAGCTGAGACGAGGTGTGCTGTCTGATTGCTCCTTCCCCCGGGGCTAAATTCGAATCCGAATTAGCCCAGTCTCTTTCCAAACGGTTCCGGCTGATCCCATTATGAAACGAGTGGAGACAGTGGGGCGCGTGCAACCGCACGTCAAGGCGAAACTAATCGACGTCGACGGTAATATTGTCCCGGTAGGAACCCCCGGAGAGATCTGTGTAGCGGGCTATTTGCTCCAGAAAGGGTAAATTCATATCTACTGTTTCCGGTGAGGTGCTCAGCTAGATCATAGATATTGGGAAAACGAGGAACAAACCCGACAGGTCATGCGTACCGACGAAAATGGGACACTTTGGATGCACACAGGCGACGAAGGTGTCATGGACGATGAGGGGTACCTTCGCAGTGAGTTTCTTTGTTTTGTCAGTTGCACTGTTCTCTGATCACACTTTGAGCGCAGTTGTTAGCAGGATCAAGGTAATACAGGACTTGAACCGTGGGACCCATGCCTGATATTGCTATTACTCAGGACATAATCATTCGCGGCGGAGAGGTAACGTCTGCGCTATTTGCGAGGGCTAGTCTGAACACCCGCGCAGAATCTATTTCCCAATCCAGATCGAAAATGTGAGGACAGCTGAACCCAATTAGTCTTTGTCTTATGGAACGTCTACAGGTCATCTTGACGAACCCTGAGATAGAAGAAGCCGCTGTTATTGCCGTGCCTGACAGCCAATACGGTGAAGTAGTCGGAGCCTGGATTGTGCGTAAACCTGGGTCAACTGTCTCAAGGGAGGTCGTTCGAGCGACAGTCTCCCGGTTGATGAATCCGCAGGTGAGCAAGATAGCCCACTGCTGTTTAAATGTTCGATACAATATATCCATAGAACGCACCGACGTGGGTATTCTTTGCCGGGGAGGATGGAACTGCGTCAGAGTTGCCCAAGACGGCGAGCGGGAAAGTCATGAAGCATGTTCTGCGGGATTGGAGTCGGGATCTGGCGAGTCGGAGGGTAGGACTTGTGTCAAGTCCTAGTAGTGGTGCCTGAAATATTTGATATATGTGTTGTGAGGCCGTGCCACTGACGGAGTTCGGGCTTTAATTGCTGACAGAGCCCAAATCCAACCACTGACCGAGCACTGATTTCAACCACTGATCGAGACCGAGTTTTCGACCACTGACCGTCGCGCTCAAAACCTGCGTATTCCAACCACTGGCAAGCTCGACTTTAATGCTTTCGGTTGGTTTGGGGCGCAATCCGATAACCGCGGTTATGCGACGCGCGCGCGCATCAAGACCCGTGACCGTGTATGTCTCCGCACATGACCTTCAAATTTTTCTTGCCGGCCCAACACGTCCTTCCGTCGGCCTTTCTCATCGCTATGTTTTGACTAGAGACCACTATTGTGCCAATATTATGCCCACGGATGGCGTCGCCCACGATGACGCGTCTATCATGTCCCTTCGCGAGACGGTCAAGGAAATCGTAATCGGCGGTGTGAGTACCAGTTTGCCACTCTGTTCTGGGGCGAAGCCTTTCTAAACCTCCATCCATAGTTTGTGGGGATGGTGTCGGAGGTACGCAAACGATGGAGGATGTGATATGCATGACCCATCGAATTTTCCAAGGTCATCGAATACCCTGCCGACCTGGCCAAGGTGCGGCTTCAGGCCCAGCTCCTCACCCCGCCTGCGGACGAACGCCAACGCTTCAAAGGCCCAGTAGGTGAGTGCAAGGGAGACGGGGTGTCGCGGCGGCGTCCCGCCTGTCGACCCTCCAAGGCGGAAAGAACTGAGCGGCCGCGATAGACTGTTTGCATAAAACCTGGAAAAATGAGGGGTTTCGAGGGCTCTACAGGGTTCGTTCTCTGGCATCGCTGTTCCCTCAGCTCATTCAGGATATCTCAGGGGCTCCCGGCTCCCGTGGCGGGCTCCATGGTAGAGACGGCTGCTCTGTTCTTGTCCTACTCCTACTTTCAAAATTTAATCCGGACGTACGCAAATTCCTCCTCGCCCCAGCTCACAATACCGCAGTTGGGCTTTGCTGCCGCGGGGGCAGGTTTTGCCACCAGCTTTATACTGTTCGTGGTTATTGCATTCCGAACGGCATAGATAATGGCTGATGTTGTGTGCAGAACTCCCATCGAACTCGTCAAGTGCAAAATGCAAGTCCAGTTGATGAACACGTCCACAAGCGCGCGGGTCCCTCCGATACACACTGTACCGAAGTCCGTGGAGACAATCGTGCGCGCGGCACCTTCTGTGGCGGCTTCGCCCATCTACGATCATATTTTGGGAGTAACGGCCACAGGAGGACAACGACCGCCAGGTCTAATGGCGATTGTCCGCTCCACGGTCGCGACGCACGGCGTCCGAGGGCTGTGGCTCGGCCACACCGGTACCATTCTCCGCGAGACGGGCGGCACCGCGTCTTGGTTTGCCGTCAAAGAGTGGGTGGCGAGCGCCCTCCTCGAGCGCCGGCTCGGTCCCAGCCGAACCACTGCGCCGAATAAAGAGCTGCTTCCCTGGGAATCGGCTGTCGCGGGCGCGGATCTCCGGCGCTGCATGCGTTCTGGCACTATATCCCGCCGACACGGTGAAGAGCGCAATGCAGACTGAAGAGGAGCTGCTTTCGCATCGTCCTCGTCCCAGATCCATCGGGGAGCCTAAACTCGGCAGGCCGGCTTCATTTTACCGGACATTTACCAAGATGTACGCGTCCCATGGCATTCGGGGGCTTTATGCCGGCTGTGGGATGACCGTCTTGCGGGCCGTACCGAGCAGTGGGATTGTTTTCGTTGTGTATGACGGTCTTTCGGCCTGGGTTGGATAGAGTCATCGAAACTGCTTGCTTTACGCTATTAATCGGATTAATGGGAGGACAGGCTGTATTTCGCTAGAGTTATTGTAGACTACATAGATAGATTATGATATACAACGCACCTCACTCGATTGGACTGCCTTGTTAGAGATGTGTGGTTGGCCTCGGGCAAGTGAATTCTTGATTCTTTGTTGGATTCTTTCATTAGATATCCTTTGGCATCCTCGAGAAAAATGGCTTCTCGCGCTAAGTTCACAAACAGAACTTGTTCTGTATGTGCCTATTTGGGGGGTTTCAAAGGGGGGAGGACCGAGAATGTCCGCCTTTTTCGTCACATGACTTGCATTTATTACCATTTGGAGCTACGGACCAAATAAGATACAGCAAAGTAACACTGCTTCAGCTCCAACCGTGGTTCGGCTGCTTGAAGCTTCATACCCACAACCTCTAAAATCAAGAAAATAATAGGCAGGTTGCGCCACAGCCGCACGCGGCTTTTAAAGCCGCCTGCGGGGTTGTGCTCTTTTGCTCCAGAGCATTGCCATGATTGCTATATAACATTCCCTGGACCACCAGAACGAAAAGAGAAAAAGCCGCATGCGATTAGTTTGCGCACAAAAAAGCCGCATGCGGCTTTGCGCAACCTGTCTAATATAGGGGATGTAAGAAAGAATACGGAAGCTTTCTATGTAGTGAGATTTTTTTTAAAAAGCTTTGTGCTTCTCGGGCCTCAGCAATGACAGATAACATGGCATGGCACATGAAGTTCGTACACCAATGTTATCTCCCATTCATAACCAAGTCGGTGTTGTTCAGCTCATCTACGGCGCTCCAGCCCCTCACCTTCTGGGTTTGGATTCCTGGAGTACTCAAGACATCTCTCCCTCTCTTCTTCTGTGCTTTCAGTGCCTGCAGTCCATAATGCCTAAGTACTAGGCCCCCTACAAATGATTAATCCCTCAAGTTCAGGGAGCACCAAATTCAGCCAGATTCTCAGCTGAACCCTACAGTCTAGGCCAATAATAATATTTTTATGAGCCACAAATAATATTATAGCACCAGGTATCTAGGAGCTAGCTTATGGTACATTTGTGAGGGAAGGAATTGGCCAATTCTGAAAAATCAATTGCCAGAATAGTTCAGAGCAGCTTGGTAAACTGCTATCTATCCAAAACTGCCCATTCTCACAACATAGCAATTTCTCTGCTTTTTCTCTGGTTCTTGACTCGACTGCTAGCCGCAGTGGTGATGCGCAACTGTGTGAGCTGGAGTAAAGCTGAAAATATTGCTTGGTTTGCTACGTGCATGTGATATCTTTTAC
Source organism: Mycena olivaceomarginata (assembly GCA_029378375.1). NCBI lineage: Eukaryota > Fungi > Basidiomycota > Agaricomycetes > Agaricales > Mycenaceae > Mycena > Mycena olivaceomarginata. The sequence goes on along the minus strand of JARKIC010000357.1, from coordinate 169,779 downwards.
GTGAGTCAGGTAGCTAACTTGGCCATATTTGTCATCTTCCTTTCACAATCTCTCTGTAACTTGTGTCAATGGGTCCTGGAACTGAACATTACAGCTCTTTTGAGAAAATTGTCCGGTTTTTGATCGAGTGGTGCTGCTCGATTTTTATTTACCTTTGATTGCCTTTGATTTACCTCAGCTCCACACAATACTAGCAACAATGCACATGTTTCAAGCAAGAAAAAGTATCCAATACTTTGCTTGTTCCACAATTTTCACTTGAATCAACATGACATGCCCTCAACTTCGGAATCTGCACCAGTACAGTTGAAAAAGTTGTGGCATAGTTGGGTAAATATAGCGAGTGGAGCACAATGACGACTCGGCAAGGACTCGAGAGCAATAAGAGGTAAAAAAAAATTGAGCAGCACCACTCAATCAAAAACTGGACAATTTTCTCGAAACAGCTGTAACATCCATAGATGCAACAGTGGGTCAAATGTCAATGGCCAGTCCAACAGCACCATACACACAGTGATCCTGTTTTCTATGAGTGTACTGTACATTGACACATGGGCAACATGACACGACCTCAGATTTGGGCCGCTTGCCTCAACGGCTTTACGCCTACACTTACAATGTGTTCTGGTAATCTTCAGAGTGAGGGCAAGCTGTTTTTGCACCTGCATTCTCCTGCTCCCACACTTCAATATCTGGATCGCCAGGTGACACCCTCACATGCATCACCAAATCATTGCTCAAGCCTTCATGTTGTGATTGTAGTATTCCATGACATCGTACATACCATCTGGGTCAATTCCGGGGTGTTGCAAGGGTAGAATTTCGTGTTTGTGACCTCCCACCATTGTCTTCTCTCCTTGTACATATTTTTTAGCTGCTGGTGTACTCTAATCTATTCCAAATCCAATCAAAATTGTTTGAATCAATTTCTGTGCAGTTCAAGTAAGATTCAAAGTCTCACCGGGTTCTCTTGAATCCCCTCATTCTCTTCCCTTTTTTTTTTTTTTTTCTTTTTTTTGGCATTTTCTCAACACAAGACCCAGTACCACAAAACTCCGCCTGCATCAGCGGAGACCTTGCTTGCGAAAAAAGCACCAAGAAAATATTTGATTGTAGCTGGGTATGATCCACAAAGGGCAGAGCGGTGCTCAAGACATTGAGAACCTCAAGATTGTTCTGGTAAATCCCAAAAACCAACCAGAAACACTCTTCCAAATCCTATCCAACTTTCCGGCAAACTCAAAGCTATATCAGACAGTGAAATCATTTTTTGACCACCTGCTACCCATGGCCTTTGGAAATTGCTGCCAACTGTCCCAAATAGGCACAAGTGCGAAGATTTCAGGCTTGAGAAAATAGGATTTCAAGTTGGGCACAAGGGTTTGAAAATTGGAGGGAATGAAAATGTCTTCATAAATGCCTTTTCTAGAGAACCCATATCACAGCTGGCTGGAAAGGCTGGCAGTTGACCATGAGGGTTCAAGGAAGGTCCAAAATACTTTTCGGCGCTTGTCAATCTCCATGGCATGGGTCCCGAGGTTCACTATATAACTAGTTGAGTGTTGTTTCTGATAAGAAACTGAGTCCAACTGAGGAACTTCAACTTTCAAGTTGCATTTATGCAAAACCTTGAGTACGGTTGACTAACCTCGGGAAAATTAGGATCATTGGGTTACATCCGAAATGCACACTTGGCTCATGAAGAACTTGAAGGTGGAGAGAGCTTGACAAGCAAGGTAACAATGAAATAAAAACCCCAGCCATTGCACAGGGGTTTTCAATGTTGACAGCGTCCACCTCAGGCTCCGAGTCGCGTAAACGTTGGACAGACAACTTCACCACTGTTCCTGCGCATCCTCAAAAATGTTGCCAAGTCCACAACAGTTTCGTGTGAATGGATATGGGTCCGTTACAGTTTCTAGATGAGGGTTTAGAATTTTTGTTTGGTTGCCGATGTAAACCTACAATTCATAACTATGGCAATATAACTGTTTGTGACCCGCCGCTTGCCGGCCTCTTACTATCATATTGCCCATCAACTTGCGGACTGCAACTTGAGGACAAGAACACGATCATGTGACTCGAATCACAAAACGAGAAGTAATGTGACGGTGTGTGACAAGATGTGACACACCGCCCACTCAACCTCCATCAGACTCGCAACGATGCCACACAAATGTCCAGCGCTGTATGTGCGTTTCAGTAGCTTTGCAAGCATTTAGAATAACAGTAGGAAATGGCCACTGATTTCGGGCCTACTTGGTACGTATCGATTTACCTCCTTTGATTCACATGATTCCGCTGTGGCTGAACTTGGAGATCTCCTCCCGTGTGCCCGTGTACTTATTGTCGAGACTTGTGAGTCACAACCCGAATTTTCTGATCCTTTCTGACGAAGGACCCTTCGTCGTCCTCGGGTTCGTCGTGCGTCTGCAGCTCAGCAAGTTAATATCGCAAAACATGTTATTGCCTTTTCTAGTTATTGACCCCAGGTAAATTCGTACTTATTGATCTGGCTACCTGCCAGTTATTGATTTGACCCAACTTTCCCGGTATGGATCCAGCTTTCGGCGACTTATTGACCTCACCCACTTTTTGCAGATATTGACTTGGCCCCAGTTTTTTGCTATTGACCTGGCCATTTCGGTTGTTGACCCGGCATTCTTCAGTTATTGAATCGACCCCAACTTTAGGCATGCATGACTTATTGATCTGACCGAACTTTCAGTTATTAAATTGACCCAACTTTTAGTGGTCATGTGACTGACATTGCACTTTGTCTACTCAGTCGTTGGCTCGACCACCCTTCCAACAAGCTTGTAGCAGTCAATAGAATAGTCTTATGGGTCATTGCTCTCCCCAGGTACAATCATTATATTATTTTCTTTTAACTTTGACGCCGTAGCTTTAAATTGGTCGGAAGTAGACCACCACCTAGATTTAGTAGTATTTTGGTAGAGTACAGCAAGATCACCCAAGCAATCAAAGTGAGTACATGATGCTGAGACTAGGCGCATATCCTATTCACTTTATGCTATATAGACTTTCCATCAAGATCTTTTCTACATTCGAAACACGGCTATAAGTTCCATTCAACATGCTTTTGATGTGACTTGAACACATCATAACGCGCCCAGATGCCCTATAGTACGTCTGGATACATTTTGAGATGCCCATAAATTAAGTAGCGATTCAAATACGGGGACGATTGTGCAATGACAAATCACGTGACATACAAAAGTGCGGTCAGTTCAACAATCAGCTCACTGAAAAAAGTTGAGTCAGTTCAATAACATGACATCTCCAAAAGTAAGGTCAGTTCAACCACTTGAGGAGGTTGATTCAATAACCTGAAAAAGCTGGTTCCACTTTGAAAAATGTGGGTCAAGTCAACAAGTCAAAAAGTGTAGTTAGATCAATAAATTCGAGGTTGGAAGTCAATAACTGGCCGGAGGTTGGATCAATATGTTGAAGGCCAAAAGTGTGGGTGGATCCATAATAACATGGTAAATCAATAACTAGAAAAGGCAATAACATATTTTCGGTTAACATCTGGTCTTTTCATTATTGTTTCTGTTCCGTTTTTTTTTCACCATCATCAGAGAAGAAGCTCATTTGAATACACTTTCCTTCTTCGTATACCTCTGGTGATTCATTTGTGAGGGAACCGAACGGTCGCGAAGACAGTAAGAGGTGCACGGCAGAGGAGGGACGCGGGTGGGGCGGCAGGCAGTGTGTGCGTACACCGGTGTGGTCGCGAAGCGCGAGGGCCTCGACGGCGGCGGTGAGACACTGCAGCGAGGTGGAGACGGGACAGAACGGGCAGCGGGACGGGTGCATCGATGCAGGGGTGGGTGTGCGAGCACGGTGGCATGGGCATCTGAGAATCACCACAGCAAACTTTGAAATGATATGCATACCTTATCGGACACCTTCCAATTTAGGACTGGAGCGGTTGTTTGAATCGCAGGGCAGTGGTTAATATCAATTTTCTCTTTCTCGCGTTCAAGTCACTAGACCCAAAAATGGCGGTGGAAATGGACAGCGTCAAGTATACACCGTCAACGGCGCAACCGCCGCCTCCTCTTCCTCTCTCCCGGACTGGCTCACCCGCAAAACGCGCAGCAAAAAGCAAGGGCAAGCGGGCAGTGCCGGGAACATGTCGAGGGAACAATTGAGCTCATCCAAGGGCTTCGAGTTCCCCGAGGCCAGCAATCGCATTAAAACAACCCGAGACGGCCAATTTGCCATTGCGACAGGAACGTATAAACCTCAGATGCGTGTGTGGGACCTCGGCCAGCTGACCCTCAAGTTCGAACGACACTCCGATGCAGAGAATGTCGATTTTGTGGTGCGTAAGTCGTCTCCGTCCACCGCAAACCCGCTTTTTGCCTAACCCAAGCGCGCGGAATAGATGCTCTCGGACGATTGGACCAAGTCAATACACCTGCAAAACGACCGCACAATTGAGCTGCACACCCAGGGCGGGTTCCACTACCGCACCCGCATCCCGCGCTTCGGCCGCTCGCTTGCGTACCACTTCCCCTCCTGCGACGCGCTCTTCTCCGCTGCCGGAAACGAAATATACCGCCTCAACCTCGACCAGGGGCGCTTCATGACACCCCTCGCCTTGCAGGACGACACCCACGACATCTTCGGCGTCAATACCGTCGACATCAACCCCGCACACCAGCTGCTTGCCTTCGGGCTCGAGGGCCCCGCGTCTGCCCAGGTGCAATTCTGGGATCTTCGGTCCCGGACAAGCGTAGGCGTCCTGCGCTTACCACGGAGTAGACTCGGGGCTGGGGTGGATGCGGCGCTGAGTGTCACGGCCATATCCTCGCGCGCAGACGGGCTCTCATACGCGATCGGGACGTCCACGGGCCACACGCTGCTCTACGACATCCGCGCCGCACAGCCGTTCGCGCTGAAAGACCAGGGATACGGGCTTCCCGTGAAAAACGTTGCTTGGATCGAGGGCGGGAGCCGGATGGCGGGCGACGGCATGGTGCTCAGTGCCGACAGGAAGGTCATCAAGATCTGGGACCGGAACTCCGTGCGCCGTGCTTCCTTGCTCGTGAAATATTTTATTTATCCAAATCTTCTAGCCATCCACAAATTTCGCCGCAATCACACCCGCCGCAGACCTGAACCACGTGCACCACGTCCCGGCCAGCGGCCTGCTCATGACGGCCAACGAGGGCATCCAGATGGCGACGTACTACATCCCGCAGCTCGGCCCCGCGCCGCGCTGGGCGAGCTTCCTCGAGAACATCACCGAGGAGATGGAGGACCAGACGACGCGCTCGGTGTACGAGGACTACAAGTTCGTCGAGCGCAGCGAGCTCGCGGCGCTCGGCCTCGCGCACCTCGTGGGCACGCCCGCGCTCAAGCCGTACATGCACGGCTACTTCCTCGCGCTCAGGCTCTACGACGCCGCGCGCATCATCGCGAACCCGTTCGCGTACGCGGAGCACCGCGAGAAGGTGGTGCGCGCGCGGATGGAGAAGATGGCCGAGACGCGCATCCGCGCGCGGAAGGACGGCGCGGCGGCCGCGGTCACGGTCAACAAGGCGCTCGCGGAGAAGATCCTGCGCGACGAGGAGCGCGAGCAGACGCGGCGCGCGCGGAGGAGCGCGCGCGCTGCGGCCAAGGCGGGCGCGGCCGGCGCAGCGGAAGGGGATGCGGAGATGCCCGACGCGGCAGAGGCGGAGGGGGCGCCCCGGCCGAGTCTGCTCACGGACCCGCGGTTCGCGCAGGTGTTCGCGGACCCGGCGTTCACGGTGGACGAGACCAGCCGCGAGTTCGCGCTGATGAACCCTTCTGCCGCCGCACAGCGCAAAGCCGGCGGCGATGTCCGGCGGAAGACCATGGTCGAGGAGGAAGAGGAGGAGAGCGACAAGTTCTCGTCCGACGGCCTCGGGGAGGGCAGCGGCAGCGAGGACGACAGCGGGAGCGACAGCGACGATGCCGGAGGTGGGTTGTGCTCTCATTATCTCAAGCGTTTTAAATTTCTGACTGGTCTACCCGTTCGCAGCCCTCAACAAATTCGATCCCCGCGTCCCGGCCGGGCCAGAAAAACGCGCGCGCCCAAGAGGCGTACTCGCGCACGCGGGAGCAGAACCGGCGCGCGAACGAGGGGAAGTTCGTCCCCATGCGCCCAGCGGCGACCGGCGCCAACGGCACGCGCCTAGCGGATCGCGATGCGTCGTTTGGGCAGAGAAGAGGAGGAGGAGCCACGTCCGGCGGCGGCAAACCCTACTCCAAATCGAAAGCCACCGAGGCTGGTGGCGGGGGGCTGGAAGTGAGCTGGGTGCCGTCGGGCTCGTCCGGCGGGGGGATGGACGGGGACGCGGATTCTGCGCCGCGGCCGGGCAAGCCGAAACCGCGCAAGGGTGTCGAGGTGTTTGGGGCTGGGATGGAGAAGGGCTATGCCGGGGAGGACTTGAACCTGTCTGAGCAGGATCGCAAGGGGCGGACGCAGCGGAGGAAGGGGATTCGGAGTGGCAGTAAAAATGTTTTCAGGAGCATGAACGGCTGATCGTACACCATACACCATTTGCATATATAATTTGTACATTGCTCGTCCGGCATAAGTAAGGGGACCACTTGGAGAATAAGAGGTCTCAAGGCAAGTAGGAATATGGTCGGAACGGCCAAGCTTAAACCCAGCTCCAAGTCGCATCTCAGTCCTCTTGCGCGACTTTGACAACCACCTTGCCCACCGCTCGTTTGCTCATCATCTTCTCGTATGCCTTCAAGACGCCATCTCGGTCGAAGGAATACACCGAGTCGACAATGGGCTTCACAGCGCCTGCGCAAGTATTTCACACGAGGAGGCAGCTGCGAGAACACGAAACATACCTCTGGCCACCAAGTCGCGAACTGTTTCCAGGTCTTCCTTGCCCAAATTGATCAGGAACGGGCTAGGAGGGATGGGACTCAGATGCGGATGCCGCATGCAAAAAAGACGGCAAACATGTATTTCCGGGGTACGCCGCCGAGCCAGGCGGGCCGCAGGAAGCCCTCGAAGAGCTGTCTCAAGACATCTGCGAGCTGGGACAATGTGTTGGGCATGTCCCCGGCGGTTGCATAGGCTCCGCCGGGAGCCAAGTACGCCGCGGAGTTGAGGTATAGAGCGGGATCGGTGAGGCCCACGGCGTCTAAGATGGCGTGGAATTTAGGGGAGGGGGGGTTCGCGAGCAGTTGCTCGACCAACGGCGCCGCTGTATAGTCTATGAACTAGGACAGTGGGTGAATGGACGAAATGGACTTATGAATGGCGTCAGCTACTCGCCTCGTCCACACCCAGGCTGAGAAGCAGGTCCTTGTTCTTGCCGCTTGCGGTTGCGACGACCTTGCAGCCCATGGACTTCGCGATCTGAATCGCAGAGAGCCCGACGCCGGAGCTTCCGCCGTTGATGAACACGGTCTGGCCAGGCTCGATCTTGAGTTTTGCGACGAGACCCTGATACGCAGTTGCAACTACGACGCCTAGGCCGGCGGCTTCGACCGAGGACACATTGGCCGGTATCAGCGCCAGACACGAGGAGGGGCCGACGACGTATTCAGCCATGGACCCGTCCCTCAAGGTGCCGAAGACTCTGTCCCCAGCATTAAACTCTGAGCCGTTTGGATCGACGACAAGCCCTGCGACGTCGCCCTCCGCGACATGTGGTCGACGAGCGAGGAAGTTGGGGACAGCACCCATCAACTTGTATCCACTGTATACAGATGGGCTTGGACAGCTGTTACGCATATGTGGCAAACATACGCAGGATTTAGCGCGGCCGCTTGGACTTTGACGAGAACATGGCCGTCCCGGAGGGTGTTTGGAATTGGTAGGCCAGTTTTCAGCTGCAGAGCGTCGGTAGGGCGGCCTTTTTGAACGACAAACCATCCGCTATACGTGCTCATGGTAGGACTGTAAGCTGAATGGACTGCGGAAAGCCTGAGGCGCCATTGGTTTGGTGTGGTGGGAAGAATCGAAGACCTTCGCGATCACGTGGAGCTCTGAGGATGTCGCGTCTTTGTGCGCCCAAATATCACCTGCCGCAGTCGCGCCCCCTCACCCCTGCTGCGTCCTCGTAATACTTCTTGCGCTTTGGGAGCCCCTCCTGCCCGCCGCGCCGTATTTACGTCACATGCACGTAATCACCCCGCCCTTGCCCACGTCCCACCGCGTGTCTTTCCCACCCCGTCCGCACCTCCCCTCTCTCAGTATCCACCACACCCTCGCGCGCTGTTGCAGCTCCTTCCACACCAAACACCGCACTCCTGACGTCTCTTCCCCGTCCTCCTCACGCACGAACCCCCCGAGCGCTGGGCCACGACCACACATCGCATCTCCACCTTGCGTATCCGTTCTCGTGACCGCAGTTTCCTATTCACTCTCTCCAACCTCTTTGTATACAAGGTTTAAGCTGTTTCCTTTTCCTTTTTATTTGCGCAGGGGCGTAAACGGTGTATAAAATGTTTTTACAAGGTTACAAGGTTACAAGGTTTGAAAAAATCGTAATACTGATTGGGGATTCCCGGTGATTATATCTGAACAAAGTGGGTGGCAGAAAGGCATAGTATGCCGTTCCAAATGCACTTTTATTATTTCCCATAGAAAAAAGGGTGAAAGGGTTGCTCACGTAGAGTAACTCGCCGCACATTTTATCTCTCAATTTTGCTCCAATTCACTCAAAATAAATTGCATACAACTAGTTACTCAACATAGAGCTGGTACCTATGACGTTTTAGGCGTCACATTATTCATTTTGGAAGAAAAATCTCTTGAGGCAAAAAAAAAAATTGGGCTCAGATCACAGAATGATTTCATATTACATCTACATATACTAAGTACCTATATCATGCATCTCCCCACCGGAATAGGGCTATAATCAGGTAGAGCGAGGGCAAAACAGACCTTCGGAAGGTGCCGAGATGGCACAGCCACTGTGTCATCATCTAGATGTAATCACAGTCCTTGAAATGAAAACCGATGACATTGAGCTTTGAATCTGAGGTGAAGATGTACCGTACGGTACAGCTGTGGGTGTGGTAATGTAATCAGAATATTGTATGAAGATGAGGATGCGTATTTCTCTTGCCCATCCAATCTGGGCACAGTGGGCAAGGGTTCCCACAAATATTTGAGAAGCAGTATGATGGCATATGGATAAACTGTGCATACTCAGATTTGACATTGGTATTGCAGGAATGACCACTACTACCAAAAAAATAGACTAAAGAAAAGCAAGTGTTTGTGATCAGAAATCTGTTAACTTGAGGTTTTAGACCGCGTCCTGTCACGGATCATGTGCCATGTGACCAGCGACGTGTCGCACATTCTCATACCCTAGTTGTCAAGTGCCTGCAGGTGCAAGGCAGTAATTAGAAGGTAGAAGGCTTGTATATGAAGAAAATACCTCCCTTGACCACCTAATGGTATACCTATGGGGTGTCTGCACAGGAGGCGTCATAGCTGTTTATCAAATAAAATGATGGACACCGGCAAGATTGAACCGGCAATCGGAAATCGAACCGTGCCCATCCCGCATACTATATGTGGATGTGGTGTGATAAATGTACTAGATGTGATAAATCGGTTCGCTTGAGCTCAGTTATTCTTCAATTCCCTTCGGAAGTGGACCAAATTAAAGCTACGGGTGTATCCTACTGGAATATAAAAAAAGTTTGAAGAAAACGGGTGAGAACTGAGCGAGAACGTGCCCCGAGCGAAAGATTCTCTTGATGCCAGTGAAAAATCCGATGTCCTGTTTTATAGAACCAACCGATCTTCATGGGATTTGGTTGGTGTATCCAATTGAGCTATGAAATGCCTGCTCACAATTTTTGTGGGCAAAATTCGGGGCGGAACGCGAGCTGCGAGGGATTATAAGATGCAGTTGCCAAGCGATGTCACTGCTCGTCTTGAGGCGCACGCACTGCGGCTGTTCCGCCCCGAATTTTGCCCAGAAAAATTGTGAGCAGGCATTTTATAGCTCAATTGGATACACCAACCAAATCCCATGAAGATCAGTTGGTTCTATAAAACAGGACATCGGATTTTTCACTTGCATCAAGAGAATCTTTCGCTCGGGGCACGTTCTCGCTCAGTTCTCACCCGTTTTCTTCAAACTTTTTTTATATTCCAGTAGGATACACCCGTAGCTTTAATTTGGTCCACTTCCGAAGGGAATTGAAGAATAACTGAGCTCAAGCGAACCGATTTATCACATCTAGTACATTTATCACACCACATCCACTTATAGTACCGTAAAGGGCACTCTCCCACTTTGATCTAACATAGACTTGCAATGTAGATGCAGAATGTTGATTCTTACAGAGACGGTGTCGGCGCTGCGATAGCGATAGGGAAAATTGATGCAGGGGCTGTGCTGATGTCGACCAATTCATCCGAAGGTCTGTTTTGCCCTCTCTCTACCTGATTAAAGCCCTATTCCTGCATGATATAGGTACCTAGTATACATAGATGTGATATGGAATCATTCTGTGATCTGAGCCCAAGTTTTTTTTTTTTGCCTCGAGAGATTTTTCTTCCAAAATGAATAATGTGACGCCTAAAACGTCATAGGTACCAGTCTACTTATATGTTTGCAGAAACAACCTTTTATAAACAGTTTTAAACAGTTTTAAAACATTTTGAAACCTTTTTCCTTTTATTTTGCCTGAATTTCTACAAGGAAAACAAAAGGTTGGAGCCTTAACATTGAGAGCAGGAGGGAAGAAGGAAATTTGGAATGCCGTAATAATCCAGGCCCTCACTCACGGTGCTTTATGTTTCAAGTTGTCGTCTCCTTCCACCACAATCTCCCAACTCATCAAGTCCGACAAGACTCCAGGAATACATCTGGCGCCATTCTTTGTCCGCTGTCAACAGACTCCTGTATATCTGAGTCCTGTTTAGTCTCTCGCAGCAGCCAGACACTTCAATATATTCTAAACTCGTACCTCGTTATATTGAAGTCTGTTGGTAAGCGCGGGGGTCCGATCAGGGTAAAACCTTGTTACATAATCTGCACAGCCACGCCGCCGGATTTCGATGTTTTGTGCTTACAGAATCAACATTAGACTGATCTTTTTGTGCAAATACATTCTCTGAAGTGCTCCAAATGTCTCTATGTACTCAAAAACTTTAATACACTGCAGAACGGGATGGTAGAGATGTCCAAGTATTTCACATGACGGCACACTGTGTTGAAGTACTGAGAGTTGAATAGTGCTCTAAAATTCCGAATAAATTTCAGAAGGTTTCAATCATACATTAGGTCCGTTTGAGTGGTTGAGATGGGTAGAAAGTGTTCACGGTTGTTCCGCGGTTGGAGGTTCAAAGGCCGAGTGGCTGTGCACATTATGTAACAAGGTCTTACCCCGATCGGACGCCGCCGCTTAACAACAGACTAAGTCCTGTTCTAGTCGTCGATGACTACGCCTCCGATTCTTTTCCACCGGCCTTCTTTCAGACGCTACTTTTGCTTTTCGTGCACTCCTTCTGCGCTTCTTTTCGGCTCTCCCCTATAGTTTTTGTTGCTGCCGGGAAATTCAAAGCACGTCGGGAACCCGCCTTCCTTAGTGACTCGCTCGGGCTGTACTGTATTTCTGTGACTTTCGGCGTGCACATCGCTTTTCTTTTACTTGCCAGGTGTGCACTGGCTCTGGGCTCAGTCATCGCACCGTTGGTCCCTTCGGTCTCTCATTTCCTCATATCTTCTTCCTTTTGGCTCGTTTATTTTTGTATTATGTGCGTTTCTCCTTGAAGTTGTCCTTGGGGAGCACATTCTTCGCGGCGCGACGGCACTGTCTTTGGTACTGCCTTGGGAATATATAAAATTTACAACTTCGGCACCCGCAGGACCCCGGTAAGCCCCCTCGTGTCAATTGCTATTCATCTGCTCACGCTCTAAACAGGGACAGTTGTCCGTTCTCTCTTCACAATCTCCGCTCTCCGGTTCATAAGAGTGTCTGCACGATGCCCTATCAAAGCCTATCACCTTTCAGCGGAGGGTACGACCCGTCGCTGAATGCTACGATCGACATTGCTGCTGTTGCATTGTTCGGGTATCCTCCGCGGACAGCTTACTTGAAGTTTGACCCTCATTCTTACCACAGCCACATCCTAGCATCAACCGCTCACGAGCCTAAAGTCGTAAGGTATGGTGTGAAACTGTGACACTGCTACCGCCCTCTAATGATTTTGTATTACAAGAAAGCCCAGGTTTCATAATTCAAGTTTATCCTGCATGCGAACCTGTTGCCGCTCCCATGGTCTCTCGGGTTTTCGGTTGGCCGAAATAAGGGAAAGAGGTAAAAAGTTGAAAAACACCTATGCAAAAAACCATGTGCCTCTCAGATTTTGGAGACAGGCCTGACATGTTCTGATGAAAAGCGCCACTATTCTTGGAAAGACGCCAGAGGCGCATCAAGTTCGGCTTCTGGAAGGTCGAAGAGCTGTACCGTGTATTTTCTCCACAGCTTTTGCTATCATATAATGGGACAGGAAAGAGCTATCTAGTTCTTCCCGTACTTCCTCTTTCACACCACAAGGCTATTATGACTTCAAACGGGTCGATCGCAGTGGCGACCCAGCGGTATGTCAAGACTGCCGAACGAGCGTCTCGTTGAACCTCTTTTCCCAGCGGCTCGCATTTTCTTCCGAATGCTACCGGATTCGAAATCGTGGGAGGACAATTTGTTCTTGGAGATATGCATAACCACCACACCGGCGTGAGTGCCGCCATACCTCTCGTCTCCCAACCAACTTGTGATCTCTAGCCAAGTCCCCGACCCAGTACTTCATTACCTCCGAACGCCCTGGATGACGCCTTTTCGGACAGCGAGGTGTACTGCCGCCAGATGCTCCGTCAGAAGCGCGGATTTCCTCTTTATGAACCAGCGCCGCAAACGAACCTCCCGGTGGAGTACCAAAAATGCGGCGTTTCGATCGGCGATGTAGGGAGCATTACGCCAGAAGGAATATTTGATTTTTTCTTCAACATCTTCCTTCCCGCCGAAAATCCCGTCAATGCAAACGATACCCCAGCAGACTTTTCTCCGATGGCGCCGTATGGTTCCAAGGACGTCGTCCAGCTCCATTATGACCCAGGCGAGCATGTCTCAACCTCCACTATTCGAAGGTTGGATCTCGATGCTCCTTCTGAGTAAGTTGAAATATGTGCTGCCAGGCGAACACCCTCACCTGTTATATCTGCAGCGAATTTCCGGGAGGCGATTTCGTTTTCAACTGTGATGGTTCACAAGGGGCCGTTCTTGCTCTCCCATACGGGGCCAACCTCAAGAGGCTCCGAAACGTGGAGAGGGTGCGAGCATACGCAGCTAAACACGCTGGCTGCTGGTACAAATATATCAATGGCCCGAGGGGCCGTGGACTCGCCAACGGGGAGCTCTATCTGGTTACTGGACACGAAAAAGCGTGGTCCTGGGGAATGGCATCATACTACGCCAACCGCGAGGAGTTCGAGCTCTCCTTCAAACCTACCGCCAGGGCCGATATTAACAAATACCGCTGGAGCGGCACTCCAGGCCAGAAAATTCCTTCCCGAAAGAAAAGCCATAATCGCCCACGGAAGAATGACGCTCCTCTGAACCATACCACGTTCATACATGGGTTGTCCATTTCGCTGGGGACAGGACTTTGGAGCAGATTGATTGGAACTGTGCCGGTAGAAACCTCGTCCATCGCGGATTTTAAAACGCGATCTGGTGGTTCCTACGCGGCCGGTTCGCAAGGATCGTCGTCTTCGTGGTCTTGGAATTTTTTTGGGGCCAGCGGCACGACCGGAGGCAGACGTCACGCAGAACAAGAGGGAGGGGTAGTTTTATCTGAAGCTTCTCCCAAATCCAAGGTGCTCCTTTCCAGCATCGTCCAGAAGTCACCACTGATTCGTTGATAGCTCTGTAATCCAGCAAAACTGATCAATGAATACATTCTCCGCAAGGTATTTGTTGACACGCCGTTTTACTCTCCCGGATCTTTTACGAATATCCAGGCCCCGGACGCAACCGTTATTATGTCCCATGACGATGACTGGTCAGATATCTTGGGAAATGTGTGTTCCCATGTCCTTGCTCCTCACAAATTTCCTGACATGTGCGACGGTGGTAGGACTCCAATATCGCTACTAGTAGCCCAGCAGATTTCCTCCAAAGGATTGATGACCAGTTTGCCATCGTGGAAAAAGATGGTGAGCGTTGAAAGTTTGCTTCACTCAGTGTTCTTCATCTCAGCCCGCAGGTGCAACATTTCTTGTATCAAAGTCATCACATTCAGGAAGTTCATCTACGGATAATTTTCCGGCCCTTCCGACTCTGAAAACCGAAATGGACAGTATTCCCAGCAGCTCTGGGTCGCGAATTATTGCGGGAAGTATTCGCGTGGCGGAGATGAAGGCGATGCAGGTGGCGAATAACGAGCCCACCTTCCCCGATGCACGCCCTGATTCCAAGGGCCAGACCAAGGATGTTGTTAGCGATAGCACGAATGACGCGCGCGCGGCCGCAGATACTCCTGCAGCCCCGGTGATGCGGGGACGCGGTCGTCCCAAGGGCAGCAAAAACAAAATAACTGTCGCGGCGGCGGCGGGTGAGGGGTCCTCGTCGACCGCCCCGCGGAAGCGCGGCCTTCCCCCCAAGGTACGCGGTCGTCCCCCCAAGGTACGCGGTTGTCCCTTGTCACGCATCGCGTCGCACGCTCATCCCATTATTGTAGGAAAAGAAGGACGATGACGAGAAGGACACCGGGGACGACGGAGACGAAGAGCCAACTCCGAAGCGGAAGCGCGGCCGTCCTCCAAAACCTGCCGCCCCCGCAGACCCAAACGCAGAGCCCAAGAAAAGGCGTCGACCACCCATGAAACCCCCCGTGGATGAAGGGGCCTAATTCGCCTCCTGAGAGCGCTCCCAACTCTCCGCCAATGATGTTTCCAACCTCCGCGCGCACCCCCGTCCTTTCGCCTCCTATGATTATCTTTCTCTTCACTCGTGATTCTCAAAGAGCCTAGGTTTCGCGATCACGTGAATTCGATTCAATTCGTCGTGTCCGTTGTTCGATGTCTTCAACCACACATGAATCGATAATTCCAAAGGTAAAATATCCATTACATTGGGCAGAGTAAAATAGGAACGGCAGGAAAGAAAAATGAATTTAACGTGCATTTGGCTTCCACGCGCAAGTGGGAGCAGCACTTGAAGCCAAATGCGCGCGTACTAAGCCCGGGGCCCACGACGAGGTAGCACGAGGTACTGGCATCCTACGGAGTGGATCGTGATTCCACGGCCTGGAAGCTGGAAAAGCGGTTGCAGGCAGAGGCGGAGCTGCCGGTGGAGAGTCCAGTCCTGTCCTGTTGGTACCGGCTCAACATCTCCTGCGTCTTCTTCATGCCCTTGCTGACCTCGCCTTCGTTCATACTTGCGCAGGGCGGCGCACGAGGACCCTCAGCCCCCACCGTCGATGAGACCAACTGCGGTAGCGGAATCGTCGGGTCCGGTGCCCCCTCGGTGGCGAAAATCGCCTATGACGCTTTGGTTGCAGTGTGGATAATAGCGGGCGCGCTGTGTGTTGTGTGTATCGGCCAAGGATTGAAGCTGGGAAAATGGCAGGCGCAAGGATGCTCGAAGGAATGAAAAGAGGTGGGGTGACTGGGACGCATTCGACGCGTGGATAGGTACGTATTTTGGTGAAGAGTGGTCGACCGCATCACACAGAGAGATATGATGTGCGGGACATTATGCGAGGTGTTCAAGAAGCAAGATCCAAGAAAGGCGGTCAAGTCTAGATATTCGTAAGCGCCTGGCATATATGTATGGGTCGGCGCCCGGCTTTCATACCTGAGACTGAATTCCAAAATTATAAAAACATCTCCACGTCGGGTGTGTTCCCTTGCCAGGCCTCCAGAGACGCCAGCGTACGGAAGAACCTGAGTCTAGGGAACGGCTCTCTGCGCTGGGACTTGGAATGCACTGCGTCTTTGACAGCGTCCCACACGGCATCAAAAATATCCTTCTTCGGACACAAAGTGACGGTTTCAAGACGCGGCCACGGCTGCGACGATGGTCCGAGGAGGTCCTTGACGAGGTTATGTGTGAAGCATTGATTGACCAATGTGAGGGAGGACAGGGCGGGAAAGAGCGCGAGCGGGGGAGCAGAGATTGAGTTGGAGAAGGGGATATCCTCTTCACATGAACAAAAGGTTTTGCTGATCAAGGAGAAGGAGGTCAAGGCGGGGAAGGACGAGTGAGGGAGGCTCGTCAAGTTGAAGAGTGTGAATATCTGGTCTCCGTGGGTGCCGTAGATGATGAATTCCTCCAAGGCGGGAGTGTCGAAGAGATCGACAATGGCCTCCAAGAAAAATTCGTTCTCAGCATCGGGAACTGAGATCTGAAGGAATTTCAGAGACGGGATGTGAAAACGGCTGGTCTCTTCGAACTCCCACAATATATCGAGGTGGAGACGAACCAGCAAGGGACATTGCGCCGTCATCGCAGCGAGAAGGTTGTTGTAGTCCAAGGCCCGACGTTCAAGCACCTCGAGGTGCGTCAGAGAGGCCATCCACGAAGGCGGCGGAGGCAACTGAAGCTTCAATCCATCGATTCTGAGGGAACTCAACGTCGGAGCTCCAGCTGAGAATATTTCAATGGATTCATTAATGTTCCGGTAGTTGGTTATAACGACCTTGAGGTGTTGTAAATGGGGAGCTTGAACGTCACGGAAGGGGGCCAATGCATCTACAGCCCTGCCACTCATGGTGATTGCTAGCGTCCATAAACGCTCGACGTGGGGGAGAATCTGGGTGAGGCACCCCCTGAGGGGACCTTCTGGATACCGTGACCCACTGCGCAAGGTGATCGATATTTTGTGTGCTGCGGAGCGCTCGAGATATAGCATGAGGGTTTCTACCGCTCTAAGATCATACGAATCGGTTTGTATGAGTGTCCAGAGCGCAGGCGCCCCCAGGATAACGTCGCGGAAGCGTTGGGACACCTGGGACAAAATCCATTCCGATTTGAAAGCCCTGGGCGGAAAATCTGTGCCACAATCTTGTCCCGCAGCAACAATAGCTACCAGGAGCTCGTTTGGAAGGGAAGATATTGTGCGCGTCGATATCTGGTCCTGGTTTGTCATCGCGGCGAGGACGATAGCAAGTTGAGTTGTGGCAAGAAGGAAGTCACTTGCCTCTTTCGGTCACTCAGCGAACTACGACTCAGAGTCAGAACACGACTCTGCGCATTGGACGGTACATGGGACTAGTTCGCAGGCTGCGTACATCGACGACAGATTCCAATCGAACTATTCAAACCCTGGCCGCAATGTCCTCCCGTGCAGCCACTCGCTCGTTTCTGCGATCATCTTCTTCGCTCCGCCGGCCAACTGCTCTATGGCCCCAACCCTCGCGCCGCGGCGTGAAGCTGGCATGGCAAGTTCTTGGAGGCGCGTATTGAGGTATGTTCCTGCGGGCTTGAGGCGTGGAGGAGGCCTGAGGCGCTCAGCCTTGAACTTCGAAATCTCGCATGCCTGAGGATCTTGCGAGCTTGCATCTTGCGGTCTTGGAGTCTTGCAGCTGGCAGTTCTCAGGGATGCTTGAGGTCTTGAAACCTTGCCCAGCCTTCGAGCTTCAAGCTTCAAGTCTCGAGGAGTCTTGAGGTGCCGTGGCTCTTGAGCTTGAGGTCTTGATCTTGAGGCGGCTCGAAGTCTTTGCGCTTTGAATGACCAAGTCCTGAAAAGTGAGGCGTGTCTTGAACTCGGGCTTGAGGTGCCTCTTCTGGAGCGTCTTAAGGAGACCCGAAGTACGTCTTGGGCAGCTCGAAGTCCTGCTGCTGTGAGGCTTTGAGATCTTAAGCTTGAGGCGCTGACGCACAGAGTCTTGCGGCCTTGAATTGCTTGAGGAAAGCTTGGTGTGTCTTTTGAGGTGCGTGGACTTGCACTTGAAGCGTCTTCAAGCGTCTTGAAGCACGTCTTGGGAGTCGGCGGTGCAGAAGAATGAGAACGGTCCATGGCGATGTGCTCAAAGTGAGAGAGGAGTCACCGGGACATAGCAGGAGCAAGATAATGAGCTCAGAGCTACGGCGACAGCGTGTTAGAACTGAACAGCATGAGAGCAGAACGAGTCTGGGCGAGAGAGCGGGATGGCAAAGGGCGAGTGGAATATGGTGGTAGGGAGAGCAAAGGAATAAAGGTGAGGAGCCATAAATTGAGAGATGTGAGATGGAGGGAGTGAAGATCTAGAGAAGCCTAAGAGTGTAACACACGAGGGTCTTGAATCTTGAGAGACTGAGGCCTTGATACCTTGAGGAGGCTCGAGAGCTTGGTCAGGGTCCCGCAGAGGTCTTGAGGCGCGGCGGCGAACTTCAGTTGTAAGTTGAGGTGTCACTCGAAGTCTTGGCGAGAGCAACGAGCGAGAGAGAGGAAATAAGGAGGAATGAGAATGGTAAAGGGCGAGGGGCGATGTGCGAGAGTGGAATGGTAAACGGTGGGAGTGAAGAGAGAAGAGGGAATTGTTGGAATGAATGCACGTGAAGGTGGCTGACCTTTTAAACCCGCCCTGGCAATTTCCGTTCCACTTTGAATTCCGAATGGAGTGCGACAAGAGTGCGACCCTCCATTCCAGAAGGCCATCTCCATCATCGATTTTTTGTCATTCCGTGGCCTCAATTCGTGCAAGATTCCCTCGGAGAGCTGAGAGGGCCTCTAAAATCTAGTGCAATTGAAGTGTAAATGTCGTACGGGGGGAATACGGAGAGGGAAAGGCTCGAAGATAAATAGAGCCGCAATAAAAGGCTTCCGAGAGTCCCAGCTCAAGAACACTGGGAGGAAACGGTGAGGGCGGGATGTTCGTCGTCGAAGCGAGCGCGTTTAGATCATATGATCGCGTTTGATCTTCGGCGCCGACTTTTGGCCGACTTGCCGCTGGGCAGTTGCTGCGCCAATGGACTTGACCTCTACCCCCAGCGTCGCACGCCGTCAGCCAGCAAAGAGGAAGAAAAAGGTACCATCTTTTCAATTTCCTAGCCATGGCATTTAAATTGGCTGCAGCCGCCCGCCTGTGATTCCTGTAAGGCGCGGCGCGTGTTATGCCACCCTCAACCTGAAGGTGTGTGTACGCAGACTGTGTACGACGCATACTAAGGTCTACCCTCCCGTGTACAGGGATTCCGTGTCCCCGGTGTGCAGAAAAAGGCATCATGTGAGCAGCCTGAGCCCCGTTACTGCGTTAAATCTCACTCCCGTTGAAGATGTGAAACTACTCCAGTTATACGCGGACGGCCACGAAAACCTGGCGAGAAAGTCGTCTCGCCTTCTGCTTCGGACCCGGGGCCGTCGTCATCTACCCATAATGAATCGTTCAACGAGTCAATTGTTACTCTTCGTCCACGTCTCGAGCTATCAGATGCTCCAGAACTCCCCCCTGAACTTGTGAAACATCTCTTCGAATGTGTGTGAACCACGTCTGCCTGAAAGAGTCAATGTGACATACCAGTGTTAGGTCTCGAGCAATTGCCTGAATGCAGACACCCACTGTTTCCGGGCGAAAAGCTCAAAGCTGCTATTACCTCTGTTTCTTGGCAGCTTAATCTTCTTCCTCCGCAATCACGCGTACTAGCGAGCTGCGTGTGTGCTCTCTCCGCCTCCATTTCCTTTCATCCAACGATTATTGGGCCTTCCGACATTACATCTTTCACAGACCATTCTATTCTTTCCTTAGGCGCCGATCTTCGAATATATGGCGTACGGAGAGCCCCAATGTACCGCGCTCTATATGAGCGAGCTTTCGCACTTGCGTGTGAAGCCAGGATACATATCGACGTCTCGGAAGATAATGCCGCATCCTGCTTCTTCCTTGATGTACTCGAAAGATGTAGGACTCTATCCACCATTTGGTTTCGCTCAACTAGCTGATGCGAAAGGTCACAGTCAACGCTGCAACCACTCGGCCGTGGGCAGTCGCCTATGTATCGCATTCACGTATTCTCGCCGGACATCGGGAGGAAGCGGAACCACTCCGTTGGAACGCTTATATAGTAAGTGATTTTCTCTCCCCAAGCAGCCGGTATATATTTCTGGATGATGATATTTAGATGACCGAAGCCCTGGCAGCGACAGCACGACGGACACCCGTTCTTTTGTATGTTGTGCCGATACCTATGAGACAATTTGATGAGATGGTCTTTAGCACTTATAATGATCAACTCTTGATGAGTGGGAGTGAACCACCGCCACTGGAACAATTGCTGCAGTCACTTCAAGGGATGTTCCAAGCCTCGAAAAAGGTTTCCAGCGTCATATTTTCCGCGATACGACCTTGTACGTTGTTCGTCTTTCGTTTTGACATTTTTTGAATGATGTGGAAATATAGACATGTTCCATGTTACCCTACTTGCTCGTGATTTATACGAGAAAATTACTGGAGGTTTGCGACCACGTTCCCCTCCTTATATCTCTCAAACCATTGATTTGCGAAGATTATGCTCGGCGTCATCCCATGGCAGAAGCGGCTGTTATTCAATTCCTCTCGTCGCTGTCGATTCTCCAATCAATCCTTACTCTCGTTCTGACCCAACCCGAGTTCTTTGTCCCTGGCGACCTGCTCTTCTACGAATCCCCCGTGCAAAGTCCCCAAAACCGTCGCCAAAGCGACAATGTTCGCGCCTGTGTGTTCGCCATGGCCATCGGTTTCACCGGTCTTGTTCTCTCCTTGCACAAAGAAATCGAGCACCGTGTCTCCACGGATCCACCAACATTGCAGAACCGATGGATCCAGGACCGCACGAGCACGATACAGCGGCAGGTGCACGAAATGGCAAGCCTTGCAGTCGGGGACATCGCGCGCGCTCTTCAGCTGCTGCCATCCCTTCCGCATCTCAACCACATCGGCTTTAGCACGATCCAGGACTGGGCCGATTTCTGCTTGGCTGAGTCTGCAACGACAGGCTCGATAGATCCCGCCCGCGTCAAGATTCTCGAAACGTACGCTCCGTGCTGTGCCTCTCTCTCTATCCACTACTCAAAGCCTACGCCCACCAGCTTCATAACAATCCTCAAGGTGTTTGGCTACTCCTTCGAGACTTCACGATCAGCTCAGCTGATTGAGCGGATGGAGGCCTATATTGCGCCGGCAACGCTTTCCCCCAACTCGGCCCTTGCGCAATTATTTCCCTTAGATAATGGCTGGACTGGGATGTTTGACATACACCGGCTCGATTCTGATTTGATGTCGTACGATAGCGGCCCCACCCTTGGGTTCCAGTAAATGTAGCCACATTCGCTTGCATGCAATACACCTGTATGTTTTAGGATTTCAAGGCTACCCATTCATTCATCACGAACTAAACTCCGGGAATCAGGTGCACATTAGTATGAGTATAATCTCTGGAAACTCTCCGCAACAGCCACCCCGTCAAACACCTCAACATCGGCTCCGGCGTCCTGCCAGTCTTCGAGAGCCAGGAGGGCAGGGGACAGCCTCAGCTTTGGAAGGCGCTGTCTGCGGTTGTGGTCCGGGCGCACTGTGTCCCTGAGGGCCTTTCCCACGGCCACAGAAGCATCGGCAAACTCGGATTCAATCGGGGGCGGACACAGCGCGAGGGTTTGGAGCTGCGGCCATGGCTGGCCTAGGATGTCTTTGACGAAATGCGATGTGAAACATTGGTTGATCAAGGTTAGGGAGGAGAGGGCGGGGAAGACCGCGGAGGGGGGATAATACATTTGCATGTCGAGGGATAGATCGACGTCGCACGTGCAGGGGGAGATGTGGATGAAAGACAAGGTGGTCAGAGCGGGGAAGGACACGTGTGGGAGACTCGACGAGCTAAAAAGGTCGACTATCTGGTCGCCGTGGGCGCCCTCGATGATGAATTCGGCCAGGGCGGGAGTTTCGAAAAGATCAATTATGGCCCACAAGGGAAATGTATATTCATCAGCTGGAACCGAAATATTGAGGGACTTGAGGGTTGAGATGCGAAAAGGCCAATGACTGGCCTCTGCCCGCAACCATGATAGGTCGACGTGCAAATAGACCAATGACGGGCATTGCGCCGTGATCGCGACGAGAACACTGTTGTCGTCCGCGCGTTGACTTTCCCGCAACTCCAGGTGCGTAAGAGCGACCGTCCATGAGGGGGCGGGCAGCTGGAATTTCAAACCATCTATCCTGAGAAAGCTCAACCTCGGAGCTCCAGATGCGAATAACCCCGCGCCGATGCGGTCACCGATACCATTGAGATTGACGATCTCGAGGTTTTGTAAATGGGGAGCTCCAACATCGCGGAGGGGGGCTAACACCTTTGCCACCGAGCGGGTGTAAAGTATAATCGCAAATTTCCACAAGCGCTCAACGTGGGGGAGAATCTCGCTGAGGCCCTTTGTGAAGCCATGATCCTCCGGGGAATAACTGCGGAGTGTCACCGATAGGTGACATCTATTGGAACGTTGGAGATACAGTTTGAGGATCTCCACACATCCTGGAAAGACCGGAAGGTCCAAATCGATTTCTATGAGCGTCCAAAGTGCAGGTGCGCCGACGATAGCATCGCGGAATCGACGAGAGGTATGGGACAGAGCCCATTCCGAATTGAATACCGTCCTCGTTGGTTCTAAACCCACGGCGCGCGCGCGCCGATCCTCTTGTTCCGCAGTAACAATGGCGACAAGGAGCTCTTGTGGAAGAGAATATATCTGAGCGCTCATCGTGGCGAGGACCAACCCGCGGTTCGGGTTCAGTCCGTCCGACTGAGATATAGATGCACTGCGAGAAGGAGAGAGATGCGATGTGGTACGAATCAAGTTTGACCGGCAAAATAACAGCACGCAAATATTTGATCTAATATTCTGCTGATTGCGAGCGAAGCGAGCAATTATCCACTGAAGCACGTGAGGTGGAGACGTGCACTAAACAAGAACAAATTCTGCGAACGTTTTTGATGGTAAGGAAAGAACGGCCTCAAACTTGGTCATGCCGGTGTATATTCCTTAGATACTCCAGATTGTGAGTTATATGTTATAATAGTATGATCTGGCGAGATATTGGCTCTGCTGCTAGAAATTTGGATGAGTTTGAAGGCACTGGCTCGCTGCCACCCAGATCACGTGATCGACGGCAATCTTCGGAGCGAGCACCCGTCGCGAGCCGCGGATCCTTTATATACTTGCTGTATCCGTCCGTGGCAACATATCAACTGATAAATATTTTGCTCAAACTCCAGTGTTATAATTAACATCCACCTCGCCGTCCTGGAAGAGAAAATATCGCAAACGGGGTTCTGTCAGATTGTGGAGGACCGAAGGCTGCCAGAGACCGAATCGAATACCGTCCTCGTAGGTTCTAAACCCACGGCGCGCGCGCACCGATCCTCTTGTTCCGCAGTAACAATGGCGATAACAAGGTAAACGAGAGCCAGAGACCCAGTATGGATGAGTTTCTATATTAATCTGAGGTGCGCGCGGATTGGATAGCTGAAAGTTACCGTCCCGGGTCGTCAAAGACAGGCGCTATCTTCCATTAGATACGCAGGCTCCGGCTCGTTGTTGAGAGATATGATGTGTTCCTATGCCTTGAATGTGGAGACTACCACGAAAGGAGAATGTCGATGTTACTCTTGTTCTGCTGGTCGGGGTAGTCGGTCTTAATCAAGATTCCTCTGCATGAAAATTATCCTTAATTTTACAACCAACGAGAGGGCGCTAAGTATGTAGAAAGACTTCACAGCGTATAGATGGTCTTGCATGGCAAGTTCTTCACAACTCGTCACTGTACTCATGAAGGTGCAGCCAGAGGTCCCCTCAATCATCGTAGAGGCACCTGAAGAATTGGTTCTGAGATTCTTATCCCTGTTCCTGTATCTACGAATTACTCACCTGAACGACGAGATCGCATCGTCAAAGCCGGGTGGAAGGCTCGTCAGGTTAGCAGCCGGCGTGATGCCCCCGAGGCTCGCGCCGTAGCAGTCAGGATCCCTGCATCGGATCATATCAGCAAGTAATACCAAACCTGCGCAGGACATGTAGGAGGAGGACTTGCACGAAGATGGTACATTCGCCGTCGTCAGTGCTGAAGCTCGAGATCGCGTTATCGTACGGGGCGGCAAAGTTGACGCATTCGCCGCTGGCGTTGTCGAAAAACGTGCAGCCCGCGGCAAAATTCGCGTCGAGACAGGCAAAGCTGGGGAGGAGCGATAAGTATTCATCATTTTGGAATCGCTGGAGGAGCGGGGCCCCGGAGGACATACACGCCGTATTGGCGTGGCGCGATGGCGCGGTCTATCGAAATGGCCTGCTCGGATGAATTGAATAAATGGTGTTGACAGATTAAAGGAGAGAGGCACCAGAGCCGCTGGAACGCCGAAAGAGATGAACGCGAGCTGGTAAAAAAACATTTTGAATGGAAGCTGGAGGCAGAACCCGGGATCGACTGTAAGTTTTCCTTCTATGGACGTACCTCTCTTTATGCGAGCCGCGAGCCAGGGTTTATAAGTACTTGCCGAGAATATACCTCCATCTTCAGCAGCATACATTTGTTATTATCATGGCTTGACGGCATCCCGACCGTAGAATTTCCGCGAGCGCCGGCGCCACCGCGCGCGCCGCGCCCATAGTGTCCCGTTCGGAGTCCGCCGTGCTCGAACTTTTGAATAGGGGGTTTCAAAGTTAAAACTCGGTGTCCAACTTGAGGCCCAACTTGACCTTCAACTTGACCTCCAACTTACGGAGTTGGGAGCCCAAGTTGGGCCTTTGTCTGTGAAACACCTAAGCAGACGTGTGCACGCGCAACTTCGGTTATGGTACGCGACGCCTCGACTTCCGAGGTGATGGAGGGGAAGATCCGAATTAGCCGAAGTTGGAGACGAAGTTGGCCATCAAGTTGGACGTCAAGTTGGAGGTCAAGTCGAGCTCTTGTGACTTGGATTTTTGGGTTCCAACTTGACCTCCAACTTTGCAAGTTGGAACGCAAGTTGGAGCTCAAGTTGGAGCTCAAGTTGGGCCCCGAATTTTAACTTTGAAACCCCCTAATGTTCTGGTCACTCCAATCGCCCCAATGTAAAAGACCAAGCTTCCAGATCGTACAACGCGGAAGGGTGAAAGCCCCATTTGAAAGTGCATCGAGTATCTGGTCGCCTCGTCAAGAACACTTCAGACGTGTATGATGCCGACGGGGATTTGACGAGCAATGTCCAGAGGATCATGGGCGTCCAACGAACGCTATCCCCACGAGGTTCCTAAGTTTTGGACACTCCATCGCAGCTCGACCCCGCATAATGATTGACAGTCAAAGGAACTGCCACATAACCTTGAAGTGATTCGTTGACACATTTGCGGCGAGTCATCCGCACTTTCAAGACAACTGCGGATAACGAGCGCTGATTTTTTGGTGTCAATGCTCGTTGGTTGCTGCCGCCGCAAGTCACACAGGCGGGAAAAAACCAGTCAATCAAAGATGATCATTCACGTTGGAAGATCGAAGCTGGTTTGCAGTGACGGCCGCAGGAAAAATTCCGAGACTCGGATGGCGGGATGCAGTAATTCAGCGCTGGGAGGAAAGACTGATCCCCGAAAGATGAACAGAGTGCGTGGCAGGCAGGAGAATCTACGCTAGCATCATTAGGACACCGCCTGGTTAACTGGACTGCTCCGGACCTATATAGGAATGCCCGCGCCGGCTACAAGATGTCTGATGGAGACTTATGGTTGGGAAAAGCGTCGAATGCAGCGAGCACTCATTGTGGAGGACCGAAGACTGCCAGAGACCAGTGGCAAGTGCAAGTTCAAGTTCAAAGGGTGTTTTGACTGCGACAAACGATTTGACGACACATACACAGTCAGAATACATCCTCCGAGAAGCTAACAAGGCGAGTACCATCTGTGGAAACTTCTAAGAACATGTACCGGGTCAAACACTTTAACATCAGCCTCGCCGTCCTGCCATTCTCCGCGAGCCAGGGCAGGGGACAGCCGAAGTGCAGGGAGGCCTCGTGCGCGGGGGCGGTCCGGACGCAGTGCGTCGTTGACAGCCTTGCCCATGGGAGTCAAATCGACCCGCGTCGGACAGAGGGTGAGGGTCCTGAGCCCCGGCCACGGCTGGCCAAGGATGTCTTCGACCATGCGCGATGCGAAGCATTGGTTGATGAGGGTTAGGGAGGAGAGCGCGGGGAAGAGCAGATCCGGGGGGTGGCAGGTTGTATTCGGGAATGACTGACCCCTACATCGGCAGTTGGAGGATTTGTTGACAAAGGACAGGGTGGTCAAGGCCGGGAATGAGGCGTGCGGAAGCTTCCGCCGCTGATTAAACAGGACGAATATCTGGTCGCCGTGGGTGCCGTCGACAACGAATTCGGTCAACGACGGGGCGTCGAAGAGGTCGAGTGTAGCGGCCAATTTAAACTGGCCTCCACCGTGATCTGAGACCTTAAGGTGGAGGGATCTCAGAGTTGGGATGTGAAAACGAAAACGGGTGACCTCTGCGGATAACCAGGATATGTCGAGGTGCAGATGAGCCAACCGCGGGCATTGGGCCGTGATCGCAACAAGGCCGCCGTTGTTGCGCTCTTCCTGACCTTGCCACAACTCCAGACGCGTAAGAGCGGCCGTCCAGGAGGGCTTGGGCAGGGCGAATTTCAAGCCGTCTATTTTGAGAAAACTCAACCTCGGGGCTCCAGATGAGAATATCTCTATGCACTCCGTGTCGGCGTGGTTGGTTATAACCTCGAGGTGTTGCAAATGGGGTGCTTCGACATTGCGCAATGGGGCCAGCGCCTCGACCGGCTCGGTGCCTAGCATGATCGCCAACCTCCATAAGCGTCCGAGGTTGCGGACAATCTGGCGAAGGCAATTCTTGAGGAGACCTTCATCCGCTGAAAACGGACTGCGGAAGGTCACCGATATTTTACAGGCTCGGGAGCGCTGCAAGTAGAGTTTGAAGATCTTTACTGATCCCGGAAAGTCCAAAAGGATCTCGATGAGTGTCCACAGCGCAGACGCGCCGACGACAACGTTGCGAAAGCGACAGGAAGTATGGGACAGAGCCCATTCTGATCTGAAAACCTCCTTCGCGGGCTGCAAGTCCACGGCGCGCGTACTGGCGCGACCCTCCTGTCCTGCAGCAGCAATAGCTACAAGGAGCTCGTCTGGAAGAGAAAATATCGGAGTTCTCATTGTGGAGGACCGAAAGACTGCCAGAGGCCAGTGGCAAGTGTAAAGTTCTTCAAAGGGTGTTGGTCGTGAAAGGACCGGTTACCTCAGGGTTAGGGTTAGACTGGCCTGATCATTCACTTGCTTATTGCCATCACGGCCACCGCGTTTTCTAGGGCTACTTAGAGGCTCAAGAAATATACTGGGCTCAAAGGAATCCAATTCTGCCTCCGGGGACGACTACAATTACACTCGCGGAGACCCTTCAACATTCAAATTTATCTCGTTTGCTGAACGTAGAACTTGGATTCTCCCTCAACCGGTCCCATACAACGCGTTATTTGAGTAATGCCAAAGTTCAACTTCGATACAGACGAAGCATCGCTCTTGAAGGCCTATAAAATCTCGTCTCTACGTCCGGCGTGGGTTAACTATCGGCCTACTCTTTCTGTTCTCATTGTGAATCAGGAAATGGGAGGAGATCGACCATGAACTGGAGAACTCGCTCGCGAGTGCGATTACCAGTACTGGTGCTAGCGCGGACGGCGAAGGCGACCCGTTAGGACTTGGTACAACCATCAAGTACGTTTGGATTCGTG
The DNA here is from genome assembly GCA_029378375.1 of Mycena olivaceomarginata. NCBI lineage: Eukaryota > Fungi > Basidiomycota > Agaricomycetes > Agaricales > Mycenaceae > Mycena > Mycena olivaceomarginata. The sequence continues at coordinate 142,038 of JARKIC010000357.1, read as the reverse complement.
TCGAGATCCTTAGCTGACCGATTCGCATAGTGTCAAAGACATGGATATGGAGTCTAGTGCGTTTAAACGGCCAGACATTTTGCGGGACTGACCAGGGTCACAGAGGCCGCTGTGCTAATCACCTCCAAGTCGTTTGATCCCAAGGCGTTCCTCTCTGTCGTGCATCCCAACGCAAAATACCAGGACCTCGCGACTGGCATCTCGCACCTCAAGGCTTCCATCGATTCCCGCTCGGCAGCCATCCGCATCCTCGTCGAGGACAACTTTGACAGATTCGTTGCGGTGGAAAGCTTCGACGGATGGTAAGTATTATAGTTCTGCACCATACAATCAATGCAATAAAGTACATAGCTTTATACTTGGAGATGAAAGAAGGGTTACTGAGCCCGTCGACTAATTACGGGTCAAAGCCGCTTCGGGACCATCTCAAACGTAAGTCTTTACCCTGCTTTCTGCGGTATTTTGGCTCAACGAGGATGAAGAGGCCGCCGTGAAGGGCCGATCAGGTGTTCCTCCCCGTCCTGGAAAACGCCTCCAAGGCTCACAAGTTGCGGACGACGCTGGGAATCTTCGAACGCTCCAAGTTCTTTTTCAATCTACCTGGGTTTATCATCGAGTCCATCCAAGCCGGGCGGTACGAGATCGCCATGCGGGACTACAAGAAGGGGAAATTCCTTCTCGAATCCCGACCCGGCCAGCTTCTGCCCATTGGCAACACCAAGGATGGGGAAACGTCGGCAGCGGCGGAGCAGCAGCAGAAACGCATACTCGACAAGGTGTGGAGTAGCGTGGAGAAGGCGATGGGAGAGATGCGAAACCTGCTGATCTCGCAGCTCCAAGACCCACGCCGCAGTGTCGAGGAGCAGGAGAAGACTCTTGAGTACGCACTCGCGCTTGCCTCTTTCCCGCGCCTGCTGATCGTCCCGCACACAGGCTTCTAATGGATATCCAGACGAACGAAGATCCTGTTTGGACCTACTTCGACAGCCAGCATGCGTATATCATCAAGCAGATGAACACATCATACAAGACGACTGTTGCTGCAATTCGGGGTCTGCCGTCTCCGCTCCTCGAGCCCCGTTGGATATTGACCATTCTGTTTAGCCTCCTTGGAGAAGTCGGAGCCCGATGCCGCCAGTGCAGGCGACCTCACCTCGATCATCGCTGCTCAACTCCAAGTCGCCATCGCAGCATTAGACAACAAACAGTCGGAAGCCGCCGTTGGTCAGTTTCTTGCGATTCAAAGCCAGTTGTTTTCTTATGATGAACAGCCAAATGCGCCGCTGAGCCGGTATGGCAGGCTATATTAGATATGGTCAAGATGCTTTCGGAGATTGCGCTTTCCTCGCTCCCCAATTTCTGGCGCATATCAAAGAGTTTTATGGATGGCAAATTCAAGCGGGTTCGTAGTTCTCTACGAGTTGAGTTGCCGCTCGCTAAGTCGATCTTGTATCTCAGCCGCAAGGGTCCTCTCGACGGAGCCCGTCGCAATGCAAAACGATGGCGCTCGACATCATTAAGCTTTATATCTCCCTTGTCTCCCAGTTCTTCAAGCTCTCCGACATGGCGGTCATGACGTCCCCCGGCGGCTCTACGCCCCCGGAGCTCCCGACGAACTCCAACTCGCTTTGCACCGCGCACTATCTGATGAAGATACTCGGCGAGGTCCAAGAGACCGTGAACGAGCTCAACGCAATGGAGATCTCCGCCGAGGCAGCGTCGGGCCTGAAGAGCCTGCTCGAGAGCGCCAAGTGGCGCTTCGAGGACCTTCTCATCACCGCGTGGCTGCACGACGCGAACATCTTCTACTACCTCGAAGAGTGGGTCGCGAGCCCGCAGGACGCTTCCGCGACGCACTACCTCACGCAGATGGAGCTCTTCCAGCGGCACGTCACGACCGCGGCGTTCAAGCTCGCGGGCGGCGTCGACCTCGCGAGCGCGTCGTCGTCTCTGTCGAAGCCCGTAAGGCAGAATCCGATCCCGGCGGCGTTTGTGGGCAAGATCACGAAGGCGTTTTTGGACGCGCTGTATGCGTTCCTCGATGGTCTCGTGCATCTCGCGTCGGACGAGAGTCCGGTTGTGACAGGGAAGATGCCGAGGACGGAGGCGGCGGGTGGGCCTGGCGGCCCGAATCCGTTGGAGTTGTTGGATATGCGAGATGGGGTGGGTGGTATACCGCATTGCATGCTTAATAATGCTAACAAGAGAACAGGACACCCGGCTACTGCTCGTCATCTCGAACTTTGGGCACCTGGCGAATGCCATTGTCCCGAGCATGATCACCCAACTGGAGACGGCGTTCGGGATATCCATTTCGGAGGATAGGAGTGTGCGTAGTTTCATTGTACTCCGCTGTTTGTGCCGCTCACAGTCCCGTTCTGCAGACACTGATGACGGTGGTGCAAGAGCTCGACAAGACGCTCTTCGAGGGATACAGCAAGCCCAAGGCGGATAACGTCACGAATATCATACGCGTCGGCATCCTTGACAGCGGGATGGACTGGTACGATACACCGCAGCCTACGGGTCCGTCCTGCCTCTCCGAATGCATGAGACATATCTGACTTGTTTGCGTGTAGAAATCCGACCATACATGTACGAGGCGCTCATCTACCTCGTCACCGTGCACGCCCAGGTTTCTGCGATCTCCGAGAACCTCCTCGCCCGCACGCTGACGACGCTCGTCGATGCGCTCGCCGCCGAAGCCTTCCAGTGCTTCCGGCAGGTCCCGCGCTTCGGCATGGGCGGGATGCTCCGCGCGACGCTCGAAATCGAGTTCATGCACCAGACGCTGGGGCGGTATGTCAGCCCCGGCGCGGCGAAGCAGCTCGGGGAGCTGTACACGAATATATCGAAGGCGTATGCGAAGCGCCCGGGGGATGAGGGACTGCAAGGGAGCTTAGACGGAGTGAAGAAGACCCTGGCGGAAACGAGGAAGGCGACGGGGATCGAGTTTTTGTGTTTCAGGGCGACGAAGACGGGTGGTGGAGATAAGGAGAAGAGTGCGAAGCGGGAGAGGGAGAGAGAGAAAGGGACTCGGTAGACGGCAGCCGCCCGGGCTTGTTATTATTATTGCTGGATGTATCATTATTGTACTTTGCAGAATGTTTGTTGAAAGTCCGAGTCAAACGTTTGTCGCAGTGTACAAGAGAGTATCATAACATGTATGTAGGGCCCCGGCTGTTTCTTAAGGGGACCGCCTTCAAGCGGCGGTGGCGCCTTCGCTCAGTGAAATTTTTGGCACGTGCATCACCTCTCTTCTCCTACCTCCATCAACTCAAGCTCGATAATCTTGAAAACCCTATCTAGTCCTCGACACGATGGGGACCCAGATATATTCGCTTCCAAACGAAATTATTATAGCCATCGCCGCCGCGGGACAAGAGGGTCATACGGGTGCTCGCACCTGGGAGTCACCGTGGTCACGGCCCGCGAAGATAATCAAACCTGAATGGGTTCTGTCCCATACCTCCCGTCGCTTCCGCGATGTTACCGTCGGCACGCCTGCGCTTTGGGCAGTCATCGAAATCAGTTTCGACCTTCCGGGATCGGTGGAGATCCTCAATTTGTATCTCCAACGTTCGCAGGGATATAAAATATCGGCGACCTTCCGCACTTTAATTTCGGAGGACTCGATGGAGGACTCGATGGAGGACTCGATGGAGGGCCATGGTTTATTCACAAAGGGCCTCGGCCAGATTCTCCTCCACATCGAGCGGTTGTGGAAATTTGCCATCATACTCGACTCTGGCTTTGTGGAAAAGCTGTTAGCACCTCTCCGCAATGTCGGAGCTCCCCATTTGCAAGACCTTGAGGTTGTCAGTCTTTGTGCTGACTCGGTCGACGTGGAACTATTCTCATCTGGAGCTCCGAGATTGAGCTTTGTCAGGATATATGGTTTGATACTCGAGCTGCCCGCGCCTTCATGGACGGTCGCTCTTACGCACCTGGAGTTGCGGATGGGGCAGCCAGTGGATGACCTCGTCGCCATCCAATGTCCGTCATTGGTTCATTTGCACGTCGATATATACTCGACGCGGGGAGAGGGCAACTCTCGAATTTACATCCCAACATTAAAATCTCTCAACATTAACATTCTAGTTTATGGAGCACCATTTCCCTTGCCAGCCGTAATCGATCTCTTTGATACTCCTGCCCTGACCGAACTCGTCATCGGGGACGTCTGCGGCGACCAGATAGTTGACCTTCTTAATAACCCGTCGACTCTACACCCTTTCCCCGCCCTGACCGCCCTCTCTTTCATCTCCACTCGCTCCTGCTGGTGTGAGTCCGATCCTCCCCGATTCGCCCATCCCCCCGCCGCGCTTTTCCCCGCCCTTTCCTCCTTAACTATGATCAACGAATGCTGCACATCACACATGGTCAGAGACATCCTTGGCCAACCGTGGCCGCAGCTCGAAACCCTCGCGCTGTCTCCGCCGCTTGGAGATGTCACCGCCGCGGGCAAGGTTCTCAAGGACGCCCTGCTCCCGGACCATGACCACAGACGGCCCCTGCCTAAACTTCGGCTGTCCGCTCTCTTGCTAGCTCTCGAAGACGGGCTGGGGGACCAAGCGGGTGTTGAAGTGTTCGAGCCGCCCCCCCTTTGAAGGTTTCCAGTGGTGGCACTAGCCTACCTCGACAGTCAGCTTCTTGCCAAATTGTTTGCACAGCGCAGCAGGACTCGATGTTTTCATGCCTCCAGATTGAACTCCAAAGCACGGTGACACTCGAATACCCCCGACCCTCACATTCTCGCATGGTTGGCTGTCGCATCTCAGACAGCTCGTTTGATGGCCAAAACGGGGGTCAAAAGGATGCGAGTGAAGGCTTGAGATTCCAGACGCGCGGCGAAGACCCCTGCATAGTGGGGAACGGGCGACGGAGAGGGAAAATGGACTGAGGTGCCGGGAACTGATCGGACCGTCAATTGGCCTTGGAAGTACTTTGTACATAGCTGTATTCGAGTCGATGCATGCATATTAGCGATAGTTCCCCAGAAAGTACCAGTCATCACTAACTCCAGTGGAGATATGATTTAGGACTCAATGTCCCGCGCGCCGCGACGGTACTATATTCCGAAATTAGTCGCACACAAAGAGCCCCCCCCGCATAAGATATATTCTCCGCCATTCGCATCGTGTTTCTTAACGGGACCGCCTTCAAGCGGCGTGCTTAGTGGAATTTTTGGCACGTGCATCGCCTCTTATCTCTTACCTCCAATGCCATCAACTCAACCTCGATAGTCTTGGAAACCATAGTCCTCGACACGATGGGGACCCAGATATATTCACTTCCAGACGAAATTATTATAGCCATCGCCACCGCGGGACAAGAGGGTCATACGGGTGCTCGCACCTGCGAGTTACGGCCCACGAAGATAATCAAACCAGAATGGGCTTTGTCTCATACCTCCCGTCGCTTCCGCGATGTTATCGTCGGCGCGCCTACGCTTTGGGCAGTCATCGAAATCATTTTCGACCTTCCGGGATCGGTGGAGATCCTCAATTTGTATCTCCAACGTTCGCAGGGATGTAAAATATCGGCGACCTTCCGCACTTTATCTTCGGAGGACTCGATGGAGGGCCATGGTTTATTCATCAAGGGCCTCGGCCAGATTCTCCTCCACATCGAGCGGTTGTGGAAATTTGCCATCATACTCGACTCTGGCCTTGCGCAAAAGCTGTTAGCACCTCTCCGCGATGTCGGAGCTCCCCATTTGCAAGACCTCGAGGTTGTCAGTCTTTGTGATGACGCCGTCGACGTGGAACTATTCTCATCTGGAGCTCCGAGATTGAGCTTTGTCAGGATATATGGTTTGAAACTCGAGTTGCCCGCGCCTTCATGGACGGTCGCTCTTACGCACCTGGAGTTGCGGATGGGTCAGCCCGTGGACGACCTCGTCGCCATCCAATGCCCGTCATTGGTTCATTTGCACCTCGATATATACTGCACGCGGGGAGAGGGGAACTCTCGAATTCACATCCCAACATTAAAATCTCTCAACATTAAAATTCTAGTTTATGGAGTACCATTTCCCTTGCCGGCCGTAATCGATCTCTTTGATACTCCTGCCCTGACCGAACTCGTCATCGGGGACGTCTGCGGCGACCAGATAGCTCACCTTCTTAATAACCCGTCGACTCTACACCCTTTCCCCGCCCTTTCCGCCCTCTCTTTCATCTCCACTCGCTCCCGCAGGTGCAAGTCCGATCCTCCCCGATTCGCCCATCCCCCCGCCGCGCTTTTCCCCGCTCTTTCCTCCTTAACTCTGATCAACGAATGCTGCACATCACACATGGTCAGAGACATCCTTGGCCAACCGTGGCTGCAGCTCGAAACCCTCGCGCTGTCTCCGCCGCGTGGAGATTTCACCGCCGTGGGCAAGGTTCTCAAGGACGCCCTGCTCCCGGACCATGGCCCTAGACGGCCCCTGCCTAAACTTCGGCTGTCCGCTCTCTTGCTAGCTCTTGAAAGCGGGCTGGGGGACCAAGCGGATGTTGAAGTGTTCGAGCCGCCCCCCTTCGAAGGTTTCCAGCGGTGGCGCTAGCCTACCTCGACAGTCGGCTTTTTGCCAAATTGTTTGCACAGCGCAGCAGGACTCGATGTTTTCATGCCTCCAGATTGAACTCCAAAGCACGGTGGCACTTGAATACCCCGACCCTCATAATCCCGCATCGTTGGCTGTCGCATCTCAGACAGCTCGTTTGGTGGCCAAAACGGGGGTCAAAAGGAGGAAGGCTTGAGATTCCACAGGCGCGGCGAAGACCCTTGCATAGTGGGGAACAGGCGACGGAGAGGGAGAAAGGACTGAGGTGCCGGGAACTGATCGGCCCGTCAATTGGCCTTGGAAGTACTTTGTACATAGCTGTATTCGAGTCGATGCACGCATATTAGCGATAGTTCCCCAGAAAGTACCAGTCATCACTACTTAACTGCAGTGGAGATATGATTTAGGACTCAATGTCCCGCGCGCCGCGACGGTACTATATTCCGAAATTAGTCGCACACAAAGAGCCCCCCCGCATAAGATATATTCTCCGCCATTCGCATCAGTGGAATTTTGGCACGTGCATCGCCTCTCTTCTCTTACCTCCAATGCCATCAACTCAACCTCGATAGTTTTGGAAACCATAGTCCTCGACACGATGGGGACCCAGATATATTCACTTCCAAACGAAATTATTATAGCCATCGCCGCCGCGGGACAAGAGGGTCATACGGGTGCTCGCACCTGCGAGTTACGGCCCACGAAGATATTCAAACCTGAATGGGCTCTGTCCCATACCTCCCGTCGCTTCCGCGATGTTACCGTCGGCGCGCCTGCGCTTTGGGCAGTCATCGAAATCATTTTCGACCTTCCGGGATCGGTGGAGATCCTCGATTTGTATCTCCAGCGTTCGCAGGGATGTAAAATATCGGCGACCTTCCGCACTTTATCTTCGGAGGACTCGATGGAGGGCCATGGTTTATTCATCAAGGGCCTCGGCCAGATTCTCCTCCACATCGAGCGGTTGTGGAAATTTGCCATCATACTCGACTCTGGCCTTGCGCAAAAGCTGTTAGCACCTCTCCGCAATGTCGGAGCTCCCCATTTGCAAGACCTCGAGGTTGTCAGTCTTTGTGATGACGCGGTCGACGTGGAACTATTCTCATCTGGAGCTCCGAGATTGAGCTTTGTCAGGATATGTGGTTTGACATTCGAGCTACCCGCGCCTTCATGGACGGTCGCTCTTACTCGCCTGGAGTTGCGGAGGGGTCAGCCCGTGGACGACCTCGCCGCCATCCAATGCCCGTCATTGGTTCATTTGCACGTCGATATATACTGGACGCGGGGAGAGGGCAACTCTCGAATTCACATCCCAACACTAAAATCTCTCAACATTAAAATTCTAGTTTATGGAGCACCATTTCCCTTGCCAGCCGTAATCGATCTCTTTGATACTCCTGCCCTGACCGAACTCGTCATCGGGGACGTCCACGGCCACCAGATAGTCCACCTTCTTAATAACCCCTCGACTGTACACCCTTTCCCCGCCCTGACCGCCCTCTCTTTCATCTCCACTCGCTCCTGCAGGTGCGAGTCCGATCCTCCCCGATTTGCCCATCCCCCCGCCGCGCTTTTCCCCGCCCTTTCTTCCTTAACTCTGATCAACGAATGCCGCACATCACACATGGTCAGAGACATCCTTGGCCAACCGTGGCTGCAGCTCGAAACCCTCGCGCTGTCTCCGCCGCGTGGAGATTTCACCGCCGTGGTCGAGGTTCTCAAGGACGCCCTGCTCCCGCACCATGACCACAGACGGCCCCTGCCTAAACTTCGGCTGTCCGCTGCTCTCTTGCTAGCTCTTGAAGACGGGCTGGGGGACCAAGCGGACGTTGAAGTGTTCGAGCCGCCCCCCTTTGAAGGTTTCCAGTACTAGCCCACCTCGACAGTCGGCTTCTTGCCAAATTGTTTGCACACAGCAGCAGGACTCGATGTTTTCATCCTCCAGATTGAACTCCAAAGCACGATGGCACTCGAATACCCCCGACCCTCACAATCCCACATCGTTGGCTGTCGCATCTCAGACAGCTCGTTTGATGGCCAAAACGGGGGTCAAAAGGATACGAGTGAAGGCTTGAGATTTCACACGGGCGGCCAAGACTCCTGCATAGTGTGGAACGAGGAGGGAGAAAGGACTGAGGTGCCGGGAACTGATCGGACCGTCAATTGGCCTTGTACATAGCTGTATTCGAGTCGATACATGCATATTAGTGATAGTTCCCCAGAAAGTACCAGTCATCACTCACACCGGGGAAAGCAATGTCTTGACCTAGGTCAAGATGGTAAGCACCAGTAAAACAAAGGAAATTTTGATGACACTCTTTGTTTCAAGACAGCTGAAAGCATTGCTGAAACAAGTCGTTTCAGCCTGTCTTTCAGCAGTTTTGAATACACAGTATTTCTTTCGCCTCTGACTGGGCTCCTGAGAGTTCATCTCTCAGCAGTCCTTTCGTACTTTGCTGACAATGGAGTAAAATTTTGGTAAAATTTCATTTTTTTCGTCTACTGAATTAACTACTGTTGCTTACCATCTTGACCTAGGTCAAGAGATTGCTTTCCCCGGTGAGACGAACTACAGTGGAGATATGATTTAGGAATATCCGATCCTCACATCCGCAACACCATGCGCGCCGCGACGGTACTACATTCCGAAATTAGTCGCACACAAAAAGCCCCCGCATAAGATATATTCTCCGCAATTCGCATTGCTTTTTCATAAATAAATGGACACGCCGCGCAACCAATCTTATGAGATCGACCGCCGTACAACGCCATCCATCGTGTCTTTTGAAGTAGTACCCCAGCGATATGCATACGTATGATAGCCGCAGCCATAATTACTTTACACAAACGCCCCCGCTCAGTAGGTCTTCTTCTTCTCGTCCACGGACAGACCGCCTGGAAGTGAGGGTCAGTTATGCCTTGAAGGTGAGGGAAAGGGAAAGGGAGGGAGGAAAGCGTACCAGGGCCCATGTTGACGAGGAGGATGAGGCCACCGACGATGGCTGTAGACGGAGGTTAGCCACAACGTACGGGAAGGGATACAAAGCCGAAAGGACATACAAAGTGTTTGGAAGAAATCGTATCTGTCACAACGTCGTCAGCACGCGCCTCCCCAAAGAAAAATGCAAAACACGCACTTGAGGAAGTCGCGCTGGGGATGCTTGGAGTTGACGCTCCACCAGTTGTTGGCAAAGACGTTGAAGATGCTGAGGACGAGCCCGAGGAAGGACGCGGACCACTTGGCCTTGAAGCCGATGGCGACCATGACGCACAAGGCGAACCCGAGAATGGAGACGAACACACGCGCGATGCTCCAGCTGCCCTGCAGGATGAACCCGAGGAACAGGAAGATGATCAGCACGCGGCCGGCGAGGAGGAAGCTTTTGGGAAGGCGCGTCAGTCAAATGGCGTCAAGGGCGAGCGGGTGACTGACTATTTCCTGCGGTCGGTCTCACTGATGGAGGGAAGCCCGGCGAAGAGCTTTTTCCTGTTGACCATGGAGTCGCTGAAGACCATGAAGAGGCCGCCGATGACGCTGAGATTACGGAGGAAGAAGTTGAGGTCGAAGATGAGTCCGTAGCCGAAACCCTGGATGACAACGACGCCCAGAAGGCCAAAGACGGCGTATTCGGTGTATCGCTTAAGGATGACCATGGAAGAACCACCAAGCATGGCCTGCGTTGAGGATAAGTACGAGATAGTCTAAAGTTAATTCCGCAACAAACTCACAACAACATTGACGAGAAGGAATAGATGCGAGAGTCCCCAGGGGAACTTCCGGTGTCTGTGCAGCCCGTCAGAGAGCTGCGCGACTGTACTGGTCATAGCAAAACGCACTGCTGCAGGTACCAGAGCTGGTCGCCCCACTGGGTCAAGATCCGTAAGGCGTCCTCGAGAAAGGTGACGACGATGAGGAAGCGGCCGATAGCGGGCAAGTGGGGCTTCAAGGGCTGGGAGTAGATCTCAACGTAGTCCTCGACCTGCCTGCTGAATGCGGTGAACTTTTCCATGGGGTCGTCGGGGTTGGCTGCCCGGTAGCCAGAGGAGGCGGCCGAGCGGGAGTTTGAAAGGCCATGGGGGTCTGAATTGTAGGTGTTCGACTGAGGGCGGGCAATGTTAATTCTTGAAGACATGGCTAGCACGCTGGAGAAGGAAAAGGCGTATGTAGTACGTGGCGATATTTCGTGACCTGATCCAATCATTCGGCTTTTGATGCGATTTCTGACTGCTCCCCCAAGATCTCAAAATCGTCCTGCCAACTCTTGTTAATTGACGTCAATTAACTGTACCGGTTCTCAAGAAATCAGCGGGTTGTCTGCTTCCACTTACGAACAGCAAAAGCGGCCCTGGGCCAGTAATTATTACTTCCATGTTTGAACCTTAAGGAATCCCGGATGTCCTTCAAGCTCCCAACTCGTTGGTTTGGCCGGCAATTTTGACCTCTGGAACTGGGCTTGCATGTTTATTTTTCTGCCTTCAATGGAGACTTGGAGAATAAGTCCGGCCTGGGTACGCAAGCAATATTTAATCCTGGAGATTGTAATCGCGCAAGACGAGATGGCTCAGCCTCCAGAAAAGTCGGAAACCTGACGGACCTCCACCGAGCGGGATTATAACACAGACCAATGACTCACGTCAATCAGTTCTGAACAACGACATCGTTTGGAGGTAAGGAACTTGATGCGCCGGCCGTCGAGTGACTGTAATTTATCCTGACCGGATTTATCTTGAATACGCTCTCCTTCCAATTGCCTTAATTCAGGTCTCAAGAAAATACGAAACGCAACCAGTTAACCCGGCCAACAATATTCAACTTCCACTGAAGGACAGCCGACAGCCACTCAGTCCTGCCGAAGCCCTGTTCCGCTATCTTTGGACCTGCCAGCCCTCCTGAAACTTATTAGACGGTACAATTTTGGTCGATCTTTGGGATTGACTGAACGCCGGCGTGGTTGGAATGATAAATTAGACCAAAGTAGGTACGTAGCAGATTATATCACCCAATACGACACAAAGCATCAAGTCTCCGGAAAAATTCGGAGACCTGACGGCAACCTTCACCGAAAGGACTTGCCCACGTCAACGAATTTTGAACAACAGCGACTAATCCGGCTTTGACCCCGCGCGGGCTGTCCAGTCGAGGAGATTACCCATGGCAATAAACATTGAGGCCTGCGGTTAAGTCAGGCTAAATTTAACCAGCGCGGTCCCTGGGTTGTAGTTACTTATACACACCGTGACGGCCTCTAATCGAATGTACTTTTACGTATACTACGCCATTAAACAGGTTAATCAGTGAGCAGTCGAATCCCATAGCTCGTCCCAAGATATAGTCAATTGCAATTCCCGAACTATCTCGTTTCAGGGGCCGAGACCTGGCATGATGTTAAAATTTGCGTTTAACGTTGAGAAGACCCATGGTGGTAAACATTCGGTCAACAGGTTAATCAGTGAGCAGCCAATCCCACAGCTCGTCCCAAGATAGTCAATCGCAATTGCCGACAATCTCGTTTCAGGGCGCGTTTAACGTCGAGGTGTAAAGCCATGATCATTTGAACATGCGAACTAACTATTGATACACAAGCTGCAGACAGGATACAGACGGTAGGTACTATTGATACAGTGGGTCGTTGGTAAGTCGTGGGATACGTATATAGCCGTTTTATCGTTTCATGAAAACGAGTATCCCGGGGAGCGTGCGAGATGATAGCGATGTGGCAAACGCCAAGGTTTGACGGCCAATGATGTGCGGAACGAAAAACAAACAAAGCAGAAAATCCATCAGTCGAAATTCACTTTCAGAAACTCCGGAGCGTCGTCCCAGTCCGTCAGGCGGCGGGCTATCCAGCCGGTCACTTCATCGGCCATGGACGGTTCGACTCCCCGCACGTTAAATTCAACCAAGCGCAACTTGGTGAAGAGCGGGTTGGCGAGAACCTTTACGAAGGCGTGCCAATCGATCAAATCGAGCTGCCGCTCGCCACCGAGCCAGATGTTGAACGAGATCGCCGATAGCTCGAGGGAAGCGATACGGGCGAGGAAGGGGACGAGCCAGACGTAGGGGGGAAATTTCTGGCGGCGGGGGGCGACGAAGGAGGCGTGGGTGGAGTGCTGGGGAACTGATACAGACTGAGCTGGTGGATGCGGATAGTGCGGAGCCTAGTGTGAAGGGAAAGATCTATTTCGCCGACAACATCTATCACGACATTTGTTAGGATTCGGCTTCTGGGAAAAATTTGGACAGTGAACATACTTCGAATGGCAGGAGCATCGTCGTAGTTATGCTCCAAGAAACCAAGTTCTAGGTTTTCTAATGAAGAAGGATGGGAAGCCAGGAACTTTCCAACAAAAGGTGCTTCATGCGGAAGAATCTCGGGAAGAGAAAGGGAGCTGATGGGTGCAACCCTCCCGTCCTCTCCGTAAGCAGCCGAAAGCCAGGATAAAATAGGTTCGTTCGAGCACGCGCAGACGCTGAGCTTCTCGAATCTAGAAAGGAACGGAGGAGGCGGATGCGCGGGCTGGCTGGTGTCAGCCTCCGAGTCATCGTCCTCCTCCCATGTAACGTTGTCGAAGGCAAGTTCCTGCAATTTGGGGAACTGCGAAGCGAAGGTGCGGAGGACCGAAAATGAGGGGATAGTAATGAATTTTAAATCCAGGACCGTCAAGGTCTGGAAGATGTTGCCCTGGCCTCCTAAGAGCGCAGTCGTAGCTGGGGGCGCCAGATAGGTCCAGCTCCATGTCTCCAGGTGGATCTTGCGGACATGCTCTAGGCTGATCATGAACAGAATGATGCCGTTAAATTCGTCCTGTTGCTCGCGCATCCATCCTCCGCCCAAGCCAACGTGGCGGATGTGCGGGGCGACCGTGGCAAGGGCATGCGGCGAGTGGCGTAAAAAATTGACAAAGTCGGGGCGCAGATTTACAGAGAAAAATAGGTGATGACGGCAGATGGACAGCCATCCCCGGCAGACTAAACTGCAGGCGGAAAGGGTCGATTTCGAAGCGTGGAATTCGTCAAGGACGTGGTCATATAACTCGGGGGCCAGGCGAGAGGTGATCGAGAGCGGCAGCGGTGTCAACGGTGCTCCCAGGCCCATATTGTGACTGGGGGAGTCCGATTCAGAAGAAGAGTCGACGCGGGCCTTTTTAGGGCGCATAGGAGCGCGCCTGTCACGTAAACGAGGAGACATTGTTCCCAAGTGGGCGTAGAGGAGCTGTTGAAAACGAGTCATTGGTACGCGGCAATAAATACAAAGGCCAACTGAGCGAGGCGGTGAGAGCAAGCTGCCAAGGCCAATTCCGGACACACAATGAAAGTCAGAGCTGTGTACAAAGTTGATTAAGGAACGGACGATCACGTGGCTAAACCATCTTTCAAGTCGACCTCAACGTCACAAAAAAAAAACTGTCACTTGAACTGTCATCTGTTGGGTGGCAAGTTGTGCATTTATTTCTAAATGCTATCTCAACTCAATAAATGCATCCCACAGATGGGGAAACGCAAATTCTCGAGTCCAGAGCAGTCTTTGGACACCGACTCCGGATCCGACTTCTCTGCCTCTGATGATCAGTTCGACGTACCATGCAACTCCAAAACACGGAAGAAGAGTACCTCCCGCCCGAGTAAAAAGAGAACAAGACACGACGGCGCGAATGATGTATCAGGAGCACTGCCGATCTATTCCTCACACGCCAAATCCATCCATGTAATGGACGCCGCGGACGTATCATCGATCCGAACCGCTCTTGTTCAGTGGTACGAGACAGTGCATTTGTTACGAGAGATGCCGTGGAGAAAACAACATAATCCAACACTGGACCACGAGCAACGTGCCCAACGGGCGTATGAGGTAAAGATCTGCAGCGCTGCAATTTAGGGTCGTTCACCAGGCCCATATACTTTGTCGCAGGTGTGGATATCTGAAATTATGCTTCAGCAAACTCAGGTAGCCACTGTTATACCGTATTACAACCGATGGCTTGAAAAGTATTCCACTTTCCCTCGATCCACATTTCGTTACTGATAATCAACTGCGAATAGATTTCCCACCATCCGAGATCTCGTGCGGCAGTGTCTGAACCCCATATTCGATAAACGCTCAACAATCTTTTATTTAGGCAGGTGCCTCCATAGACGAGGTCAACTCTCTGTGGAAAGGATTAGGTTATTATAGCCGTGCTAGTCGTCTTCTTGCTGGTGCCAAAAAAGCCGTCGAAGATTATGGCGGTAGACTTCCTGATAACGCGAAAGATATGCAAGCGAATATACCTGGAATTGGAAGGTACAGCGCTGGCGCCATCTGTTCGATCGCATACGGCGAAAATGTCCCTGTTGTGAGTTCAATTTTTCGTTTTGTTCGTAATTTATTCGAAACAACAGCTGGACGGCAACGTAAATCGGCTTCTGAGTCGATTCTTGGCCCTCCACGCGCCACCGAAAGCCAAAAAGACCTTGGATATTCTGTGGAATGCCGCGAGCGCAATGGTTCAAGATCTCAGTTCATCTTCCGGTCAATCAGTTTCTACGTTTCCATCATGTTAAGTTAAAATAACGGGCTCTATGTACCCACAGAATATCCGGGGGACATCAATCAAGCGCTCATTGAACTCGGAAGCACGGTGTGTAAAGTACGCGACCCCACCTGTGCGAGCTGCCCGCTCCGTACATGGTGCGCAGCATACACCGCTACGCAAATAAATAGTCCTACGGTACCGTTTCTTGCTGTGATCTTTGTCTCGCACCGCAGTGACTCCTCGCTATAGACACCTCCAACTGATATCGAAGATTTGTGCAACATCTGTGAACCCTTGACGGATGACACTTCCGTAACGGCGTATCCCATGAAGGCGAACAAGAAGAAGGCGCGGGAAGAGCTGGATATTGTCAATGTGGTCGAATGGCGTTCCGGCTCTGATCGACAGTTTATGCTCGTGCGAAGACCTGAAGGTGGTCAGTTGCGTTTGTTTTGATGAACAAGTGCAAAAAACGAAAGCATTGTTTCCCAGGTCTTTTGGCAGGTCTTGACGAATTTCCGACGTCGCCAAACGTCCCGGCATCCATGTCGCGAGCGCGACAGTTGAAAATCCCACAAGAAATTTTGGCCGACTTCTTGCACCGCGATGTCCAGCTCCTTGATGCGGCGCAAAAACACATACCAAACGGACCCAACCCTGGTCTACGGATCGCGAAAGTACAGCCTGCAGGAGATGTTGTCCACGTCTTCTCGCATATCAAGAAAACTTACCGCGTCCAATGGGTGCTTCTGGAAGGGACTTCCGATGTCCCAGAGCTCGCAGCCGCGGGCGCCTTGGGAGACAGCTTAAACACCGCCAAAACCAAAGGGAAAGCGAAATCCAGAAAAGCTGACAAGAGCTCCGATGTGATGCCTTGTTCAACGTGGGTACCGCTGGACGAGGTAGCGACGAAAAAAGTAAGCGTCGTCAAGTGTATGATTTCTTTCCGACTAATCTGCTTAGCATGGGGACTGGATCCATGAAGGTGTGGAATCTATGTAGAACTTTGTGGGAAGCAGAGAATTATTCCACATGACCCTCTTCGTTGAACTGTTTGTGGAGCGTAAATTTCGACCAAGTTGTGTTAGCTTTTAAGATGTGCCTTCCGAATTGTTGAATCAGGTATGTTTCTCAACAAGACGGCTTTGGAATACACCTCACCTTGCTCATAGCGAATCCGATGTCGATGTCATATGGTCGCAAATTTGAAATTTCCAATTCTCAATATGAGGTTTGATTACGAATCTTCTAGAATCTCTCTTGTGACTTCGTCCTATTTTCCCTCTTGCTCTTTCCCATAACACCCCATCTGCATACTTCGTCCTCGACAGCCATCCAATTATATAATGGCGGTGTTCCTGGCACGGCACAATTCACTTCACAGAATAACCACCCGCATTCTCGACTTCTAGCCACTGGTGTTTACCAGCAGGACTTTGAAGCCACTTCGAGATCGGACCTGGCGCTTGCCTACGGCACTCGCGATACCATTTCTGTCCAATGAGTTTTTCGTTCAAAGACACCAAAACACCGGCCCTCGAACCTCGACAGCCGAACCTGGGAAGCCGTTGTCCTGAAAAAAAGACACAATCAGTTCACCAGAACCCAATGTAAGGATTCTCTGACCTCATCTGTGACTTCGGCACGCCGGTCCACGACCCCAAACGCTCTTGCTGCATACATATTGGGATCTTCTCTTTTCTATGTGAAGGGTTGGAAATTCCAGCTTCGATGCCCCAGTAATGCCCATAACGATATCGTCCAAATTTTTCATGCTCAAAAGCGAGCTCTCGAACAAACCATTGAAAGGGAACAAACATTAATCGTATGTGGTCATGAACTCTTTCCACGCGAAGAGCTGATCTAATTATCTCCCCTAAGCCGGGACCGGTTGTCAACACGTTCACAGACGAAATCGGTATCAACGTTGGCAACACTGGTACTTATACATCGGTGAAAAGAAACCTGATCATCATACATAGATTTGGATTCGCGGAGATCCTGACGAGCCTGATCAGCAGCAGCAGCTGCCTGGCCACATGCAAACAATCCTTCAGCCTGAACATAGTAATATTACGTGTACTTTGAACTTGACACGTTTTGAGTCGAATGAAGGCCCCACTGGCACGACTGAGGTCAGAACTTGCAACGAAAGAAATCGAGTTTCTCGGGCTAACAAGTTGGGACGCAGGATTATCGGGCATGGGTGGCAAATCGTTTTAGGCTTGAACTTTGAGCGTCGGATGTGTTCCAGTGATAGAGAAAGACACATGTATTGCAATGATTCTCTCACTTTGGCGGAGACATTGCAATGATCTGGGCTCATTTTTTACGCAGTCACCGTCGAAGGTGGCCCCGCAATTTATGTCCTGTATAAACTCCCATCAAATTTTGAACTTTATGTTACGCAACCGTTCGGGAAAATCCGGACAGGGTTCATCCCTTGCATCGACGACGACTTTGAGTCTTTGACGTCCCATACCGACTTTGTTCAGCAACATGGACGGCCTCAGATTGTCTCTGAAGAGAAGTTTCCGCTCTAGCGAGCTCCATTGCTAGTCTTTCTCAACTCTCATCGACCACTACCCTCGTTTTCAGCCCGATACTGAGTCTTATAGTCTGATTCAGAATTCGAACGTCTCCAGATTTGCACAAGTGGCGCAGAGGGCCACGAGCGTCACAGGAGTCTCTCTGATCTTCTACCTTCAAGTTGACAATATCAGATATTTGGCGACAGAAAAATTTCTGGGGTTTCAGAAGTCGCACGAAGGTACAGTAGCTCTAACGCATCGCGCGCGGGAGCTCAATGAATCCTGCCTCACACCTCATCCCCGGCTTTTAGGCCTTCCTGATCTTTGCTTCCTATGCGTGGCTCTGTGAGTTTACGGAGCAGAACAACTGATCGGCGAGCCCAAGAGCCGTGTACGATTCGCTGGGTAAGGTACCTGCAGGCGATGAGTAATGACACTTCCCCGTTAACTTCGCATATCTTGATAGGTGAGCCGAGAGTCGCGGTGAATTGGATGGAACTGAGGAGATGCATTGACAGTTAAAATCGTGGCATTGCTTTTCGATCTCTCCGGCTTCAGGATACCTTCAAACAGTTCGAACGGGGCTGGCTGAAACGGAAAGTTCATTCCACCATTTCACCGAGGGCCGAACCGTAGATTTGACGCGCCTTTACTTATCTCACGCCCAAGAACTGCAGGATGACGGCTGGCGACGGCGACTTTAGAACCGCCTAGAAGACGTCCGAGCGTCGAGCTTCACTCTACGTCACGATATCCAGGTAGCCTGGTCCACACTCAGGCCACATTGATTTCACTTCATCCTACCTTGCACCCAGAAAAGGATAACTGAAAGGTCCATTGCATCGCTCGCTGCCCGCATATCTCGGCGTGGTGCTGGGGGCCGAGGTAACTTTATTGGCACTCTTCGACATCAGTATTCACCACGACTGGCGTTTGAAGTAAGTGCACGATTCTTTCCGGGGAAGTCCCGATTATTCAGCGGTCTTGCTCTACAGGCCACGTCTTTCCTTGTTTGCCCTTACGACATCTCCTTGCGGTGCAAAGCGGCCAAGACTCCCTTTCGCCCAAACAGCAATTATTCCAGGCGAGCTGGAACTTCCCCCCACCCTTTCTAATCTATCCATGGATAGGACTCTTCCGGCGGCCAGACTCAGTACAAGGACGTTTTGAAAAATTGATCGAGGACGTCATCCCCGGACTGCAATTGGCCTCATCTCCCAAGACCCTTGGGACGACATTGTTCCTCCCTTGATCGAACTGGCTTGTTGTGTGGTCTCGTGGATTCGTTCTCAGTTCTTACGATCTTAAACTAGCTGGGGGTGGGGCCTCCTGCGGAAATGTCGTTACCATATAAAACAGGTTTCGAATGTGGGCTCGATGGACTTGCGTGTTTAGATGGCCTAGTAGTCACTATACATTTGGGCCTTGGCGGTAGGGTGCTCAGGATCGAGCGCGTTTTCTCTGGGTATTTGCGGCCTATCCACTTCTGACTGTCCGTCATAGTCTTGCATATTTCCTGCAACGATCATCCGTCCCAATCTCACTCTCGGAGCTTGATTGCGCTATGGGAAACGCCAATACCGTCCTCTCTCTTCATTTTTGGTTTTATAGCACGAGCCCCCAGCCTGTGGTTGCAGGTGCCTTAGGTATGCATTTTTGCAGATTCTTGCCTGCCACGAAAGCCGGGAATCTGATATTCATATTTACCGTCTAATAATAGCTTGGGGACGGACCGGTCTTCTTAGAGGCAACCTATGGTGCAGTGGAAACCGCCGACAAGGAACCAGGTCTTTCTTGATGTTCGTGGAATATTCCGATCACTCTGTGGACATTAAGTACTCCGTGGTTCCCAGGTATACATCTCTGGCCGTCATGCGAAAGTTACTTAGTCCCAATCACATTGTTTCGAATTCACTCACAGTCCTCGGATTTTACGGTCTTCTATCCAAGGCTTTTTTAAGCCCATCTTGAGTCTTCCCTACTCTACCTGTTTCGGGGAAGAATGCACTTTGCAGAGGTTCCCGAATATTTGTCTTAGATCTTGCCTTTGCCAGGTAAGAACTACTTATCCTTCCGTTCCTGAGGACGATCGCTAAAGCATGCTTCCCAAGCTAGATCATGTTGTGAATTAACTCAAGTGAAGCGTCGAGGTATCCTCGAGCCGTTAGAACGCTTACGAAATTTTGATGGCTTGTCCTCAACTCTCCTCTCCGTGCATGTTACCTTTTCGTCCCAACGCGAGGAATCGCCGAACGCGATTTGAGTGGATACTAGAGGCTGGGCCGTGATCGCATAATCATTCTGTGTCGACGCATGCCCCAATAATCCCCTTCGGTACCTGGTCATTTGCGAGCCGAAGAAATATAAATATTCTGGGATCCGGGCGTTCTTTCGTCTAACTCTCGTCATCTGTCAAGCAAAGATATAACCTTGTCCACCCCGTCGCTGGCACGAACTCTGTATGTCCGACGTCGTGCTTCTCGGATCATGGGAGAACTTCACACCATGGCTTCACATGTCTGGCTTGGGACCTCCAGCGCCAGGTACATGGGTTCGATGCGGTGGCCGAGGTAAGCCGCCCTTCTTGTGCCGCAATATGCATTCTTCGTTATTGGTTACCTTTTAACCGATCGGGGTTCTGGTTCCGTGGGGGTGATCGCTGTGGTCTTATTACTGTCTTAAACTGGGTTCGTTTAATCTAAGATCACATCATGCTCCCGATAAAGCTTTTCAAGTCCGCGATCG
This sequence comes from Mycena olivaceomarginata, assembly GCA_029378375.1. Lineage (NCBI taxonomy): Eukaryota > Fungi > Basidiomycota > Agaricomycetes > Agaricales > Mycenaceae > Mycena > Mycena olivaceomarginata. The sequence continues at coordinate 121,698 of JARKIC010000357.1, read as the reverse complement.
CCTTGGTGCGCGAATTTACGAACTGCAACCTGATTTACAGCTGGCACGCAACTCCCATGCCCGTCGATATTGTGAAAGTGTTCTTTATCCTTCTTCCAATTGCATGCGGATAACTCAATTCAAACTTAAAATAATCGTTCATTCGAACATTCACCTCAGCTTGAAGTGCCCCAGTTTCACCTATTTAGTGCTGCCGCCTCTAGGCCAGGATCAAGTCCACTCTGGTGTATCTGTTATCCATCCCTGTCCAGGAGAAATTCCATTCACCATGCAACAACCAACCCTACGCAATGTGCGGATCAGGAGCACACGCGACGCCATCGCCGTCTTCCACGGTGTTGCGCGAAATATTCTTCCTTTAATCACGTCTGTGTTCGAGCTTGGTTAGGATTCATTGCTAAACCTCCGTCTAGACGTCGCCTGGATGCGGAGGAACGCCTGTGCATATCAGCAGGGACCGTTTTCGTTTGGGAGGAGAATGCAAATTCTGAAGCCACTGGACTCGGCATGGAACGATGGTAAGTACACGAGGATATCATCTGACTAAATGTGAAGGTGAATTTCTCAGGACTGATGGCATGGGATGGGGACCAAGTCGTCAGTGACATTTCCTTGGTGTGCACTATATAAACAATAATTCAATGACATTATAGGTGTCCGCGATGTAACGAAACATCCCTCGCTGCGTCTCCAAGGTCTTACCTTTTCTGCAGGACTTCTTATTCTACCACCAAAAAGAATCCGCCGATATGGGCGAAGAACAAATCAACCCTATTACACCTTGGGCACAGATGATGAGGTTTGGCATTGGTCAGTCCTCTGGTTGGACTTGAATTAAGAATGTCGTATCACAGGAAACGGGCAAGTCGGATTCCTGGAAACACCTACTCTCCGTCGACGTCACGAAAGCCCGCGGAATCACAGCGACTGATTAAACAAACCTATAGCGTGCTGGTGACTCTTCCGAAGGATCGTCCCTCTGCAACGGTTCGCAAGTGGCATCTCAGTCAGGCTTTGCCTTGTTTCCTGACACGACCAGTAGCTGACCATGTATTCAGCTGCTTACTTTAACCAAGAAACGCTAAATGAACTCGATACCATCGATGATTTACGATATCTGGACGTCCCGGTTCCTGATGGGTGGTTCAGAAGTGCGAGAGCGACCAAAGCGCGCCGCGAGAATCGGACAATAGCTGAAAGTTCCCAGGCGTCCGAGGGAATCATAAGCTCTCCGACGTCACCAAGCTCCGATCACTCAATGGCATTTCCCCCTCCGGCGGCGCAAACACGGTACCGCGGGCAGATTTCTACCCTCAATGCTACATTTGCGTGCCCGGTTCCACTCTCGTCTCCGCGACATCCGGCTTTCATGACTCCGTTAACGCCTACTGGACGCCTCGTCCCCCTGGAGTATCTTCAGAACACATCCCAAAAAAATCGTCGAGACCCAACCGATGAACAGTTTTTACGCCGCTTTGGGTCTTGATTCAGGTCCGCTTTCCTACTCTGCCGAGAAAGCGTGTAAAATTAATGGAGTTCTATCAGACCACGGATTACACGAGCGGAATGAGGGTGGACGACTTACTACTCGAACTGCGAATTCACCACGCTATCGAAAGTTTATTATACGATGCGATACACAGTTCTACTTAGAAGGCTGCTTCCCGATGTTCATGGACCTTCGATTTAATCTCATGGAGCCCGAATCATTCGGAGCATTTAGTATTGATGGACATACCACGACGCGACGAGGTGTTGCACGCTCATTTCAGTTTCAACCCGTAATCACATGACCGTGTTCAAAATCCAAAATTCAACGGGCCGGCCAAGGTCGAGATTTTGAGTCTACGGCAAGTAGGTTTCCCGGAAGGTCGATTTGTGTGCTAAGGGTGTGCATGACCCTCCACGAGGACTGCCTTATGATACCGCAAATGGCAGAGGGACGACCTCGTTGTCTGAATACGCCACTGTGCTCTCACGCCAATGTAACTGGTCGATTTGTCTCGAGTAATCTCCGTCGAATCTCTCGGACTTGACCGAAAGAAGTCAACGGCCACCGCATTCTGTTTGCACGAATTTCCGACGCGGAATTCTTCGCCTTCGATTTGAAGTTCAGTTGCTTGAAAAACAAAGATGTCCCGAGGTGGTTACATTATCCGGCGAAGCTCAAACATGGCGCAAAATCTACCCAGAGGTCAAATAGTTTTTCTTACCAGTTATCATTTTGAAGAATTCAGAAATAAGCAGTCCTTGGGATATGGGACGGCAAGCCCGGTCCGACCTGCCTTGGCGAAAATCTATAATAACTGGTGGGCTGAAGGAGTAGCCATTAAGCTTGAACTCGCCCACGAGTGATATTTTTGAACAACTTGTGCCGTATATCCATGAGAAGAATGTGCGTGATTAGTACTCAATTCATAGTTCAAGTTGAGGCAGTTCCGCGGAAACACCCTCTTGCGGGATTTCTGGTCCGATAGCTTACGTTTGAGTCTGGGGGAGTAGTGGTTCCGTGACTTGGCTTGAAGCCGTCAAGTCGTCAAGCCAAAGCCGCGGCTTTGGCTTCGGCTTGAGAGTTGGCAAGCCGTGAGCCGCGGCTTCATGATTCCCGCCTAATAAATGAGCTCTCCCATGCGGATAACCCGGTCAAAAGGTAAATTTCCTGCATGAGAAAATAATGCCGGTTGAAGCGCGAAGACATGAGGACTTGAATCCTTGTGCTAGTATATCAAATCTGCGACCACCATACACTGCTGGGAATGCTGGGAAAAAATGGCTTGAAGCCGGGACTTCAGCCGGCGAAGCCAAGCCACGGAATCGCTAGGAGGAAGTAACTGCTCTGAGCGAATAGCGAGAAACAGATTGTGATTGAGAAGCCACCAGAATATGAGCACAATGCTGGCGCATGGGAATGAGATGGTCACCGATTCTGATCTTCAAAGTTGGTTGAAGTTCAAGAAGATGATATGCAGTGGCGGTGCATCAAGTTGTCCTTGCTTGCCCGTGATACACTATTACAAATTAGGAATTGGACATTTAGGCGCCCACACGCACACCAAAATGTCGAATACTTCACAGCCCCCATCCGAGCCAAAGCGCGCGCACCGGTCGACTAAAACTGCGGGGAAACTCAAAGTTCTGCCTGAGCAACCTGACGAAGGGGACCGGAAACCCGGGTGGAACGGTGCTGGGCCGTCGAACGAGACAGAAGTTGAAAGCGGGGGAACAGCTACAGCCGGGGAATCCGACGATGCAGACGTGGATGATGATGACGAGCCAGAGGTACGGATGGTCGGCATATATTTGTTCAACGATGTTCTGGCTGAAAGCCGAAAGCCATCGTGGCCAACTTGCGGGGGCGATTTCTGGCTTTTTTTTGGGCGGAATAAATCTGACGCCAAGCCAAAAAGTCAACTGCTCTGGTCCCGATGCGGCCCCAAATCTCGCAGCCAGAACATCACCATGGCCGGAAACCTGTACTTCGTGGTGCTTATTACTCATAGGTGTATAACCAACTGGCCCTCATACCGGATGGTACGGCGAAGCGCGACGCGCTGAAATTAACCAAGAAAAAGGCCAAGTCGCTCCCGAGGGTTACTGCATACGCGACGGCGGGGTACCACCGCTATCTCCTGCCCGGAACGTACATACTAACCAGACTCCAGTTCGTACCGCATGGGGCCGCTCATGGAGGTGGGCGCTGTATTTTTGCGCATTCATTTCGGCCTCTCTAACTAGTGTCATGCCACCCCAGTTTCTCAATGCACGGAAGGCGGCGTATCACACGAACCCCAAATTCATCGACGAATGCATATACACGCCGTATGCGTTCCGGCCGTCGAGTTCGGGGGATCGGATTTCCCCAAATACACAACCTTCGAGAACCAGAGGCCCCACCGGGGATCTGCTGGGGATTCCAGAGCTGCGACAGGAAGAGGAAGGCGGGGATACCCAAGAACCGGCGAAGAAGAGAAGTAAATTCGACACAACTACAGCCGAAGCGGAAATTTTCCTTTTCGAGTACGGGACGGTGGTGACGTGGGGTATGACGGAGCAGCAGGTACATGAAATTTGCTCGATCCAGCGCTTTGCATCTGCTGACAGCTCGCAGGAAAGGCGGTTTCTGTCTTCGATGTAGGTTCTCCAATTTTTCCGACTGCCCGAGTTGACCAGCGTTCCAGAAAGCGGTTTGAGGTGGAGAGATTAGGTACGTACCCCTTTCACCGAGCGTTTGGCGTCCTGTTCTCTTAATTATGTCTCAGCTCCCGACGAGGTCCAAATGGAAGACCTAAATTTCTACTACGCCAACTATAGCAGGTATGGCGAAGACTTTTTCATTTCCCAGTACTCGGGATTAACGTTTTAGAATTTACAATGATGTAATCACCCTTCGGAAAGGGTCAAGCTACATGTGAGTCTCGGAGTTTTCGCACCGTACAAACATTAATCTCACCCTCCCAGGACCAAGCTATCTTTATCGCACGCGATATCTCAATCTGTCAAGATTTCGCTGGTCCGTCGCTGTCCTGCGTTTGTGTGCGCGCATGCTGATCGAATGGCCGTAGTTTGAGGAACTAATTTCCTCCACGATCGAAGAGACGAGGGACATTCCCGAAATTATAGCCACGACGGGGAAGGTCGGCATGCCTCATAAAGGTAGGTCGCTTTTGTATTTCGGTCCTCAGCAGCTCACCAGTTGTTGCTCAGAGATTATGCAGAAGATTGGGCAGCTCTTCCTCCTGCGAACCAACATAAACACGGTCGGCTCGGTCTTGGATTCTCCGGTATGTGCACGCACGCACGTCCGAGGCGCCTGATCCAAACCACTCATTCATTTGGCACAGGAAGTCTTCTGGGTCAGTTTTACCTTTTCCCGCGTGGGCACTTTCCCTCACATTAGACGCAGAGTTTCCCAGACCTCCAACCGCTTTATGATGCGGCACGGAGCTATCTAGAGATTCCGCAGCGGATAAATCTGCTGAATACGCGTGTCGAAGTGGGTTTAGCTCTCGCTACTAGTCACGGATGCCGCCAATTCACGCTTTCGACCCCCAGGTCCTGCAAGACCTCCTCCAGCTGCTGAAAGAGTCCGTCTCGAGCAAGCACGCGGAGCGCCTCGAGCAGATCGTCATAGCTCTCATCGCGATCGAGATCGGTATGTGAGCTCAAATACTCTAAATGGGCTTGGCTGAGCGTGGAACGCAGTGCTTGGTATCGTGACGATTCTGGTCGACCTCATGGCATAGGATTCTGCGCTCGGGGATTTCAATTCAGCCATGTCTGTACTCCGAGGCCCGACTGGCGCTTCGTTCCCAGTCTCCTGGGAGCTGCATGCTTTGCTTTGCTTGCAATTAATATTCATACCCCAATGCCTCCTTTCAAGTACTTGCATTTTATTGAAAAAGCCTTCACGCCCATAGTGCCCCATTGAGGGTTAAAAATGAATTAGACGATGCGTGTGGTAGGTTTGGAAGGTGCTGTAGGGTACACAAATGCGTCGCGACTTGCCGATGATTGTGTATCAAAGGCCAAATAGTAGACCACAGTAGCATGTCTTCTCCATCCTTCATCTTCCGCCGTTCATGCATTGCCCTTGGTCGTAGAACGCGCACATACGCGTCAAAAGCCGCAGCGAAGAGCGCACCACAACCCCCCAAAAAAGGTTCGGCCCGCCCCCCGCCTGCCGACTCTTGAAACGAGCTTTTGTTGCAGCACTTCCCCAATCTTCATGCGCCCCCGACACCGTCTTGGCCGGCGTGAACTACCTGAAGGGCCAGGCACCCGTGATGGCGCGCCCGGATGAGGAGTACCCCGCGTGGCTGTGGACGCTGTTGGAGAAGCGGGTGTGGCCGGACGACGGGCCTGGGGGGCGGGGGGAGCGCGCCGCGCGCAGGGCAGAGAACAAGCGGAGGATACAGGATGCAAACTTCATGTCGACGCAGTAGTAACCTGAGTGTTGGGAGTATCTGCTGTAGGTTACTCTTCGTGTCTCGCCTCTCAAATCACTGACCCCGCATTAATTTTCATAGACGCGTCGCTGCCCTTCAGATCCGCGCTCTTGAAGGGGAAAGCCACAACCGCTGGGGTTACTTCCTGGAATTTCGTTGTGACGAAAGTATTGTATTTTTACCGGGTCCGACTGTAATCGTCGCACTTTAACTTGACGCTTTATCATATCAGCTCTGGAATTTTTAATTTACCTCCTGGAACCTCGATGGACTGGATTCAATTTTAATTACGCGCCATTGCGCGTCGGACGTGCATGTCGACCTCGCTGAAGTTGCAGTACAGCACCAGGACAAAATATTTGACTCGTCGTGCAAGCTCTGTGTCGCAAGAAGATCGGGCTACAGTGCTTCTTTTCTTGGTTGATGCCAGTCAGTGTCACCGCGGAGCAGCGATCTTCGTCTTCTCGCCGCCGCCACATACAGAGAATCATGCTGAGGCCCTCTCAATAATATTCGACGTGTTCAGAACCGAAGGCCTTCAGGACGACGACCATACTTCAATTACACACCCACAAAATAACACGGTACCCTCGATGGACTGGATTCGTTCTGAATAGCGGGTCGGGCGTGCGTGTCGACCCCGCTGAAGCTACGTACAGCACCGGAGAAAGTATTCGACCCCTCATGCTTGCGACCGACTCTGAATGTCGGCCGCGAGAAGATTGGGATGCGGCTACTCTTCTTGGTCAGTGCCGCCGCGGAGTTGCGGTCTTCGTTGTCTCTCGCCGCCGAGACCCTGCACTTTACCGAGGAACCCTCTCAATAATGCTCGACGCGCTCGGCGCCGAGAGCCTTCAGGCAACCACCACACCTCAGCGCTCAGCTACCCGCCCACAAAAAAATAACACAGGACACTTGGATTTATTCACGAAAGCACAATTGTGCGTTGTTACATTTGGATTTGCACGACAGAGACTTGGCTTTTTACATCTGGATTGCACGACACTGAGACTTTTTCACATTACAGGCACCAGGGGTCAAGAACTTGAGACGGACGGCGAGCAGCGACGGTGTACTGCTGCTTGCTGCTTCCGACAGCACTATGACCGGAAGGGAGTCAATTACGACGAAGGAGAAGGAGGACGGAGGACGTGCCAACGACGAATCACCACGGCCTGGAGTTAGAGCTGGGGCTGTAACTGTTTTGGGTGGAGTAGCCGCCGTCGCCGTACCCTGGAGAGAGATGAGAGACTGTGGCGAGCGGGCGCAGACGACGCGACGTACCTCCTCCTCCTCCTCCGCCTCCATATCCGCCGCCTCCATATCCAGCGCCGCCGCCGTACCCTGAAGGTGAGTGAGTGGGAGTCGAAATATACTTATGTGGAAATGAAGGACTGACCTCCGCCACCGCCGCCGCCGCCACCGTTTCTGCGCTCACCCTAGATATGGGAGAAAGAGTAAAAAATTCAGCCAAAAAAAAATTGGTGCGCCACGAAAGCAAAACGAAAACGAAAAACTCAAGGGAAAGAGAAACAGAAAACTTACGGCGGGGTTAACACGAAGAGAGCGCCCATCGAGCTCGCGGTCGTGCATGTTACTAATCGCGTTCTGGGCCTCTTCTCCGGTGCTGAAGGTCACGAAGCCGAAGCCGCGCGCGCGGCCCGTCTCGCGGTCCTTCATGGCGATGCACTGCGGGGCGGTGAGCGACACGCAAAAATCGCATAGAATAGAGAAAGGCGGCGTACATCGACGACGTTGCCGTACTTGCAGAACGCCTGCGTCGAGGAGAGAAAGGAAGGGTCAGTGGCCGTCGAGGGAGGGAGAGACGATGCATATACCTCGCGAAGCTGGTCGTCATTCGTGTTCCAGCTCAGATTCCTGCGCAGACAATTGTCAGCCTCGGCGACGACGACGACTATGAAAGAAAAGGACTTACCCCACATAAAGCTTGCACTGAGGGTCCGACATAACTGAGATACAACGACGAAATTGGACGACAAAAACAGGACAGACAGACAAAGACCACGAAGACCAGACTCAAAGACGAGACGCGGGTGGGTGGTGGTTGGGAGGAAGGATTTTTGGCAGAGACGGTATTTTATACAGGAAATTCGATTGAAACTCCGCCGCAGCTTCCTTTGGGAGTGATTGACTTTTGATTGACTTTTGGCGCTAGACTTGCGATTCAGACGTAATATTCACGTAGCGCGTTTTTCTGAAGCGCGCGCGCGCCCAGGTCCCGCGCAGAACAGATCCCTCGACGACTGGATGCAGGATGAACGTTTTTCAGGCGGAAATTGAGGGCGAGAGGGACGCGTTCGAGTCTTACTATATCCGTCGAGAGCCGTTGCGGGTCCCGAAAAGGAAACTTCAGTTCCTCCAGTAATAGACACGTGTGGGAGAGAGAACCAGGGGGTAGAAGCTGCGGGGCTGCTGCTATCAGTTTCAGTTTCAATCGATTAATTATATTAATTGCGGTCAGGATATCTGATCTTCGACGGTCGGGAAAACCAGAGCGCGCGGGAACCGAACTTATTTTTTTTTGGTTGCGTCGATGTTTTTTCTGGCACACAGTGGGCATTTTCTCAGGCAATTCTTTCTAAATGCAGTTTATTCGAACGATTCCGCAGTAACTACTCGGACGTTGCTTTGACTTTCGAAAACACAGAACACAGACAGAACAGAGTAGACGCAGGCACAGCGTTAGTTTCAAGCTCTCAATCTCTTTATCACATTCTGCCGTTGCCTGCAAGGAAAGGTGTTAGTGGAAAAGCGGAAGCAAGAGGGAGAAAAACTGACGGTCGCCGTACCCACCGCCTCCACCGCCGCTGTAGCCTGAAAGAAAAGGTAAGACGATGTCAATGATGAAGAACGGCGCGCGCAAACCTCCGCTGGAGTCACCGTAGCCGCCTCCGCCGCTTCCGTACCCGCCGCCCCCGCTTCCGTACCCGCCGCCTCCGTACCCGCCGCCACCACCTCCACCACCGCCTTCGAGAACGATGAGGACGACAGTTAGCGAAAGAAGATAAAACTACGAACTGGGCCTAGCGTTGGCCATGTTGACGCGGATACGACGACCTAAGGACGACCAACCAGCGTCAATGAGATGCGTGAGGAACGGCAAGAAAAAGAAAGCGACCGACCATCGAGTTCCTGCTCGTTCAGGCGTTCGATGGCCGTGTTCGCCTCGTTGTCGCTGCTATAAGTGACGAAGCCAAAGCCGCGGGAGCGGCCGGTGTCGCGGTCCTTCATGACGATGGACTGTTGCTGGTCAGCGTCGGAAGGATAGCGACGAGGGAAGAAAGGACATCGGTGACGTTCCCGCACTCGGCAAAGTGCTGCGAAGAAATTGGTTAGTTGGCATGCGCGAAAACAAGTCGAGAGCGATGGCGATGGCGGCACTCACGTTTCTGAGCGAGTCGTCGTTGGTATCGTACGACAAGTTTCTGCAAAGCAAGGGAGGATGAGTGGAGCGTCGAGGAGAGAGTGTGTGTGCCCACCCGACGTATAATTTGGACATTGGGACTATCTGAACAAGACCTGTTGAACGAGATGAGAGAGAAAAGAGAGGAAGGTCTGGGGAGCTCGTGACAAGGAAGGGCTTTTATGCAGTCGGGTTGGCAGCTGTGAAACGTAAAATCCCGAAACGGAAGTCGTCGGTTCATTGAGGAATTCTGTTGCAGGAAGTATGGGTCCGCAGCGATCCTGAAGATGCTCTGCGCAGTAGCGAGGCCTCGAGTCAATTTTATTTAAATTTGGGCGCCAGAAGGGCGGAAATCTGGAAATTTCGAAGACATTGGAGAGAAAATGATTGAAAAAGCTCTGTTTAGAGTTTGTACGTACGCCGACCTCTGAAAATACCGTATTCTTCCTTGCCAATAGGGCTAGGGTATCACAGGGCCGCCAGGTTAATCCATACTACAGCCTGCATACAACCTTGAGCATCTGAGATCAGATAGTCGACGCGTCGGAGGTAGTTCTGTGAGATATTAGCATTCCAACGAGGCAGCGGTTGAGACTTCATGAGCATGAAGTGTAAATGCCCATTCTTCTGGCCCAAAAGCTCGCCGCCAAAGTATGCCAATGTACTTGTGCATTGGTTATCTCCGAATATTGTGCAAATGTCAAGCCAGAATTACATGAATCTAAGCAATTGGTGGGCAAAGCGTCGCCTTGAAAGTTGACCGCAACGGAACTCGCGGAGTTGATGACCCGGTATTCAATAAGGTTTCCGTAGGTTTCCGCAGGCACAGGTACGCATATCGGCTCAGCGCGTCGAAACACCCACCCATAACTTGAAGGCTAGGCTACACAGCCGCGAGAGGGCGCTCAGCGCTCAGCAACCACCGGGCGGCAAGACATCAACTACCAAGAAGAGGATAAGAAAGGTTCAAATCATAGAACTTTAACCTTGAAAATAAAGGACCAAGGTCGTGTCGATGCAACTGGTTGAGGACAAGCCTTTTAAACTCCGCCATCAGCTGTCCGGCATCTGACCTTTGCTTCCACTCCGCAACGGAAAAATCAGGATTTGGGCACCGCGCTCTTATAATTATTGCGCCGTGCGGGAGTCGCGTTCCTTCTTGGGTTGGTTGGCCAAAGCCTGGCCGGGCTCCGTTGCAACTCCCGTCTACTCTTCCGTGAAGGCCGCAACATTCATCACGACGGGTCTCAATCGCCAAGGATGCGACAAGGATGCCAAGTATCGGTACTCTCTGCTACTTTAGCTCTCGGAGTTTTCTTCATCCTGGCTATGTACATAGCGCTCAGCTCAATAACTCCTTGATATTCTATTCAACCTCAATCTGGGTCTTTTCGCGACCCCGCATAATCATACTCTTGGCATCTGCGCACTGCTTGTGGTTGCTCCCGCTTGTTGCCATAGATAGTTAATAAAAGCGTCGTCTGCTGTTGATATGAAGCGACTGGTTCTCCACCCCTGTTCTTTCTTCTTTACCCTTTCTTCTTTCTCTTCTGGCGGCTCGGTCTGCCTTTGGATATCTTTTTCAACTCTTCTTCAATTCTTGCCACCCTCGGACCGGTTCCAACAATGCCTTCAACCAAATCTATGCTCGTGTTCTTCACCCTGGCTCTGCACCTCGTCTCCGCCCTTCCGCTGGAAGGACGTGACGCAATGGCCATCCAGGCCCGCAAATCGAGAAAGCAGTCGAACACGGCGGGGGCGACTGCCAACGGAGCTGCCTCCAAGGCGAAGGTATCCACAGCAAAGGACGGAAGCACTATCATCGACCAGACTGTGGTCATCAAGTGCGTCTTTGCACCCGCTTTTCGCGAACCCGCTGACAGGCAATACAGTGGCCTGAACATGCGCTTCAAGGTCTCTGCACCCGCCACTGAGCTCGTGGCTAACGGCGCCACGGGTGCGGGGACGCTAGGCTTGAACGTCGGTCTTTTTGCTACAGAACATGAAACTCGCGCTGATGAGCCATTAGGTCCTGTTCCACGGCGATGGCGGCCAATCCTTCGTCGACTTCCCCGTATGTTTCTCGTTTCTCGGCTTCATATCGTCTGCTAATCATTGCGTCCGTAGAACCAAGGCGTCAACTCGAACCTGATGGGCGTTGCGCTGCTCACGCCCGACAAGGGTCTCCGCTGGGGAGGCTCTGACCCCAAAGACAACACAGGCTTGGTTCGGTCAGTATTTCGCGATCGGGGTGTCCAGTTAACTTACATACTTAACTTACATTTTCCACAGGCCCGACGGAGCGGCGCACAGCGCGGCAGTGAATGAGCTGCTCACGAAGGTGTTGCCGACCGTAGTCAACTTCGATCCCAAGCAGATCTTCCTCGAGGGGGTGAGAGATCTTTTACTTGTGCGTTTGTCGCCGGCTGATCTCACACCGCTTTCAGGTCAGCGGTGGCAGCCTGCTCCTCAGTGGCTTCATGATCCCGACCTTCGCCGCTTCGCTCGCCGTCCCCGGCGCTGTTCTGGGCTGCGGAGGCCTCGTCCCGTACGCTCATCGTCTCCCTCCTCCTCCGAGCGTGCCTCACTAACATGCTTGCGTGCTTCGCGTACAGACAAGTCAAAGTCCAGGGCGACATCTCCGGCATGCGGCTGCACTTCCAGAGCACGCAGGACGACCTCGCGCCGCTGAAGCAGTCTATGTGCGCTTTCTCCGCTTGTCCTTCGTCTCTCTCGAATTGACGACGGATACTAGCCCGCAAGCCCTCCTGGCGTATGAGAAGATCATCACGGACACGACGCTCCTCACCGCCGACGCGTCGCCGAACGGGGGCCACTGGTGTGTTTTATTTCCTTACTTCCCTTCCCTTCTTTCCTCAGATGCGATGTTGAATACTGATTGCTGATATCGTCTATGCTGTACACAGTGAATTCGACGAGAAGGACTTCGTCTCGGGCGTGCAGCTGCTCACGGACAACTTCAACAGCATCATCACGGGCACGAACCCCGTCGCGCATGTATGTCGTGTCCCCCCCTCTTTGGGAGTCCCGAAGTACAAGCAAGCAATGCTGATCGCGTTCAATTTTCATTTTGATAGTCGGTCGTGGGCAACGAGGACCTCTACGCCGCGGATGCGATCCAGCCGAAGGGGTCCATTGCGGATGGGGCGGTTGGGCAGGCGGCGGGAGTCGCGGCGGGCGCGAAGGCTGGACAGGGAGCTGCTGCTGCGGCGGCGGCGGCGAAGCAAGCAGCGGCCGGAAAGGCAGCGGCTGGAAAGGCGGCGCCTGCGGTGCAAGATGGTGCCGCTGAACAAGCGGGTGCCGCTGAACAAGCGGGTGCCGCTGAACAAGCGGGTGCCGCTGAACAAGCTGGTGCCGCCGCCAAACAGGCTGGTGCCGCCGAGCAAGCTGGTACCGCTGGTACCGCAGACGAGGAGGATGGTGCAGCCGCTGAGCAAGCTGGTGCCGCCGCCGCCGCCGAGCAAGCTGGTACCGCTGGTACTGCCGACGCAGCAAACGACCCGTTGGCGGCAGCCAAGAGCGCCGTCGAAGGGCTCCTCGCGAAGCTCCTCGGAAAGCAATGAAAGAGAGTTGCGTCATACATGTATTAACTAACGAAGAGAAAGAGAAGAATTTTGAACGGAATGCCTTGGATTGGTCTCATCACCCGGACTTTCTATGGCAAGACAAGGATCTTATTGAAGCCTTGAATGATAATCTCGATGCAAAGAAGTTGAATTGGTCTCGTCGACCAGACTTCTATGGCAAGACAAGGATCTTATCGAAGCCTTGAATGATAATCTCGATGCAAACTTCAAAGAAGTTGAATTTTGTCCTCGTCGCCAGACTTTCGAGCGATGAGAACAGTCGTTCTTCAATGACAAGAATCTCGTTGAAATCCTTGAATGATGAAGAACCTCGATGCAAGAAGCTCTGAACTTGGCGGATTTTGGGACCAAAAATGCAGAACGGTGACTGTAATACGGTCATGGATTTAGCAGGTTTCAGCCACGGTTCCGGACCCCGGTCGCCAATCTTGATTTGCAAAAGCCGCACCACGCCGGTATGTATCGCCGTATCAGAGATTGCTGATTGCCGAAGCATCATTTTGAACGCTAACCGCGATGGTGGCCGAGTCCGGTGAAGTCAAGGTGAAGTTTCAACGCCCGTGTACCCCGGTCTATCTGCTACTTGGCCGCTGCTCTGCTGTACCTTATTGCATTGCATTCCTACTCGAATCCAGGACGCGAAAATACGCGTATTTACGGATATCATCCCCTGAGAAAGCTGAGGAGAAATTTCAAATGCACCGGTCGCCCTGAAAACTGAATCAAACTTGAACCTCACTGCCACTCTGAATATGGGGAACGTCGCCATTGCGCTGGGGGCCGTTTTACTTGCTGTGGTGTTTGCGAGACTGAGGAATTCGCGGGGCGGAATCAGGGATATACCGGGGCCGCCGTCGCCGTCGTGGTTGTTCGGCAAGAAGTCTCACGCGTTGACTGGGTCGCTGCTCACTTCCTCTCAGGAAATTTGCTGGAGATCATTCTCCAGGTTCCGTACGGGGAGTATGAGTTCCAGTGGCAGAAGACCTATGGGATGCTCTACCGCACGAAAGGCTGCTTTGGGGTGAGTCTTCGATCCATTGCCTCTGTCGACTGTACTAATGCTCTGTGTAGGAAAACCGTCTAATGATCTCAGACCCCGAGACCTTGAAACACATACTATCGCACCCTGCGACTTATATCAAATCCCCGCAGCAGCAGCTTGTCAACGAGACAGGATTGGGCTCGGGGAGTTTATTGTTCGTCGAAGGTGGGCGTTTTCAGAGCTAACATCCGCTTGTTTTTATATAACGTTGTGCAGGTGATGCCCACCGCCGCATTCGCGCGGTCATGAACCCTGCTTTTTCCGCGGCGAGCATTCGTGCGTTGGGTCCTACGCTCAGGAAGGCCGCGCGCGAGGTTTGTCGGCGCGCTGGACTATTTTGTTGCATTTTCTTGAGACATCATACAGATTTCCGAGATATGGGAAGCAGTCTTGGATGCTCAGTCGTCCAACGACGTCCTCGACATATATCCCAGTTTACATGCGACAACCTTGCAGGCCGTGGGCGAAGGTAAATATTGTCCGTCCTCGATGAGTGCACATTCTCAGTCCCACCCACATAGGTGTCGTCGGCTACAACTTCCAGGCCGACAAAGATTTCGCTGCGCGCTATCACAACCTTGTGTCTGTCCTTCTTTCTCTGCGTGGTCCTTACATTGTCCTGACGCCAGTATTCAGTGTGATCGCGGCCGACCGCTCAAAATCCTCCGTTATCCTCGACGGTGTCCTCCCGTATATACCCAAACCAGTGATGAAGATACTCTTAAACTTCCCGCCGCCTGTCTTGGTCAAACTTCTCGAGTTCAAGAGCGCCATCAGCACACTGGCGAAGACCCTTATTAAAGACAAAATGGACGCTTTAGAACTCGGCGTAGAGCCCGAAAAAGATTTGATTAGTGTTCTAGGTTCGATTCTGTCTTGCATAGTTATGAGCACATCTAACGCGACGAACCAGTGGGTTCCAACTCGCAATCAACGAGCAAGATGACTGTTGAGGAAATTAAAGACCAGTTCGGGACTATCACCGTCGCCGGGGAGGATACCACTGTATGTCCTTCTGCCTTGTGAAATTCATGGAAGACTGACTTGCATAGGCTAATACAGTCGCTTGGTCCTTGTACGAGCTCGCGAAGAACCCTGACTTGCAGACGAAATTGCGCGCCGAACTCGACGAGGCCGGGCCTGACGACTCGGTCGACTACGATCGTTTGCCCCTACTGAACGCGTTGATCAAGGTCCGATTCGTTTCGCCTCACATAATTTATCAACTGAATTTTTGGCAGGAAATTCTGCGTCTGTATAGTACTGTTCCTCAGACAGAGCGGGTCGTCGCGAAGGACAGCATCTTGCCGCTCACTGAACCCATTACCACCTCTGCGGGCAAAGTCATTACTGAGATTCCGGTGAAAAAAGGGCAACACTTAATCATCGCCATCTCTTCCTACCACCGGTACACTAGCCTTTGCCTTTTCGAATACTTTCCTCACACGCCACCAGACTGACCTCCGTCTGGGGAGAAGATGCGGAGGAATTTAAACCGTCGCGGTGGCTCGATGGGAACACCACCTCGGCAGGGACATCCCTCGGCCCTTACTCGAATCTGTGCGTTGTTTTCCGATTTCTCGCATCTGTGGGGAGATCTAAGCGTTTCGTGTGTCCCAGGTTGGCATTCTTCGGCGGAAGTCGAACTTGCATCGGGTAGGTACCCATCTTATTCTCCCCGGCTCGCGCGCGTGTGCTAACCGTGCCATACCATGTGTAGTTGGCGTTTCTCGTGAGTCTTCATATCTAACGTCTATCTGACGCCGCAAAAACAGACAGATATTGACAGTTAGTTTTCAGGATCGCCGAGATGCAGATCATTATCTCAGAGCTTGTGCGCAAGTTCTCCTTCGCCCCGGCGCAGAAGGAAGAGGTCCAGCGGACGTTCGCGATCACACTTGTGCCTATGACGGCCGACGGGCCCCGCCTCCCTTTACGCGTTGCTCGCCTCCAATAGGCAACACCGGTCGTACTAGATATGGTGTAATTACTTTGCCTCATGGAATGGAATACGGGCACGTTCCGAAGTCCCGCTCTTGCCCGTATCTAAGGAACTCGACGAAGATCAAACAAATCGGTCTCCTTCGTCATCGCTGCTACCAACAATCCGCATTAGCAGATTCTTGATCATGGGATTGTTGATCATCAGTTCTATTCTCCAAGGCCCCAATATTGTTGCGTACGGTACGGTATACCAGGCTAGTGTACATACAAGGGTAGCGCAGCTCCTTGTATATACAGATTATACGAGTGCGAATGCGGGCGTACATAGCGAAAATAAGTAAATAGCGAGTATAAATAGCGAAACAAACGAGCGGTCGAGGGCCGATGGGGCGCTCAATACATGCAGGCGGTCGTTACAGGCACTTATAGCGGTACCTTGTGATTATAGTCATGCATGGGCATGTGGTCCGCCATGGAGTGCGTCGTTACAGTGACCTTGCCGGTGTACGTGCTGTTGGTCTGGCTGACGAAGGTATCGGTGTCGCTGCTCGCGCCCAGGCCGGCGGAGAAGGGCAGAGTCTTCCGCGTGCCGGAGCGACTCCGGGACTGGTAGGAGTCGTTGACCGAGGCGGAGTGCGCGTTGGTGCCGTTCCCGTGGATGAAAGCGCGGTTGTTGAATGTGACCAGTAGCGTGTTTGCGTACCTGTCGCGCTCGTAGTTAGAAAGAAAGATCATCGGCGGGGTAGAGAAGGAGCTTACAGTTTCGCCAACACCATCGTTGGGCAGATAAAGTAGGTCGTGTTCGGTGTGCCGAAGAAGAGGATCAGGGAGACGATGGCGACGATGGTCGACGCGGTGTTGGTCTCGATTGTCAGACGCACGATACGCTTCACGATATCGTTAGTCTGCTTGTGCTGCTGGCGGCTAGCCTTCGTTAACAGATAGGTCATGGTCCCGGCGATGAAGACATCGGCAATGACTGTACCAGTGGCTGTTAGCCCAGGCGAGGGTCAACGACTCGGAAAACCTCACCATCTCCAATCAGCCAGATGTACACGAAGATTATCCGGTTGTGGTCGTGGACCTCATTGGCACTGAGGTATGCGGATATGCCTCCCCCGATCCCTCCAGCGGCTTGGAGAAGAGAGACCAAAGCGATAAAAATGGAGAGGGGGAGGGCCTCTCTTTTGATGATGTAAATCCGGTAGCAAAAGAACAGCTGGACGACCAAAGCCATGACAGAGCCCTAGCGCCATTCTATGAGCTTTTCGCGCGAGAACCAGAGACGAAACAACACACCATTATGGGGGTATATGCAGGCGAGATGAGAGGCTTTGCGAATTCGAGGATATTACCGAAGCCCTCCGCGAACCAGTGGTATACGTCGACGCCGTTGAGCGCCGTCATGACGGTCTCGGACAGGAAGATGAGATACACTGAAACGGCTATGTGAGCGCAAGGCGAGAAGTGAAAATAGAATGCGTACCCATCCACTTGATCGACGCTTTATCATTGGGGAAGGACAGTCTGTACACATCTGCACTGAAATTAGCGTTGGGCATTTTTAGCAAGACAAAATTAGACTCACAAACTTGTACAGCCAACACTCCGTAGAGACAGTAATTTAGCAGCGACCCAATTAATTGAGAGGCAGCACTGCAGAAAAAGTTAGAACGCGGTGGAAAGTTGGGAGTGGACGACCACGGACATCTCGCCGATGTTGGGAGGCACGGGGATAACGATTGGCGCGGAGCCTCCAGCAGGTGGTGCAGACATACTGAACGAACGAAGAAGCAAAGTATCACAGGGGGAGCCCGATCTCAAATCGAGAAGAACGAAGAGGTTATAAAGGAATCAAGAAATCAATCAACAGTCGAACGCCATTGGGGTGTTATAAGTCTGCTTCTGCTGAGTCAATTCGTTTAGAGGATGGATATGGGTTGAAATCCAAATGACCAACTGCCCGATGCATCTCAAAGGATTAGCGTTCCCCATTAGGTCTACGCGACTCGTGAAACGAGGGCGATCTTCAGACTTTTCATCAAATCATCATATGGTCGGATGCGATGCCTTCCTATTCGGTACAAGCTGATTTACAGCTGAAAGGTCGTGCGCGCCGCTTGGTGTCCTCTGACCCAGTGCAATGATACAGGCACGGTGATTGCGGCTTGGTTGGTCGAGGAAATTGCCTTTCAAGAACTGGATAAGTCGGATTCCCGCGAATGGTCGTTATGCACTCACAAAGGCAGCTTTCATTGGCTTTTTTCTGTGCAAAAGCAGAGATTCTTCACCGCCCCACGGCCGTATCGGGGCTCCCATCAATCGAAGTTTGATGCTGATAGGTACCGAAGAACGGACCAAATCCGAAGATACTTACCGGTATTGAATTGCACCTGAAACTGAAATAGACCTCAAACAGATGATCTTCATCGCCACCCAGCGCCAATGCCCGTCGGCTCACCGCCCCACAAAGTCTGTCGGATCACCGAAGATCCACATGATATATAGGGAATTACCCACTTCGACAACTTACTTCCCGACGTCGATGTTGGTTTGAGGGGACGAACGTTCTGTTGTATTTTCTCTGCAGCAGCACCTACATATCTGCGTTGTTCAAATATTTCCAACCATGGCGCAGACCCCGCCTGAATCCTGGTTATTTTTTTGAGCCTAATTTGGTAGAAGAGAACTCAGGAGTCCGGGAGTAAATATCCATGTGTTCGCGATCGCCCATGTGTCGGTGAAACCAAAAATAAGTTCCTGTCGGCTCCCATACAGAGCTCTCAGCTCACCATACACGCCGTGTTTAGAATTTCGGGGACACACGGGCATTTGCGGTACAGTACAGTACCTATTCCTGGTCAACCGACGCATAAGACTCGAGATAAATTATACTTGCGACGGTCATGTTGTGGCGACCTTGACAACGAAGTAGGCCTAGAGCGCAAAGTCGGCGTCGGTCGCGTGGTTGCAATTGGATGCTCCCGCGTCGGGACCACTACGCATTTCAAATCGTCGGTGTCTCCTTTGTGTCGGCGGCAAGAAAACGTGGACAACGGAACAGAAAGGTCGAATCCACAACAACAGCCTGGTAGACCGAAGGTTTCGTAGACAACTGCACGGTTTTTAGGGATTGCAAGGTTATTTCCGTTGCCGAAAAATCAAGAGAGCACGTAGAGAGTGGTGTGTGATCCTCCCACCTTTTCAAACAAGGTACAAGATTTGCAGGCCCGCCCCAAAGCCCACAACTATTCCGTAGATATCCGCCTGTCGGCCTGGAGATACCGGCCCCGACGCGACTGACAGACTAGACACCAAACAGCTTCGAATCGTGAACAATGCGAACAGCCCGACCGAAAGAAGGATATATTAAACGTGCTAGTTTGTGGATATGATACACGTTATGAATTAATAGCACCGTGAAGCTTCTCGTCGTAGTACATAGGATTGCTGTGCAGCTTGAGGGGCGGGGTTTCAGTGATCAGCTTCCGCGCGGCCTCAGAGCGGGGGACCATGGCGCAGTCGAACGGCACAGGTGCACTATCGCAAAAGGAAAGGAAAGGAGCGTCAGAACGGGGCCTGAGGAAGGAAGAAGAAAACACTGACGTGACGAGCCCGTCGATGTATTCGTCCGGTACCTCAATAATGTTTCCGGAGGCGTCTTTGGCTTTGCTGATTTGGAACACCGCGAGGATGGACGCCATCGCGATCCAGACGGAGTTGTCCGCCATGGACTTGCCGGCGCAGGCGCTGATGGACGTTGCGTTCGTCAGCATATATGTTGGGGTGACAAAGCTAAGCTGGATGACTGACCGCCGCCCGAACCCGTATGTCGGCGGGAAATTTTCCGTAATGAGGGTCCCGTCGGCAGAGATGAAGCGTTCAGGCTTGAACTCTTCGGGATTGGGGTAGATGCGCTCGTCACGGCACATTGCCCTATAGATAAGAGATTAGCGTTGCTTCTATCCTGAGAGATGGATCCGCGGGTGGTACCATTGATTATACATGATCGTCGAGCCTGCCAAGTAAATTATAAGAAGAAGAAGAACAATATCGACGCTTGGACCGACCCTTGAGGATGAAGAACCCGTTGTAGACATCGTCTTCCGAAGAAGAGTGAGGTACGCCTGCAGTAGGTCAGTACGAGAAAGGAGACTCGGCAGCAGAATGTCACCGCACCGAGAGGGGCCGGCCCATGGAATCGCATGACCTCCCGATACAGCGCATCGATGTACGGCAGAGACTCGCGGTCGTCGAAATTGGGGAGCCGCTTGTCCCCCACGACGGCGTCGATTTCGGCCTGGGCTTTGGCCTGAATATCAGGGTGGAGCACCATCATGTGGATGAACGCCCGGAGGGCCGAGAGAGTCTACGGCCAGGATAAGTACGGCAGCGCTGAAGGGAGACGGAGGACTTGCAGTTTCCATCGCAGCCGCCAAAGTAATCGCGCCCAAAGCTTTGATATTGTTTTCCGGGACGGCCTCGTCGCCAGTTCGTTCCAGAAGCTCAGAGACCCAAGAAGGGACGGCGTTGTCGTCTGCCTTTTTCGATGTATCAGGTATAGCGGTTTTTTGTGAGGTGGGAACGCGCATACTATGTGCTTTTTCACCGAATAGAACGGAATATCTTGCATTCTGCCCAGCAGTAAGCGAGACCTGGCGCACAGGTCGTTGAAGGCCCGCAGGCCGGGGAACCACGCAGGGAAATGCCGCACTGTAGAAATGAAGATAATTATGTCTCGTGTGGATGAAATAAATGGGAGCCTTACAGAACGGAAAGACATTCACAATCAGTGTTCCGGGCACGACCGAGCCGGAAAACATGCCCAGCGCTTCGTACGTTATCTCAACCAGGGGATCCTGGGCAGAAATCTGGTGGCCGTATAGGAGGTACATCATTATAGATGTGGGGTAACTGCGGCAAGAGCTTTAATAATTGAGCAGAGGGCGAAGATAGGTCCATACGTTTTAAAATGAGTAGTAAAATCGTTCGGAGCCTCCAAGAGATTGATTAGAAGCTCTTGGGTTTTGGCCAACTCTATCGGGTAGAGGGAAGGGGCAGCGTCGCGACGGAACCGCTGGTGAAGGATTCGTCGGTCCCGGCGCCATTCGTCGTTGTAGCCTTTCAATCCCATGTTCATCATCCAGCCGTTCCTCGATGCAAGTCAACTACGGCATCTAAGTAAAGAACGAGTTATAATTACATGTGCATGACAGGAATATCTGGCCGCGACGAATAGTTCCCGGACCGCTTCTCGAGTATCTCGGTCGCTATTTCCACTGAGTTAATGACGATAATGTGGGCGCCCAGAATCGTAATGTGCATAATGTCGCCTGGATTCAGAGCGTTCAATTGTATATGATGTCCCGGCACGATGATGGCTAACCGTAGCGCTTTGCCCAATCGGAATAGGTGAGCCAGGGCAAGCTTTGCGGGATATCGAGCATGTTGCCTATGATTGCCTTGGGCTTGGGTCCCGGGGGATAGGGCAGGCCGCGGGTTGAGTTGCGGCGGTCTAAGATTGTCTTGACCAGGACTCCCGAGATCCCGAGAACGGCTAGGGCTCGAACAATGTCCGACATAGTGAGATGCTAGCTAGCACAAAGCGGAGAGAGCAAGTTGATTGAGAGTTTCGGGCGGGCGTCGTCGCCCCATCATGATTTGCGTCGTATTTCAAAGAATGTGTCACTGGAGGAGGCAAATCTCTGTAAATCTATCATCCAATCGTCGATGCGACGTTAGTAGCTGATAGCTGATACTAATAGGCTATTAGTATTGACGACGAGCATCAACAGCACGGAAAGCTTTGGAACTCGTAGTTTTCTGGCGGTCAATGGAACGATGGCGCAGGGAAGAAAGTCTTCAATGTTTCGGGAAAACCCGAAGCGCCACCATCAAAACGGCGGGAGTCCCTTCTGAACATCGTAACAGTGTAGTTCGCTGCGCTGTTAACGTTCTTACTTTTTCTCTACAGGATCTTTGAATTTGCAGTGGACCCTGGTAAGCGCATGCCGCATACGCATACATATGGTTTGCATACTAGTAGGTTTGCCTCCCGAAGTATTTCGGTCGGTATTCCGCCAACAGATACGCGCCCCGCACAATCGGGATATAAGAAAAGCAGTGTAGGATCTGGTGTGCAGGATCTGGTGTGCCTAGTGAAGCCCATCGAATCTGACCGACTTCCCCATGGTGCACCACCGTCTTGGGGATCCGGCCTAGTCGGAGTCAAGACGTCAAACAACGGCTTCAAACTTGCTTCAAACCAACTACTTTATCCTGCCGGAGAGCTGTATCCCGTGGCGCGGCGCCCGTCACTGCGGAAGGAGCTCCGAGGACTGCTACCGCCGACGGCCACTTAGAATGTTGCATCTTCGTTCTCTTGTCAACTTCTGAATCTTGTGCGACTCGCCCAACCTTGCCCACTGTCACTTGTTTATCCACCATCTGACTTCAGACAGGGAAACTTGCAAGAATGGCTACATATGTATCAAGTTCCCAACTGTTTCTTGTCTTTCCTCCGAGCACGCCGCCGGGCCGGGCAGGTCGCGGGGAACCTCCGAAAGCTGTTTCAAACCTCTGGGAACTCTGTGCTCCGCGGAGCCAGGTACGATAGGTAAAGAACGGGATCAGTGGGGCCGACCCTGACCGTGGCGTGGGATATGTATGGGAGAGGCAGGTTTTCCGAGCAGTTGCTTCGCTGCGAGGGGCGCGAGATGAGTTCAGAAATAACTTACTTGGCTCGTCCACCCAAGTCGAGCTAGCTTTTTTATTCTTGCCCCTGATTCCTACAGCCCGTAGATTTTGCGATTTAATCGCAGATCGGAGCTTCCACCGCTGACGAAAACGGTCTCGTCGGACACGCTCAACAATTTTCTGATATGCAGCTACTGATAGTCTCTCATAGACAGATGCTTCAGCTATGAAATTCTTACCTTCTTTGTTGAACAATCAGGATGTTTCTGCCAGCAGCTTTGACCAGGGCGAACAACATTCCAGGAAGCTCCTGGTGCTTGGTGTTGCATTTATCTGGCAGAAATCTTGGCGGAGCTTATCCACTGAAATTAAATCTCCAGATCCATCCTCTAGTGCCTCCACTTGCGATGTTCTAGTCCTCGTCCCATTCCTCTGGTTCCAAACAAACTGAAATGAAATCTACACATCCTCTGTAGACCGACAAATGTGTGTTGCAGATGGATTGGTGGCTGCTCTACTTTCTCTGCAACACGACGCCTGCTTATTCGTCAACATGTGACTTTAATGTTAACGGCAAGGTGTGTGTCACTGACTGTGGATTCAGGGGTATTGTATGTAGCCTTTGTTTCAATGTCGCTTTCAGTTCGGCCAACTCTTATTCTCACCCCCACCTCACCTTCGGATGCGGGGTTAGTCTCGACATCACCCCACCCTGCGGGAGAAGCTCGAGGATGTGTAGCACGAATTCCTTCCTCGCCTGCTGGGCTTGCACCGGTGCTCTATGCTGGCTGTCCTATTCTCGGAAACTGGTGTCATTCCCGTGCACTATCGACGTGCTTCCCTCGCCGTCGGCTACCTGCAGTATTTGCTATCACTCCCCTCCACCCACCCCACAAACACGGCTCTACGTGACTCCATCTCCCTCGCACGCGACGGGCTTCCAAGGGAAGACGTCCTAGGCTAATCATACTGTTGAACGGACCTACAGAACGTTATGCGACTCCTCCCCGTCCCCGTCCTCCTCGCCGAACCTCACCTCACGCAGGAGGGATCTCTTCTCCTGCGGAAGGCTCTCCTCAACTCATGCGAGAAGTCGACAGCGGCGATGGCCGAGCGGCTTCCGCTTGTCCAGTGACGGATAGAATGGAAGGCGAATACTGGTCTGCAGCCATCCTCGATGAAGCTACGCCAGTATCTCCGCGTTCCGGTGCCTGCCCATCAAAAAGCGCTGACCCGCCTGCTGCTATCAGCCCATACGCTAGGACTGGAAATCTTACGCTATGAGGAGCGCGATAAACCGATTGTCCCCCATTTCCCCCGCCTGTGTCGCTTCTGCCGTCTCGCAGTCGAAACCGAAGGGCACGCGTTGCTAGACTGTACGTCTAGCTGCAATGCGGCACGAACTGCTCAGCGACATCTTCCGCGTCGGCCCTGATATGCCCCGACAATGGCAATCGTCCGAACTACTCATGCGCTATCTCGTTCAGAGCGGAGACTTTAACATCGTGCAGCGCCCAGCCAAGTATGCGTTTGAGGTGCTTAATTTTTTCACTACGTGCCCGGTATTTAGACCCGCGGGGTACAATAGTTCACTGCAATGACATCTGTTTTCCTTCATATTCGAGTCTGGAGATCAGGAGGCCCTGAGGTCCTAAACTCATCTCATTTACTCACCGGTATTTTATAATTTTTTGGTACTGAATGTGTCGAAGGAGATGGAAAGGATGAGAGTGTCCGTAGCATACAATTGACGTTTGTATGTAGTACGGGCAATATACCTTACCTTATATATACCTGGCATTTCAACCTGTGCGGCTGAATATGAACTTTATTCTAAGTTCCAACCAATATTGAGACAACCAAAACTATTAAAATCAGTTTGAATTCGAGTCGAAGTGCAACGCAATCTTGGTATTCAAAATTAATGAACACCCTAAATTTGCCAATGAGAGATTATAGGGGTGAGAAACTACCCCAACAACGCCACATAACGCGTCTTGTCCTCCCGCCCGCAATGGTGGCTCAAACCCGCCATGCGGCCGTCCCATCGCCCAAGAAACTTGCTTTTAAAGACAAACTAGTTGGAAAGGGCGTCTCCACTGACCTGACTATCAAAAAATTACAAGCCCTGCACCGGGAACTGGCCCGACTTGGAACAAGAGCTCGTGGACGTTACTTCTTTGGGAGGAGTCCGCAAAGAACTTATAAACTCATCTATTCTGCTTCACAAAGACCGTGGGGTGAAGGCCTACGCCGCCTGCTGTCTCGCCGACATTCTTCGCCTGACTGCTCCGGATGCGCCATACACCCAGGGCGAGCTGCGGGACATCTTCCAGTTCTTCTTCCGCCAGCTCACAAACGGGCTCAAGGCCTCCGACTCGCCGTACTACACCGAGTACTTCCATCTGCTGGAGTCTCTGTCGACCGTCAAAAGCGTGGTTTTGGTCTGCGATCTCCCGAACGCGGACGAGCTCATGATCGAGATCTTTCGCGACTTTTTCCAGCTCGTCCGACGCGACCTCGCAAAAAAGATCGAGATGTTTCTTTGTGATATTCTCGTCGCCCTCATCGATGAGTGCCAGGCGCTGCCGAGCGACGTGCTCGACACCATCATGGCCCAGTTCATGGACAAGAACCAGTCCGCCGGCCGCCTCGCCGTGCAGGTGTGCACCGCGACTGCGGACAAGCTCACACGCCACGTCTCGCAGTACTTTACCGAGATCATCGTCGCCGAGCGGGACGAAGACCTGACGGAGATACGCACCGCGCACGCGCTCATCCAGCGCCTCTGGGCTGCGTGCCCCGCGCTCCTCCCCACCGTCATCCCCCAGCTCGAGGAGGAGCTCCAGGCAGAGGACCTTGCGTTGCGGCTGCTGGTGACGCAGGTGCGGCTCCCCTTAATTCTAATTACGTCGCTCATTGATCGCAGACCCTCGGCGAGATGTACGCCACGGACACCGGTGCGCTCATGCGCCAGCACCCCTCCACCTTCCAGGTCTGGCTCAAGCGCAAGAACGACAAGGCGCCGCAGGTGCGGCTCAAATTCGTCGAGGCTACGCGGGATCTGCTCAGCTCGTCGGCCGCGGAGCTGAGGGACGCGGTGGAGGATTCGCTGGGAGCGAAGCTGATGGACCCGGACGATAAGGTGCGGGCGGCGGTGTGTCGCGTGTATGGAGGGCTCGACTACGAGACGGCGTTGCATCATGTGAAGGCGGATCAGCTGCGCGCGGTGGCGGGGAGGGGTGTGGACAAGAAGGTGTGTGTGTGGGTAGTTTGACGGAGTATGTTCTGACGCGTTTTAAAGCACTCGGTACGGATTGAAGCACTGCGTGCGCTGGGGAAGCTGTATTCGCTCGCTTATCCTGAGATGTGCGTATTTCCCTATATTTCACTACGAAAGTGCTGAATGCGACACAGCGAGAACAAAGACAGTGCCGCCATCCTGCAGTTCGCGTGGATCCCCCACGAACTCTTCCAGATGATAAAGGTCACCTCTGAAGTCAGGTGCGTGCTCCCCTTCTCCCCGCGCGCACTCACTGACCTGCGGTGTTTATTCAGACAGCTAGTCGAGGACGTGGTGGCAGAGTTCATCCTCCCCCTGCCCTCGGCCTCTTCTGCGCCCTCAACATCGAAAAGCGCGAGCGTGAACGCGGGCGAGGTCGACGAGGGCGCGTGGACGGACCGCCTGCTGACGGTTATGGCGTTTCTGGACGACGAACACTCGATGAATACGCTGCTTGCGTTTAGCGGGGTGCAGAGGGCGTGCGTAGTCGTTCCCCGAGTGTTTCGTTGCGAGACTGACGGCATGCATAACAGCCGCCCGACGATCTTCGAGCACTTCGTCAAGGCCTGCATCGCGAATAATGGGGGTGTTATCGACGAGGACGAGGAGGCGGTGACGGCGAAGCTGGGGGGTCTGATCAAATATCTTAGTGGTGGGTCTTTGCGAGCTGATTTCTTTCCTTCCTTTTTTTTTTACCATGGATGCAGGATTGTACCCCGACCCGCACAAGATATCGGAGGACCTGCACGCGTTTGCGAAGCTGAATGAGCAAAGGCTGTATAGGCTGTACAATACGTGCGGAGACCTGCAGACGGATCTCAAGGGCCTGGTCAAGGCGACTGTGAGTATTCTTTCGCGCCCGACTATCCGTTCTAATCGTGTTGCTTCGTTTGACCCCAGAACGAATTCGCCAAACGCATCGACACACTTAACTCTGGCATCGCGCCGACGATGAACCTCATCCTACGGCAGTCGTCGCTGCGCATACTGAATCAGTCTTCGATTCCCACCCTCATCAAGCGCCTGCAAAAATCGAGCTCGCTGGCGGCGGATAACGCGCTGAAGCTGCTGACTTTCGTGTCGAAGCACCAGCCGGGGCTGTACAGGACCCACATCGGGGAGCTGGTGAAAGGCGTGGCAGACGAGAAGCACCCGAAGGTCGTGGAGGTGGCGTTGCAGGCTTTAGCTGCTGTCGTTAGGTTGGACGAGAAGGTGGTCCCGGGCGACAAGTGCTTTTTTTTTTTTTTTTTTGGCTGCCGAATGTGAATACTGACCGGAGGCGGCTAGGCGAACACTGGAGCGGATCAAGCACATTGCGCTGAAGGGATCGCACCGACAGGCCAAGTTCGCAGCGCGGTTCCTTGCGTTCTCGAAGAGTAAGGCGACGGTGTGCACGGAGGTCGTTGATGTATGTTGCGTCCTTTTTCATTCTCTCTCCGTCGGCTCCATGTGTCTTATCCGGTTTTTTGTGCGCAGGCAATATCCGACGCGCTGGGTACGGACGTCCCGGAGGCGCTTGTTGCGCACATCGCCGTGCTCGCGCAGTTTGCGCGATTCGCCCCGGATGCATTCGAGCATAGGAGCGATGTCCTTACCGAGGTCCTGGTTAAGGACCTGCTTATGGTACCCACACACCCGCTTGATGTGCGTGTTTCCTCTTTCCTTCGTTAGCCGTGGCTCTGAACTTATGTGGTTTAGGAGGCGATGGACACGGAGGAGGAATGGGCGGACGAGGCGGACGTGTCCGATAACCTGCGCGCGAAGATCCTCGCGCTGAAGGTGTGTCGAAATCGGAGTCTTGCGCACGCGGACAAGGAGAACGCGCTGGAAATCGCCACGCCGGTACTGAAGATGCTCGCAACGCTGCTGGAGCATGGGGGCTCGTTTATCGCAGAGTCGGGCGAGGAGTGAGTTTTTCTGTAGTTGCTCTGCATCGCACTGACCCCGTTGGGGCTTCGTAGTCCCAAAGTCATGTCGCGGATGCGTCTGCAGGCCGCGGTATCGTTGCTGCACCTGTCCACCGTCCCCATATATTCCAAGACGATTGCGCCGAGGTTTTTGAAGCTCGCGCTTGTCGTGCAGGTACGATCGCAGTGTCCCGAGATGAATCATGCCTAATGCGTTGTGTTGGGTGTGTTCAGGATACGTGCTTCGACGTGCGGATGGCGTTCCTGAAGAAGCTAGTGACGCTGTCGCACCCGCAGAAACTACCCGTACATTATAATGTTGTCCCGTTCCTCACGGTGCACGATCCGGAGGTGGAAGTTAAAACGCTGGTTTGTCCGATCTTCAAACTCATTCTCGGGTGGTTAACGCTTGCGCTGCTAGGCGACCTCATATGTCCAGGGCGTTATGCGGAAGTACCTCCCAGGTGAGCGTTTTCGCTGCAGCCGTGTGGCTATCTAGGAGCCGAGACTGTTGTATTAATAATGTTGTAGCGAAACGGGTCCAGCACATGGAGATGATATTCATCCGCCTACTGCATTTGTTGGCGCACCATCCAGATTTCGCGACCTCCCAGGAAGAGATGCTCGATATCGCCAAGTACATCCAGTTCTACCTCTCCCAGGTCGCCAACGCGGACACGATTTCGCTGCTGTATCATCTGGCCATGAAGGGCAAGACGGTGCGGGACGCGGAGTCGCAGCAGCATACTGAGGTACGCGCGGCTCATTCATTCTTGACTGCCATAATGCTGATTGCTGGCTCACTAGAATCTGTATGTGATCTCTGAGCTTGCGCAGGAGCTCATTAAGATCTGGGGGCACACGCACGGGCTCAATATCGCGACGTATCCGGGCAAGATCAAGCTGCCGTCGGACATTTTGCGGCCGCTGCCTGACTCGGAGACGTCTCACCAGGTAAGCTCTTCAGTGCTTCATTGTGACGGACGAATGAACGACAGTATTGACGGATGGGTAGATCGTCAAGACTGTTTATCTGGATGAGCAGATGCTGGCGTGGGTGAAGGAGCAGTACGCACCTACGAAGGTGCGTACCATCTTTCTTCGTGTGAGGCGATTGCGGATTAATTGAGCGAAATTAGGAAAAGAAGGAGAAGGAGAAGAAAGAGAGGGCTGCAGCGAAGCGGAAGGCACCGGCGCCGCCGAAAACGAACGGCAATCCGACCAAGTGAGTTTACAAGGTTCATCTTCCTGAGGATGTGGAACTAATTGACATGGGGTTACATAGACGGCGGAGAAGGCGGCACTCGGGACACTCGGACGACGAGGAGTCTGAGCTGAGTGATGAGGACGTAGATATGGAAGAGCCCGCGGAAGTGGCGCCCGCTGACGACGATGAGGACGACGAAGAGGAGCCTTCAGGAGGGGAAGAAAAACTGGGTAGGGGACAGAGGACGCGGGCAAAGGTGTGATCTTTCTTTCTCGATCGCCTGGCTGCTGACGAATGAGTCCCTAGAAAAAACAGGCCAGGGCCGCACGGAAAACAAAACACAGCTCTCCTAGCTCTGAAGGATGAATTGAACACTCCATATATGTATGCATGACGGTACTGCGGCCTTTGTATCGATTGGTCTAATTTATGTACAAGTAGTGTTACTTACAATCATCCTCTCGCTATTTTCTAAACTATCTCACTGTTTTCTCGCTGCTTTTGCTTTCGAATACACCTTGTATCATCGGATTACCCCTCCTTTATGCACATTCCATTCCATTGTCTCGTTCCCTGTTGACCTGTGGACCTCAGACTGTCGCCCCTGTGGAGGGGCCGATCGACTTGAGTCTTGCATGGAGTATATTTAGGGAGCGCGCCGGAGCTTGGAGCTTTGCTGTTGCCCTTGTTTAGCCCTCGTTTAACCCCACCCCACCATGAGCAGCTGCTTCTGGGACGAGAAGACTGAAGAAACGTTCCACTATTCGAGTTTCCCGTGAGTCTACTGACTATTGACATGGGAATTCATTTTGACTCTCCACAGCTGGATTCAAGGTCGGCTTCTGCGCGGAGCGATCAAGTATCTCGATGCTCTCGACGAGGTCACGGTGTTGGACAAACAGACGCTGCTTGACGCCGGTGTGCCGCTCGCAGGCGACTCCGCCGATGTCCAGGAGTTTGCCACGGCCATCTCGGAGGCGCTGGCCCTCTTGAATGGCTGGCTGCGGGAACCGTCCGAGGTGGAGGATTTCGTGTCGAAGATGTTCGGAGGGAAGGGCATGGGGATACCCGCGGTGCAGGAAAGCCAGTTCCCGCTGTCGGACATCTTGAACACGCCATTCTTCATCGAAAAGGTGGCGGAAGAGAACTCGGTGTGTCCGCCGTGTCTTGGCAAGCTCGGACTGCGCGGCGCATTTTGTGCATGAAGATCAGCGAGGACAGGCTGGAGGTTTCTCCTGGAGACGCAAAGGACATTGTCGATGTCCTAGATCGGCTGGAGTCGTACGTTGACTGGGATGGATGGGAGGATGTGGGCTCTGAGGATGAGAGTGAAGATGAAGAGGACCCGGGAAGCGCAGTCAAGAAAGAGACCAAGGAAACACCAGGGCAGCAGATGAGGACCGTCTTTGCTGCTTGTGCTGCCAACCCAGAAAGCTCTATTTTAGCTTGAATTTCGTGTATAGCACTTGTATAATATTGAGGCAGAATTTTTTGAGGGTGTCCATAGAAGGTGGGAGAAGGCAGGAAGAGCATAGCCCGATTTAGAAATTCCCTTGCCGAATCGACCACCATTCAAACTTTCTCTCTCCTCGTCTGTGGCCGTCCCTTACCTCTCTTCTGCTATACACGCTTGGATCCATATAATCTCAGGAATTGGAATAGACTGGTCATAAAAACCAGACGATATGTCGGACATTCCAGCCGCCCGGGTGCTACCATCCAAAGAATCGACTCTGTTCAAGGAACTGCTGACTTTGTATGAGACGAGGCAGTTGAAGAAGGGTCTCAAAACTGCTGACCTAATTCTCAAAAAATTCCCCAAGCATGGAGGTGCGTTCATGCCTGTTCGCCGGTTACGACGGGCGCTAATGTGCGCAGAGACCACCTGTATGAAGGGTCTTGTGCTGACACACATGGGGCGGCGCGAGGAGGGGGTCGATCTCGTCCGCAAGGGTGTCCAACTCGATCTGTCATCGCATATTTGCTGGCATGTCTATGGGCTAATACACAAGGGCGAAAAGAACTACAAGGAGGCCCTCAAATGTTATACGCAGGCGTTGCGATACGACAAGGTGAGTAGCATTTCGATGGGTTTTCTCGACTCTGCTGACGCGTATACAAGGAAAATTTGAATATTTTACGTGACGCGGCCCAGCTGCAAACACAACTACGCATCTACGATGGATTGGTGGAGACTCGGCATACTCTTCTCAAAATTCGACCCGCGATGCGCCAACATTGGATTGCATTGGCGGTCGCGTATCACTTGAACGGAAACCTGCAAGAGGCAAAGAAAGTGCTGGACCTTTACGAGGCAACGCTCAAAGTGAGTGCATGCTCCGACTTCGCTTTCCTGCATTGCTAATGGTGTCCAGAACGTCCCTGATCGCGACGTCGAGCATTCGGAGACCATGCTGTACCATGTCCGCCTGCTGGAGGAGCTGGGCGAATTCACCGAAGCTCTTGCGATGCTGGATGTCAACGCGAAATCAAGGGCAATCGTCGACCGAACAGCTATCATGGAGATTAGAGGTGCGCGACCGAGGCACTCTTATTTTCACCTTTCTAATTTCTTCTAGCACGCTTGCTCACTAAATTGGGCTCGGATGAGGCGGAGCACGCATGGCGTGTCCTCGTCGAGCACAATGCGGAATCCTACGAATACTATCAGGGATATCTATCAAATCTCGGGCTAACATTAGGTGCATCTTGTTCCACCGTTCCCTCTTTTCTCTAACGCAGTAGGTGAAGATGCCGCCGGCCCCACCGCCCCCCAATCGCTCACCGTGCTCCAAGAATTCTCGACTCAAATACCCCGCGCAACGGCTCCACGGCGATTAGCCCT
Organism: Mycena olivaceomarginata; assembly: GCA_029378375.1. NCBI lineage: Eukaryota > Fungi > Basidiomycota > Agaricomycetes > Agaricales > Mycenaceae > Mycena > Mycena olivaceomarginata. The sequence continues at coordinate 89,797 of JARKIC010000357.1, read as the reverse complement.
GACCATCGCGTCTGGCGAACAGTTCCGCGAGCTGGTCAAGCCTTACCTACTCTCCGGGCTGAAAAAGGGTGTTCCGTCGCTCTTTTCGGACATCAAAGGCCTATACCATGACCAGGCGAAGCAGCAAATAATAGAAGAGGTCGCGCTCGCCGCGCGGGACCAGTTCAGCTTCGCCGAGCCGTCCTCGTCGGCTGCGGAGGTGGATCCGACGAGCTATCTCTGGACGCTCTACTTCCTCGCGCAGCACCACTCGTCCTTGGGGCGCCACGCACAGGCGCTGGAGATTTTGGACGCGGCGCTCGGCCACACGCCGACGTTGCCGGAGCTGCACGCGTTCAAGGGCCGCGTGCTGAAACGCGCTGGGGACCTGTACGGCGGGGCGCGGTGTCTGGAGGACGCACGGTTTTTGGATGGGCAGGATAGGTTCCTGAATACGAAGAGCGCGAAGTATCGCCTGCGCGCGGGGATGGTCGAGGAGGCCAGTGCTTTGTTGGGGCTGTTCACCAAGGTGCGTCTTGCCATCCTCATACTCAGCCGTCTTCACCGCTAACCCATTTCTTGTGCGCGCGCAGAAAGACGCCGCAACCCCCGGTGCTGACCTGGAGGACATGCAGTCGCTGCTCTACCTCGTCGAAGAAGCCGACGCGCACAAGCGGAACGGGGACCTCGGCCCCGCGCTGAAGAAGTACATGGCTGTGAACAAGGTCTTTGACGACTTTGAGGACGACCAATACGACTTCCACGGCTATTCGCTGCGCAAGTTTACGATCTCTATTTACTTGAAGTTCGTTTTTATTACGCGCTCTGGCTACACAACTGTTCTTACCTCGACACATGCAGCCTTTTAACCTGGGAAGATCGGGTGCGCTCGCACCCCGCGTACATCAAGTCCGCGCTGGCTGCTTCGCGGGTGAGTATTCTTTTCTTCCTATCTGCCTCTGCTGACCTAGTTGATTAGATCTTCGTCGCTGTTCACGACGACCCTTCAATAGCCACTGCGGCGACCGCCACAGGTCAGTGATTTCCTGTTCATTCCTCCCGACGTTAATAACCTCGGAAAAATTCAGGCCAGCTCACGGGTGCGCAGAAAAAGGCTAAGCAAAAGGCCAAAAAGGCTGCCCAGAAGGCTCAAGAGGACGCCAAAAAAGGTATTGCCTTTCCTTTTTTATTTATTCTGTTCCTCACCAAAAGCAGCTGCAGCCCAGGCCAACAATAACGACGATAAGGGTCTGGAGCTCGCGCACAAGGACGACGATCCGGACGGCACGAAGCTCCTGCAGTGCACTGACCCGCTCGAAAGGGCTGCCAGCTTGCTGAAGCCGTTGGCCATCTTCGCAGACAAGAATATTGATGTGTTGATTGCGACGTACGATGTCGCTGTTCGGCGGAGTCAGATTTTCTTTCCCTCGCTTCACGATCGTACTGACGATCGATGTAGAAAAATACTTGCAAGCCTCCAAGGCTCTAGCGCTCGCTGCTGCCCTCGACGCGGAACACCCTGAGCTGCACATACGGCGTGTCGAATTCCGTCAGACAGGTATGCGCTTCTCAATATTACCCCCGGCTTTTGTTTCTCACTGTCCCGCGTCCCGAAGTTTCTTCGCTCGCCGAGCCCCCGCAGGTTTTGGGGCCCATACTGACGGAATCGTTGGCGAAACTCCTTCCCGACGAGGTCTCGCTCGAGACCTTCAACTCGCAGTACCTCCAGCGCCACTCCGCGTCCGCACCTGCGATTCTGGCTGTCGCGAAAGTGCTGGTGAAGCTGCAGACGCCGCGGGAGCAGGTCGAGGAGACTTTGTTCACGGCTTTGGATGGGACCGCGAGCCTAGATATCAAGGTGGGCGCGACCTACCTTTCCACGCCCCTTCGTCGCGGGCATGCCCTTTCTACCTTGTGCCTCGCTCAATAAATGCCAATGCTAACATTACCCTTGTCTAGACCGCTCTCGCCATTCTGGCGTTCCTGCGCACTATCCAATCGCCCCGGGAAGACGAGTTCCGAACGCGGAGTGGGGAGAAGTTTGAGCTCTCCACGGTGTTCAAGTCGGCGGCAGAGCTGGCAGAGCTCCGCCAGCTGGCCCTCAAGGCGCCGCAGACTGTGCCAGACGAAGCGGAGGAAGTCCCCGAAGAGGCGGTACCGCCAGCATCAGCATCTAAGCCGCTCGCGAAGTAGTGTATCTTATAGAAGTAATGCTCGTTGTATGTTGGTTATACTCGGTGCTGAGTTATCGACTTGCACACACGATTTGACGAGATTCTATTGTGATTTCCTCCTCCGAATCTTATTTCTCGCTGCGAAGCGTGCAGGGTCTTCTGCCACGCTGTGGAACGAGCCTTTCCTCTCCGGGTAAAAGCTGAGAGGCTTCATTTGCACAACTGCTAATATTACCAGTGGTATTCGCAGCGCTTCATTCCTCTGACGGTGGAATTGGTGCATGTCTTTGCCAGCCTTGCATATTTGTACAATTACTCGAATGAGTGTGGAATACATCTGCTATTACTACTGGGCAGAACGAGAAATGAGCACGGTAAGGGTCTTAACTAGTGTGGCTATTATTCGTACAGAAAAACGAGTGAGATAGAAGTAGAGAGAGGAAGATAGACGAGGTTATAGGGAGTCTGGGCAGATGCCGCGCATCGTGACAGGGAAGGAAAAAGAGTGAGATGGTAGGAAATGAGAGACGGTACTAGGGTCTAAGGAAAGTGGGTGTGAGGGAATTCGAGTGCTGATCTTCGTACACTAGTTCGCGAAAGCGAGACCAGCTACATCATCAACATCTTGTAAATACCGTGTTGCTGCTGAGCATGACATGAGTCTCATATCTGTGTTCAGATGGAAGAGGCTCACCTTGAGAAGAATACCGTCCTCCGTCGGCACGACACGGAGCAAATCGCTAAGGCGTATGGTGGTCGAGATCGATACGGCGTAGGGATCGTTGCCGAAGAGGGTAGTAGCCGAACACCAGTGCCCCGAGTTCCCGCGTATTGGCTCTGTGCTCGAGATGATTTTACCCGCCCCGGGGTTATAATCTATAAGGTGGAAGCTCCACCCATGCGGCCAGATCGCCGCCCAGAACAGGCGCCGGCCGATCAGGTAGATGCCTTGGCAGTTTGTGGGGTCACTGCGTTGGTGCGAGGCGTCGTTGTTGTTCACGATGGGCATGTGGAGCCAGTGCAGAGAGTCTGACGGGCCCGGCGGTGCGCCGATACCCAGCCACGTCTCAATAGTGGCGCGGCCAAATAGGCAGCAGTTCGCCGTCACATTGCCGGTGTCGTGATCATGCAACTTGAGATTGCGGTATTCGTATTTGATACCAAAAAGGCGGCTTGCGGGATTCGCATAAAACATTCCGCTGACGGGGGAATAGTGAGAGGCGTTGCGGATGAGGGATACGTTGTTAGGCGTGTAGCCTTTGCCCAGGGTGTCCCGGAGCTTGACGACGGTCTGCAGCTGTCGCCGGATATGTCCGACGCGGATGAAGTGTGTTGGGATCCCGTCTTCCCAGTCGGTTTTGCCCTTCTCCGTGGCAATCCAAAGATCCTCAGTGACGAACTGGAACCCGGTACAGTACGTCGCGTCGTCCGTGCCGTGGCAGCGTTGCAGCTGGATGGAGTCCATTTGAATGATTCCGCAAGGACGGAAGGAAAGTACGTACCGCCGCAAAGCGAGTCTGACCGACCCAATTTTGCATGAAAACATCCGAGGCCGTCCCGATTAAGCTTCTGTAGCTGGGGTAGTGAGTGACGATGCACACCATCTCACCGTTAAGTTCCATGTGGGCAACCTCAGCCGCCGGCTTTAAAAAAGTTGTAATTTGGACCGATCGCATGTGCCGTCCATTCAAATTGTAGACGTGTAGAAAGGCACCGGGCGATTGGTCGTGAGCGTTGTTGTTACTAGTAGGAGACGTTAGTGAGGGATGAGAAACAGCAAACAAGAGGTGATTGGGAGCGGAAGGACCCTCACAATTCTAGGATTGCAACGACCTGTCCTACGGGATCAACGGTGACGGCCTTGACAAAATGCGACCGCAAGACAACGTTGAATTCGGTCCTCCTGAGATCCGTCTCTCCTGTTCGAAGGGAGGGAAGCTGATATACACACACACTGGCCTGCATCTGCGCACCCGGCGGGCCCATGGTTGCCACATTGTACATGTAGCCGTTCGACTCCCCCATGAAGGTATGGCCGGACTTCCAGTCGTTACTCCCGGCCCACGGCGTATCTTGTGTAGTTCCAGGAATGCTGATATTCTGGCTACCGGAATACAGCAGCGTCGACCAGGCAAAGTTGTACTGTTCCATTCGATCGCGGACCATACGAGTCGTGTCGGGCGGCCATCTCAAAGAGTCGTTCACCAAAAGGCTGTATTTGCCGCATTCCAGTTTGATGAACTCGGGCGAAGCATTTGTTGCTTGCGCGACAGGGCGCCATGCCTGTGGCGATTGTTCTGAATTAATGAAGGGGCGGAGTGAAGTAGCCGCGTACCATCGCTGCCCTGCCCAAGTCCTTAACGTCGAGATAACTCGAGATGTGGGACGCAATTTCAAGAGGAATTCGATTGGCGGCTCCTGGTTGCTTAGGAGCCTGTCTGAAAGGTTGGGGAGTGAAACCGTAGGGCATGGTCGACCCTCTAATCCAACGCGAGATGCCCTGAGATTCCAAAAGAGCCGCCTGGCCGGTGGCCTGACGGGGTTTCAGGCGTGGTTCCTTGTTATAATCGCGAAGAGTGTAGTCTTGGGGCATTGCGCTGAGGATTCAATAGCTTGGCTTTGGAAAAGATTAGGCAGGACCCAGAGTCTTTATAGGTTGAGCCCACGCAGGCTGAAGAACAAGTAGCGACAGAACGGCACATGTATTCTTGCACGACAATGTTGTCGCAGTACCAACATGAAACGCCCGCCGTAGTCGTTGTTTTGCATGTAGACAGCACAAAAGAACAAGACGCTACAGGCTCCATGACAATACGAAGACGGTGTTGTTGTTCAAGATTTCCTTTTGCGTCAAGTGCTTCGAGGATAGAAATCTGCCGCTGAGGGAACCACGCGCGGAGACCAGTGTTGTATGGACATACGGAACAAGGTTGCAAGTCTAACGGCACCACAGCGGCAGAAAAGAGAAAACGTCTTGCGTCGGCTTATGAAACGAACGCGATCATGTGACTCGAACGCGCCTCGCTCCAGTCTTCCGCTATCGTTTTCGCTCGAAAATATGTTATTGCCTTTTCTAGTTATTGATCCTGCCCAAATGCGCATTTATGGATCTGACCCATGTTTCATTTATGGATCCACCCACACTTTTGGCCTTCAAAATATTGATCCAACCTCCGGCCAGTTATTGACTTCCAACCTCGAATTTATTGATCTAACTACACTTTTTGACTTGTTGACTTGACCCACATTTTCGAAGTGGAACCAGCTTTTTCAGGTTATTGAATCAACCTCCTCAAGTGGTTGAACTGACCTTACTTTTGGAGATGTCATGTTATTAAACTGACTCAACTTTTTTCAGTGAGCTGATTGTTGAACTGACCGCACTTTTGTATGTCACGTGATTTATCATTCCACAATCGTCCCCGTATTTGAATCGCTACTTAATTTATGGGCATCTCAAATGTATCCAGACGTACTATAGGGCATCTGGGCGCGTTATGATGTGTTCAAGTCACATCAAAAGCATGTTGAATGGAACTTATAGCCGTGTTTCAAATGTAGAAAAGATCTCGATGGAAAGTCTATATAGCATAAAGTGAATAGGATATGCAGCTAGTCTCAGCATCATGTACTCACTTTGATTGCTTGGGTGATCTTGCATTTGCTGTACTCCACCAAAATACTACTAAATCTAGGTGGTGGTCTACTTCCGACCAATTTAAAGCTACAGTGTCAAAGTTAAAAGAAAATAATATAATGATTGTACCTGGGGAGAGCAATGACCCATAAGACTATTCTATTGACTGCTACAAGCTTGTTGGAAGGGTGGTCGAGCCAACGACTGAGTAGACGAAGTGCAATGTCAGTCACATGACCACTAAAAGTTGGGTCAATTCAATAACTGAAAGTTCGGTCAGATCAATAAGTCGTGCATGCCTAAAGTTGGGGTCGATTCAATAACTGAAGAATGCCGGGTCAACAACCGAAATGGCCAGGTCAATAGCAAAAAACTGGGGCCAAGTCAATATCTGCAAAAAGTGGGTCAGGTCAATAAGTCGCCGAAAGCTGGATCCATACCGGGAAAGTTGGGTCAAATCAATAACTGGCAGGTAGCCAGATCAATAAGTGCAAATTTACCTGGGGTCAATAACTAGAAAAGGCATAACATGTTTTGCGTTTTCGCTTTTCCGAAAATATGTTATTGCCATTTACGGTTATGGATCCGTCCCGAAACACCCTTTTTGATCCAACCCATCTTTTTGGCTGCTGATCCACCTACACTTTTGGCGGTCATCGTATTGATCCAGCTTTTGGCCGGTTATTGACTTGACATCCTCAACTTTGTTGATCTGACCCCACTTTTCTACTTATTGACTTGCCCGACATTTTTCAATGTGGAATCAACCTCATTGTGTTATTGAAACAACTGCACTTTTTTTGGAGGTCAAGTTATTGAACTGACCTTACTTCTACAGTGACCACATTATTGAGCCAACCACACTTTTGAATTGCAACTTGTTGAAACAACTATACTTTTGAAGGGGTCATGTTATTGAACTGACCTCAGTTTTTTGACGCATCGGTTATTGAACAAGCTACACTTCTGCAATCACATGATTCCATTGTCGAAACGGAATGTGATCCAGTAAGTCACTGAACTGAACATGTAGGGAGCTTTTTACCTCAGACTTGTGTGTAAAATCCATTTGGACATTCAGTTTTTGTAGCGAGACACGTCAAATCATGTTCGGACGCGTCAGACGACTCGGACACATTCAAGTCGCGTCAGTCACGTCAAATCAAGCAGAGACAATGTTTCAGAGGCTGAATTGTGCATGAAAGGAAATTTATGGCAGGAGGAGCCTGTGTTCCACCCTTGAATTAAATAAACTTGTGTTGGTAGGCCACAGGTCTCTTATATATGGATGATTTTCAAAAGTGTGGTTGAATCAATAACCGAGCAGTCAAAAGTTGGGTCGATTCAATAACGTGACCAGACAAAACTTGGGTCAGTTCAATTGCAGTTCAACATCACAAAAGGTGGGTTGAATCCATAAGTTGTGCATGCTTAAAGTTGGTTAGACTCCACATCTGCGTAGGATAAAAGGTAGATTACTTCAATAGCTGGAGCATAATTAAAAAGGAGGTTGTGTAAGGGATCACATACTTACTTTATTCACTCTTTACCTACAAGTCACATGTATTTCCGTCACATGATTATTATCATCTCTTATCACAACCATCATCGCCTCACCGCCTTTCCAGCCTCGTCGAGTAGCTCCGAGCCCTGATAGAGGCAAGAGGGATATAGTTTACAGCCTTACCTGGCCTGAGAGGCACTAGGTACGAGGCGACCACTTGATTTGATACACTTACGCTCCTACGACATCTTACGCCCTAATCACAATCACGACCCCGAGTGTCTGCTCAGTGCCTACGAATATTCAAGGTGCTAAGGAGGCTACCACTTACGAGTACACGAAATGTTCGGTCTTGGGTAGTCTCTTGAAGAGTAGACAGTCATCTACCACTCAGTAACGCCTGATCACCCGCCAGGGCAAGCGTACAACGGTTTCCATCTGTGAGCGCTCTTTGGGCCTTACAAAGTGGACGAATCCGGAACCGTTGTCCCCTCCTGGCTGGATCTTTCTACACCATGGCGGACTCTACTTTGAATTGGATACGGACCGAATATCTATCTTCACCTGATCCTTCATCCGACATGGGCTCCCTCTATCAGACGTGTGTACAGTTCACCACGCACGTCCTCCGACCTTCCCACATCGTTCTGAGCGGCGGCGGCTTTGTGCTGCACCGCGATCTCGCTGTACCGCTTGTTGACGTGGTGTCTGACATGGATCGCTTACTCCATCTTGCTTCCAAGCACCGCAAGCTGAGTACTCCTCCACTTATTGGTCAAACAGAACTCCTGGTTTTGACTTCTACTGCTGGATACATCGCTCCTGCTACGCAAAACCAAATCATCTGGAATTGGATTATGGTCATCAACAAGCTCTACATCGCGATGAAGGACCTCTGGTCCCTCTACAAGGGCCGCCCCGTCTACATCCTAGGCTGCGAGCGACCGTCGCTGATGCCCCGGATCCTCGAGTCGCTCACTCCTTCGCTCCTCGTCAAACTCCCCGCAGATTTCCTCCGAGCCTACGGCATCTTGGTTCCGCAACTAGCCGCGTCGGTGCGAGACACCGCCTACCAGACTGCGGGTGCTCGCGAATGCGAGCGCGCGCACTTGCCCTTGCAAAGCTCCCGTGCGCCGTTGACCCGTATCGAGACTGGGGGGCTCGTGAGCCCACAAACGAGCGGGGTTATTCATGTCACCGGTGCGGCCAAGTCCGTCAGCCCTTCCATGATTGATGTAGCAGCGGTGGACACACCTCTTACCCCTTCTCTTCCTCACATGAGCGCTGCGGCACTGGTGACTCCGCCGCACGGTCAGGAAGTGAGCAGTGTAGAGCTGCGAGGCATCAGTACAAAACCTACAAAGGGTTTAGATGACCTTGCCTTTGAATACGTGGCCGGCGCGGATTCAATATGCCAACGAGCTACGGACATCACCAGCCAGAGCGTACTCCGCAGGGAGGACATTGTGGATCGCGGTGAATACGTGTTTTCTGGCTCCCCACACCTTGGAAAATTCGGCCTTGAAGCCAATCTCTTCGTCAGAGTGGGCGAGGTGGTGACAGCGATGCAGTTATTACTCACCCACGTCTCGTCCATCACAGGGAGGCAGGCTTGCTTCGCTGTCGACCCGGGTAACACCTTGATTGGAACTCTTCGAGACGCAGGTGGCGTCGCTGAACTTCACTGCGCATGGGATGGACTCGTTGAACGGCTGGGGATCGCCCAAAGCATATTCGACCTTTACCAGCAGGGCTGCACTAACCCCGAGCGCGAAGCTTGCGACGCAGCAGCACACAGGTGGGTAATGCAGTGGGCTCGCAGGGACGTCACCCTACCCGCGCGCCGGACGCCTGAGGCTCGGGAGCACCGCGAGCCTTCCGACATTGCGCAATCTGCGCCCGAAGGGGTCATACTTCCAGCGACGTCCTCGCCGCTGGCTGTCGTGTGTGCGCCCGCTCCTGCAGGGTTGCCCCATCCTTCTTCGCACCCTGTGGAAGACGAGATTGGTAGGGACGAGTGCACCGCACTAAGCGCGGTTGAGCTTGGGGGGCTGAATGCGACGACCCTGCACGGCACGGTCGGTTCTGGGAGGAGGAGTAGTGAAAAAGATGAGCATTGCGTAGTGTCAAAAGGAGAGGAAGCACACACTTTGGTCTGCAGCGAGCGCGCGAGCGATGCGCTTGCGCACACTCCATGTCTCGTGTCTCCCTCCTCATCCGCTAGCTCCTCTCCCTCTTTCTCGGTTCCTCACCTCACCTCATGCGCTCCGTCGGTCCCCTCCTCTGTCCTCTTCCCGCTTTCTTCGCTGGTTTTTTCCTCCGTTTTGGCCTGCAAAATTTTTGTGCTCGTGAGCACGATCATATGGACTACCTGGGCGACATACCTCGTGTGGATCAAGTGCGAGGACGCCGCACCACACCTCGTATGGGAGCGGGAAGGAATAGGAACGTGTCCCTGGAACTAACATTCCAGGCGCGGGCGCGCGTTACACGCAGCCCCCTTCCGGCAGCTTTCCAATTTCCGTGGATTTTCTGCAACTACCTAGACTTCCACCCGGTCAAAACGAACAGCACGGCTCCACGACCTCGAATACGACTCGACTCCAAGCGTCTCGAGACTCCATATACCTGGCTACGGTTTTCTTTCCATCAGTTCTCGTCTCTCAAATGTTCTTTCAGACTCACCTCGTGGCCGGGAGCTCAAGACGGAAGCGACGGTGGACTCGTGAATACCGAGCAGCGAGCATAGGATTCACTCGATTCTTCATCGCGCGCCGCATCACAAGGTGTTGAGGATGGAGTGGAAGTTAGAAATCAATCTCTGGCCCGATTTAAGCCGCTTCGGACTTTCGGCCGAAGCTCTCCTGCTTCTCTCTCGCCGCCGTCTTTCCACTTTCCACCACTGCCGGTGGTACTCGGGCTCCTTCTCCGAAACTTCGCTGCTCGTCCCTCTCGTCCTTCCACTTCAGGCTACTCAAATGGATCGCAACTTCCTCAAAATTGGACCTGACCCGAATGTTATTCGGATCCCTGGCAACCTGGATCTCAAGGCTTTCGAGTTGCAGAGGAGTCGGACGAGAAGAGTTCCGGCGACGCAGTCAAGCGCGTAGCCTAACGGGGGCTCGATCGTACGCAGCAGCCCCCGCGAGGCGAGTCTGATTCAATTCTTGAAAATCTTTCATATTTTCATTTCTTCATTCTTTGATCGACCTCTTCGCCCTAACGGCTCGGATTCCGACGTCGCGGATACATTCACCATCCACGGGACGGACTCGCCAACAGCCTCGCGTAAGCCCTTGGGAAAAGGCTGCATTTTGATCATAAACTCCTGAGGCACGCCACTCTTCGACTCGAGATCGGCCACGCCTGCAAAACGAGCAGCGCGTTGGGAGTGGGGGGCGAGGCTACCGCAACAATGCAAGCCTTCATGGGGGTTACATCGTGCGCGATGACCCCCGCGAGGCGCGTTCATTTTACTTTTGTGGATATCCTCGTATTCTCATTCTTTATACGGCCGCCTCGTATCCGTGTCACACCTGCGCGCTACTCTCAATGGGCGCAGACATACGGTGCCCCTCGCCGGAGGAGTGCCCCCGCCTCGCTGTCCACAACATCTCGCGGGCACGGCCCTGCTTCGCCTAGCACGCCCGCTGCAGTATGCCCGCGTACGGCTCCATGCACGTCGTCCTTCCGCGCCGTCCCACCGACGCTTGGCCATCTTTCTCGGTCTCGGGCTGTTTCGGCCTCGTCAACCGACTACGTGCTCGCAGTGCGATTTGGTGCAGCGCTTTGCGATACGACACGGGGCTGTCGACCGCACTGCCTCTTCGACTTGCCGCATGTGCCTCTCAACCTTGGCCCAGACACTTGTCGCCCGCGTGCATTGCACGCTACACCGCCTTCGGTGCGAGGCATCCGTAGGACAGCATCGTATACGTTTGCACGACGCTCCTTGCCGCGCTGCAGATCTTCAAACACCCAGTCGCTTTGCCGTGTGTTCGCGTTCCGCCTTGCGCCTGCGTGTTGCTATGGACTTCGCCTGGCATATCGCCCCAAGTTCACAGTATCGGCGGCAGCTCAATGCGCGCGTCAAGAATGGGGGGCGCGGCTGACACATCAGTGCAAGCCATACTGGGGGCCGCATCGTGCGCGATCGCCCCCGCGAGGCGCGTCAATTCCATTTCCTCTGAATTCTCCGTCTTTTCACGTTCTTCTTCTTACATGCTCTTTGGCTTGCCCTCGTGGACGATACACCTGCACATTGCCGCGCGACGACTGCTCAAGCCTCCGAACACGCAGCGCTGCATCTCTTGGACATCAGATGAGATCGCGCCGCGCCCTGCATCCGGCCGACTCAGACCTGCGCCGCATCCGCACGCTACTTCCGTCCTCGGCGCAGGTACGGCGTTTGCTTTCGCTGCACAATCGGTCGGCACGGGGCTTCCGTGCTCGGTACTCGTCTACACCAGGCATCGGCCCTCTACATGCGCCACGGCCCCGTGGGGCTTTCATCTACAACGGTTTGCGGCCCGTTGAGAGCGCCCCGTCCTCCGCAAAGGTAACAGCAGCAAAGTGCGATGGTCTCCCACAGACATCTAGCGCCTCCACAGGCACGGTGCCCTCGACTTCGGAGTAGGCTCCCACTCGCCGCTGTAGCTACGTACTCCTACGCCTCTGTGTTCGCCTCATTCGTAACGCCGCCCGCCGGTGCTTGCGCTCTTCCGCGAAGTCCGGGTCCATCGAGCAACGCCTCGCACCCGAGTGTGATTCTAGCATGTGTTACACCGTTGCACTGGGCCTCGCCGGCTGGGTGCCCCGCGCTTTGCTCCGTGCTTGCGCCACACCGTCGCGCTGAGCCTCGTCGGAAATGGAGAGCTAGTAGGCTGATGCAACAAACGCGAGCCTTCACGGGGGCTACATCGCACGCGATCGCCCCCGCGAGGCGATCTCCTGGATGCGTACACCGGCTTCCGCATTTGACACAACTTTCGCCAAGCCTTCTGGCAGCCACTTCCGAGGACCCGCACAATGGCAACGCTTCAAGCGCGAAGCCTCAACGGGGGCTTTATCATACACGGTAGCCCCCGCGAGGCGAGTCTACCTAAATCCTGACTTTTGATCAATTTATTGACCTATTACTCCTTTGCGGGACAATCTCGATTTTTTACCCATCTGCGTAAGCCCTTGAAGAGGTTGCTTCCCAATCAGCCCCTACCTACACCAATTGGCCCACCCGCCCCATACCCTACTCTTGGACTTATACTGGAGCTCTGAATGATATATGGATGGGTTCCGAAAGTAGCCCATCTCGCTCGACCACTGCAACGGACTACTTCCGTGGGGGGCAGGGTAGGGTATGGTATGGCATGATATGGGAGCGAAGCAACCACAAAGTGGAGTAGGATGGGTTACGGTATGGTGTGGGATTGGGAGCGAAGCGACCCTGGCACGGAGTGGATTCGGAGAGGCAGCGGAGATGGAGACAGAGAGAATGCAGGGCAGCCCTCGGAGTTGGAAGTGAAGCAACACAACGGGGAAATGGAGTGCAAAAATTTTCCGATCTTTTTTCTTCCCGCCTTCCCTCCCTCAACACATTTGCCTTGCAGCTGAAGAGTGGGGGGCTCTGTAAGGGATCACATACTTACTTTATTTACTCTTTACCTACAAGTCACATGTATTTCCATCACATGATTATTATCATCTCTTATCACAAACCATCATCGCCTCACCGCCTTTCCAGCCTCGTCGAGTAGCTCCGAGCCCTGATAGAGGCAAGAGGGATATAGTTTACAGCCTTACCTGGCCTGAGAGGCACTAGGTACGAGGCGACCACTTGATTTGATACACTTACGCTCCTACGACATCTTACGCCCTAATCACGATCACGACCCCGAGTGTCTGCTCAGTGCCTACGAATATTCAAGGTGCTAAGGAGGCTACCACTTACGAGTACACGAAATGTTCGGTCTTGGGTAGTCTCTTGAAGAGTAGACAGTCATCTACCACTCAGTAACGCCCGATCACCCGCCAGGGCAAGCGTACAACGGTTTCCATCTGTGAGCGCTCTTTGGGCCTTACAGGTCGATTCAATAACTTGACCTTCCAAAAAGCTGGGGCAATTCAACAACCAAAAAATGCTAGGTCAACAACCGAAAGGAGCTGTATCAACAGGAAAAAACTGGGGTCAGGTCGACGTTGAAAAAAGTTGTGTCACGTCAATAACTGGCAAATGCTGCATCCATAAGTGGGAAGGTGGGTCAAATCCAGAAAGTCAGAGCGATGGGAAGGTCGGGTCGGGTTTGGGGTCGACCTGATCCAACCTGACCCAGTGGCTGTGTGCACGTGTAAGGGCCCAGGCCCAGTGATGCCAATTGCGGTAACGACACTGGCATCATATACTGATCCTTAGTTGTTCAGCACAAGAGGTGGGCGGCCGAAAGAGCTGAGATATCATGCACCACTTCGGACTCTTGCGGAAGTCGGTCCGAACCTGATTTGGATTTCTTAACCGTGTTTCATTCACTTTTTGTCTAGCCACCTCATTTCTTACTGTATTCTTGAGCTGTAAACAGGAGACCCCCCATAAGTATCTATTCTATATAGGTCTACGTCTTTAGTTTTGCTCCAACGTGTTGAGATTTGGTGTCGCAGACGAATTGATCGTACACGGAATGCGGTCCTTGGTCCGGTATGTCAGCACGACCAAGCAAGCGCGTCTTCCTCCTCGACGCCTTGTGCCGCCACGCTGGGACGTGTCCACGGTCTTTTCTCCCATCATAACAACTTTATAATGGCTTTCTCATTCCTATCCTCCGACTTCTTCGCCCTTCCAGGGCTCAATTCACTCCCCACGCCGCCGGCAACACCAACAATTTCGACAATACCTCTTCCTTCTTCAACCAGCCCCCAGCTCTTACCTCCCTCTGAATCCTCGGGAACTCATACTTCGACTCAACTCTCGTGTGACTCTTCCTCTCCCGCTCCCCCCATCCCTATTGGCTGTTTCTACCCGAGATCTTTCCTCTACAATACTCCAATCAATCGTAATACCTTCGGCGCCATCCCCGATCCTGGCTACAGCTCTCTACACTCTTGTACTGCTAATTACTATCTCCCTTCACCCCTGCGACACCTGCGGCCTCCCAACCCCGCACGGCACCCACACCCTGTGAAACCTACTTAAAGTGTTATGATTCTGGTGAATTGGAGACTCAGAAGGGGAAAGGAGATATGTGGGAGCTGCAATGCTTTATCTGTGACAGCTGGGTCAAGACCTTGGTGCCTTTTCGACGCCCACTTGCTGTTCCCAATCATTTCATGAATTTGGAAAGCCATTGCGCCAGTGACAAATGTGTCGCTCGTTCCACTCGAGCATCCACTGCACCCCCCATACCATCCCCTCGCAAAGTGCATACGCCTGCCTGTTCCACAAATTCTGTGAACCAAAATGACTGTGAAGATGAGGAGGACAATGATGACAACGAGTTTGAGTTCCAGTGAGTACTATCTCCATATATGCCCAGAATTCAGCTAACCAAAGATAGGCACGGTCGCTCCTCCTCTGTTCCCCCGGAGCTGCCCTCCAGTTTTCCGCCCGCGCCGTTGCCGATGGTGGTAGTTCAGACATGCCCCGGCAGTGCGCTCGACTGGCCTGTGGACGTCGGCCCATTCATGGAGACCTTCCCTTTCCACCGAATCGGAGTACAGCCCGGCTCCCTCTCATTCGACGTCGAAATCCACGACCGCGGCACCAAGGTCATCGCGTTCTCAAAGACTTGTTCTAGCGAAGCACATTTGAACGGATGTTGTAATTATTGTGCGAAGATCCCAGCCGAGGTCCAGAGGCTTGTCGATCTAGCCGTCCAAGCAGATGCCCGTGTCAACCACTGTTACCTGAGTTGGAGTCAAATTCGAAGTTTACTGGCAGATAGAACAGAGGAGGTGCGTAAGTGGTGTTTGAAAGTAAGCTCTTGCATTTCGCGTTGGTGGCTGTATATTGATTTCACTTTGCAGAGCTTAAATTCTGTGTGCAACTTCGCTACCGCCGTTCGTAAACTTGCGGACTACAAGCGCTTTATGGATGCCGTCGCAGGGATGGACATACCTCGGCTCCGCCAGCTTGTCAGTGTCGGCCTGCGTCGAGGATCAAGCCCTGCAGCCATCGTGCGAATGATGCAATCGGCGCTCGAAGGTGTTTACCGTCCTCGTCCGGTCCTCGATTCACGAACACTGGATATCGCACTCATGGTTTATCGCCTCGGCAGACAGAAACTCTCTACACGGTCAATCACAGTCTTGGTCTTCCTTCCCTCTGCACTCTACGCAACCACATGGCCTTCACAAAAGTCATGCCGACAGTGGGCACAATCTCCGTCTCCGATATCATCCACAATATCCGTGAGGTCGTTCTTGGACCGTGCAAAGCAGCTGCTATACAACAACCGCTCCGTGGCGTCAGCTTCATGATCAATGAAGTTGCACTCGAGGAACGTGCGAACCATTTCCGACACAACAATAGCATCGGTGGGCTCTGCTGGCGACACTCGGCCAAGGTTAACCTCCAGCTGAAGACGTACACGGATGCCGTGAAGATATCGGAGAAAATCAAAGCCGGGGAGGTACATCTCGGCAAGGAGATGACCGTTGTCTCTGTTTCCTGCTTCGGTGAATCTGGGACGTACCCCATCCTGGCTCTTCCTACGTGCAAGTTTGTCGGTCCGGAGGAATCCAAGCTGATCTACGAGACCGTCACCGAGGCATGGCTTGAGAACACTAAAAATGAGGTCGGTATGCCGTGGTCGTGGGCTATGGACAGCAAATCTTCTTGTCGTCGCGCTGGATACAACACTTTTGTGAAACATAAACTCCCCAGCGGATCCCCCATCTTTGGAACCCTGGCAAGCATGGCCGGTCTGAACATTTTTACCGGCCTTCACAGCATCACACTTGATTTCAACTACAAGCACATCTTCAAGCGTAAGTATCTGTGTGACATACATCATTTTTTTTTTGACGCGTTACTACAGGAATTTGTACCCTAATCCGCTCTGCTGCCGGGATGGCTCTCTGCAATGGCCGCATCATCAATCCGGTGGTGCTCACGCGGTTCCTTGCGCGTCTTCCCGACCAATCTGTTATTTCCAGATGATCCGCAAGACGTCCCGCACACGGTTGAGCTCATGGAAGCTGTCATTGAATTCCTCGCATATGATTTTGGTCAAGTCAGTGCGGACACTGCCGCCGATCTCGACTTCATTCGCCTTCTCGCCCTCCTGCTCAAATCCATCCTCGTGCCCTTCATCACCCCGGATATGTTGCTTACTGAGCAGATGACCCACCTCTCCACTTATGCCCATCTCACCTTCACCCTCTTCCGCCTCAATTGTCTCACCTTTATGTCCAATCAATTGTACGGAGACTCGCAATCGATGATCAAAAACGCTTTCTTCTGCCTTGCCAAACAACAGCAACTTGACCCCACTCAACCCTTCTATCTCTTCCAGGTTGGCGACGACCCGCTCAAGAAATTATTCGGGAAGCTGTGCATGCTCGGTGGCCATAACTCTGCGATGAGCTACGCTCAAGCCATCGAGAGACTGGGTCATGCCTGCGACCTTCAATCGGTGTACCTCCGCCAGCCTGACTTGAACCAGGGTCAACGACGCATTAGCATGAGCTGCACCGAGGGTGTTGACACCTCAACATGGCTTTGTGGACGGGCGACACCATTGCTGTGAACTGCCATGCTCCGTTAGCTTGGGATGATGGAGCTAAAACTGCGCAGCAGATCCTTGCAAAGCTACACTTTCCGGCACACTCTTACAACTACACAACTATCTTCAACGACGAGAAGGTCGACATGCTGTGTCCGTTCGGGGACGACAAGTACCCCGGTGTCGAATCTGATGTTGACCGTTCCATAATCACTACAGCAAAAAAATCGACCACCTCCACCGCGACACCATCTTCCTCCACGTCCACCTCTGCCATCACTCATACTCTGGCCCCTTCTACTCCTGCTCCTACTCCTGCTATTGCTTCTTCTGCCCCCTCGACCAGCACACCCAATTCGCCTCCCTTCTCGACCTCGCCTCTCTCTTCCTCCATCCCTCCCCATCCCCCTATCATCAACATCACGGAAACCTCTGCTGCGCCGAACGACGACGATGATCTCGAGGATGAAGGCAACAGCATTCCATTTGAAGACACACTGGACGAGATCCCTGAGCTGGCGCTCCCCGTTGGCCGCGGTGTTGACCCAAACAATTACCTCAACGTTGAGGGTAAATGGGTCCACAAACAGCGCATTTGTCGTGTCGTTATCAACACGGACTTCGAACCCAAGTCCACCGAGCGCCTGAAACGTGTCCGCGGCCACACAAAGGTCAATGCCAAGAAGTGCGATGACGTCAATCCGGAGGCCATCCTGGGTGTCGACACCTTCATCGTCGGCGACCCATTCTTCACCCTCCTTCGTACCGACCAGACCCTTTCCCTTGCTGTCCTCCGTTGCACCGCCATCCACGAGGATAACATCTCCCGCAGAAGCATCCTGGCCACGACGGTCCGGAATCCGAAAGCCCAAGTCAAGCTCAGTGGTCAAGTACTGAGCCTGACGATGGTCCCAACCCTCAACGACCGGCTCCCAGAGTTGGAGAGCACGTCTTTCCGACCACAATCCTATTCAGATGTGCCATCTTCCGACACTGAGGACAAGTCACCATGGTCTTGGATTTGGAACGGTGGATTCTTGAAGGTGGATGCTGCCATTGCTGGAACGAAACAGACCACGAAGAAGGTGGTCATTGTCTCAGTCCCCGGCGTCCTCACTGAGCTCGTTAACCATTGGCCTGTTGATGCTGTTCCTCGTCTCGGAGAACGCGCGTACGAGATCAATTCCGAAGGCCGCTCATGGGAATTGGACAACGGCCCGATGGGCGCGGTGTGCAAGCTCCTCTGGGACGTCATGGTTACGCAGAAAATTCCACTCACAAATCTCGCAAGCGTGAAGAAGGCTCCTGAATTTCCTTACGCTTTTGACAACGGTTGGTCATTCATAAATTCAATACCATTTATTAATTCTCTACATAGGAAAACCTGCACTCGTCTGCGCAGAGGGAACTCAACAACTGATCCAGCAGCACGATGGCAAGGTTCAATGTACCTGTCATCTATGTGGCGAGCACCCCGGCAACTGGCGTGCCCACATCTCGACCCACATCCTGCGCTCCATCCGCGGTTTGAAGGAGGTTCTGTGCGCCGTGGTACGTGACTCACTCAAATTTCTTCTCGTCTGATCTTTCCGCAGATCAGACCAATCCTTCCTTGTGGGTTCTGCGCGGCGTCGGGTAAACCAGAGTGCGCAGTGTACATACGAAAGAAAGGACCTACTACTCACGTCGAGACCAACTGCGCCCTGGTGTCTGCCTTCAACTACAAGCCGGCCGACCAGGGATCCAAATCAACTCCTTGCCACAACGTCCCCGTTGTCTGCAAACTCTGCTTCCCTGACGCACCTCGACCCAGCGCTTCCCAGCCTGCCCAATGGTGCTACAACATGCCTGAGCATCTCTCAATTGCTCATCCGGAGTACGCGTCGCCACTGAATCCCAGGGGAACAAGGCTGCCACACGAGGTGTGGGTGAGCATGGAGGTTGAAGAGGCGGAGGAGCTGGTGCTTGGGATTCCGAAAGCGAGCATTCCGACGGTTTCAGAGACGTTGCTGGGCCGGACGAGGGTCTTGATAGGGCGAATGTGGCGGGAAAGAGGAAGAAGAAGACAAATGTAGCTGCACCGAGGCAGAAACGAGCTCGTATATCGTGAATTCAATGGCAACTGTGGTTATCGCGGGGCTTTTGCAAAGACTTGTGAAGTTTTCAAGCCGTGTGTGTAAGCAGCGGCAGTGCTCGGAAATCGGTCCACGGGCCATCGGAGCGATGAACCGCTCGCGTGGACCCCCCCCTCCCCCCCTCACAGCCACTCACTTGGATTTCTGAGCATGATATCATCATTTTTCTGTCCGCCCACCTCTTGGTTCAGCATCAGGATATCAGTTCTGTAACAGAGACTACGCCAGCATCCATATGAGGCAATTTATAATACTGTCTTCTAGTAGCGCAGTAGCCGGCTTGCACAACTCATCTCTTGGTATCATCTTTCATCTATACCACTATGTGGGCAGTGACCCTATATCTCACTGGAAAAAGAGAACAAATATGCTCAACCACAGGCAGTGTTGCAGACCTATAATTGAAATATGTCAGAATGTATCCCTATCTAGTGTCTTTTGATGTGCTGTAATGGATAATCAATCGCTGACTGACCTCAATTGGGAGGTATGTGATTAATATTCACACGTGGTTGAGTGGCAAAGATTTCTGTCTGTGAAAAATATGTATCTGCAGAAATACTCAAAGTTGCCTCTGCCTGATTTGATTTGGACCAGCCTGATACAATATATTACCTTGGATTGGCCTTGGAGGGCCCAGGGAATTGCATCCCGTGGTTACATCGGGCATTGTTTAAGTGTTGTTGACGCGTCAAAGCTTGCACGTGGTCATGCACGTGAGGGGCCAGGTCAGGTCAGGTCAGGTCAACCTGACCCGACCCTCCCATGCCTCGTATGCTCTCATCAAATCAATAAATTGGCATGTGGTCGGATCAATAAGTTCAGTTTGCGGCTGGGTCAATAACTAAAAAAGGCAATAACATGTTTTGCTTCATTTTCTCCCGGAGTTATCAAGCTGACACTGGTTGGGAGATTTGAGTTTTTCAGCACAATTTACAGTGAAAAATGTTGATTGTTTTTCAGACATTTTTCACTGAAAAAGTAGCTGAAAAACTCAAAACATTTTCACTATTTTTTGAGTTTGAGGTGAAAATTTCAAAAGGAAGCTCAAAAGAGGTGAAAAAAAATTGAAATTTTCACCGCTTTTTTCAGTGAAAAATGTCTGAAAAACAAATGACATTTTTCACCATAAATTGTGCTGAAAAACTTGAATCTCCCAACCAGTGTGAGGCTCTCCGAAGACGTTGGTTGTGGCTTATCATCGAGAATTTATCTCTCCGCATTTCCCGCTGCACGACATGCACTTCAACTGGGATTTCAGAGGCTCTCTGAACTTCAAGAGCTCTCCGCGCGGATCTTCCATCTTGGAGGTTTCCAGAGATGGTACTCGCCTTGTTAGCTTCTCGGACAGGATATATTCCGACTCGGACTGTGTATGTGTCGTCAAATTGTTTGTCGCAGTCCGATACCCGATAATGTGCAAGTGTACGCATCATGCCAAACTCGATTTATCAGTTCCGCCTTGGTTCAGTTAGTCAGGCTTACCATTGGGAGATAAGATAAGATTCGAATACGATCTGGCAGTCACAGTGATGAGTCATGGCAGTCAAACTTGATCCAACTTGGTTCGTACCACATCGCATCTATTTCTCAGCCGGACGGACTAAACCCGAACCGCGGGTTGGTCCTCGCCACGATGAGCGCTCAGATATATTCTCTTCCAGAAGAGCTCCTTGTCGCCATTGTTACTGCGGAACAAGAGGATCGGCGCGCACGCGCCGTGGGTTTAGAACCTACGAGGACGGTATTCAATTCGGAATGGGCTCTGTCCCATACCTCTCGTCGATTCCGCGATGCTATCGTTGGCGCACCTGCGCTTTGGACGCTCATAGAAATCAATTTGGACCTTTGGAAGTTCCCGGGATGTGTGGAGATCCCCAAACTGTATCTCCAACGTTCCAATGGATGTCACCTATCGGTGACACTCCGTAGTATTGCCCCGGAGGATCATGGTTTCACAAAGGGCCTCAGGGAGATTCTCCCCCACGTCGAGCGCCTGTGGAAGTTTGCGATTATACTTCACACCCGCTCGGCGGCAAAGGTGTTAGCCCCCCTCCGCGATGTTGGAGCTCCCATTTGCAAAGCCTCGAGATCGTCAATCTCAATGATGACCCCATCGGCATGAGGTTATTCGCATCTGGAGCTCCGAGGTTGAGCTTTCTCAGGATAGATGGTTTGAAACTCCAGTTGCCCGCGCCCTCATGGACGGTCGCTCTTACGCACCTGGAGTTACGGAAAAGTCAACGCGCGGACGACAACAGTGTTCTCGTCGCGATCACGGCGCAATGCCCGTCATTGGTCCATTTGCACATCGACCTATCATGGTTGCGGGTAGAGGCCAGCCATTCTCGTTTTTGCATCTCCACCCTCAAGTCCCTCAATATTTCGGTTCCATTTCCATTGCATGGAGATCTATTTCCCTTGCCAGCCCTAATTGATTTTTTCGAAACTCCCGCCCTGGCCGAATTTATCATCGAGGGCGCCCACGGCGACGAGATAGTCGACCTTTTTAACTCGTCGAGTCTCCCACACGCGTCCTTCCCCGCTCTGACCACCTTGTCTTTCATCCACATCTCCCCCTGCACGTGCGACGTCGATCTATCCCTCGACACGCAACTGTGCTACCCCCCTCCGCGGTCTTTCCCGCCCTCTCCTCCCTAACCCTGATCAACCAATGTTTCACATCGCATTTGGTCAAAGACATCCTAGGCCAGCCGTGGCCGCAGCTCAAAACCCTTGCGCTGTGTCCGTCCCCGATTGATTCCGAGTTTGGGGCCGATGCTTTCGTGGCCGTGGGAAAGGTCCTCAGGGACATAGTGCGCCCGGATCACAACCGCAGACAGCGCCTTCCAATGCTGAGGCTGTCCCCTGCCCTCCTAGCTCTCGAAGACTGGCAGGACGCCGGAGCCGATGTTGAGGTGTTTGACGGGGTGGCTGTTGCGGAGAGTTTCCAGAGATTGTACACATACTAATGTGCACCTGATTCTCGGAGCTTAGTACATGATGAATGAATGGGTAGCCTTGAAATCCTAAAACATACAGGTGTATTGCATGCAAGCGAATATGGCTACATTTACTGGAACCCAAGGGTGGGGCCGCTATCGTACGAGATCAAATCTGATTCGAGCTGGTTTATGTTGAACACCCCAGTCCAGCCATTATCTAAGGGAAACAACTGCGCAAGGGCCGAGCTGGGGGAAAGCATTGCCGGCGCAATATAGGCCTCCATCCGCTCAATCAGCTCACCCGATCGTGGAATCTCGAAGGAGTAGCCAAATGTCTTGAGGCTTGTTATGAAGCTGATGGGTGTAGGTTTTGAGTAGTGGATAGAGAGAGACACGGCACGGGACGTACATTTCGAAAATTTTGACCCGGGCAGGATCTATCAAGCCGGTCTTTGCAGCATCCGCCAAGCAGAAGTCGGCCCAGTCCTGGATCGTACTCAAGTCTAGGTGGCTGAGGTGCGGAAGGGATGGCAGCAGCTGAAGAGCGCGCGCGATGTCCCCGGCTGCAAGGCTTGCCATTTCGTGCACCTGCCGCTGTATAGTGCCCATGCGTTCTTGGATCCATCGGTTCTGCGTCGTTGGTGGATCCGTGGAGACGCGATGCTCGATTTCTTTGTACAAGGATAGAGCAAGACCGGTGAAACCGATGGCCATGGCGAACACACAGGCGCGAACATTGTCGCTTTCGCGCCGAATGAGGGGACTTTTCCCGGGGGACTCGTAGAAGAGCGGGTCGCCAGCGGCAGGGAATTCGGGTTGGGTCAGAATGAGAGTAACGATTGATTGAAGAATCGACAGCGACGAGAGGAATTGAATAACAGCCGCTTCTGCCATGGGGTGACGCCGAGCATAATCTTCGCAAATCAATGGTTTGAGACACATAAGGAGGGGAACATGGTCGCAAACCTCCAGTAATCTTCTCATATAAATCACGAGCAAGTAGGGTAACATGGAACATATCTATATTTTCAGATCATTTCAAAAAATGTCAAAACGAAAAAGAAAGAACATACAAGGTCGTATCGCGGAAAATATGACGCTGGAAACCATTTTCGAGGCTTGGAACATCCCTTGAAGTGACTGCAGCAATTGTTCCAGTGGCGGTGGTTCACTCCCACTCATCAAGAGTTGATCATTATAAGTGCTGAAGACCATCTCATCAAATCATCTCAGCGGTATCGGTACAACATACAAGAGAACTGGTGTCCGTCGTGCTGTCGCTGCCAGGGCTTCGGACATCTGAATATTATCATCCAGAAATATATACCAACCGCTTAGAAAATCACTTACTATAAAACCGTTCCAAATGAGCTGACCGTGTGGTTCCGCTGCCTCGCGACATCCGGCGAGAATACGTGAATGCGATACATAGGCGACGGCCCATGGCCGAGTGGTTGCAGTGCTGACTATGATCTTTCGCATCAGTTGGCTGAGCAAAACCAAATGGTGGAGTCCTACGTCTTTCGAGCACATCAAGGAAGAAGCACGATGCGGCATTATCTTCCGAGACGTCGATATGTATCCTGGCTTCACACGCAAGTGTGAAAGCTCGTTCATAGAGAGCGCGGTACACTGGGGCTCTCCGCACCCCATATGTTCGAAGATCAGCGCCTAAGGAAAAAACAGAATGGTCTTTGAAAGATTTGATGTCGGAAGGTCCAATAATCGTTGGATGAAAGGAAATGGAGGCGGAGAGAGCACACACGCAGCTCGCCAGTACGCGGGATTGGGGAGGAAGAAGATTAAGCTGCCAAGAAACAGAGGTAATAGCAGCTTTGAGCTTTTCGCCCGCAAACAGCGGGTGTCTCCATTCAGGTAAGTGCTCAAGACCTAACACTGGTATGTCACATTGACTCTTTCAGGAAGACGGGGTTCACATACATTCGAAGAGATGTTTCACAAGTTCAGGGGGGAGTTCTGGGGCATCTGATAGCTCGAGATGTGGACGTATAGTAACAATTGACTCGTTGAGCGATTCATTATGGCCAGATGACGACGGGCCCGGTTCCGAAGCAGAAGGCGAGACGACTTCCTCGCTAGGTTTTCGTGGCCGTCCGCGTATAACTGGAGTAGTTTTACATCTTCAACGGGAGTGAGATTTGCACAGTAACGAGGCTCAGGCTGCTCACATGATGCCTTTTTCTGCACACCGGGGACACGGAATCCCTGTACATGGGGGGTAGACCTCAGTATGTGTCGTACACAGTCCGCGAACACACACCTTCGGGTTGGGGGTGGCATAACACGCGCCGCGCCTTACAGGAATCACAGGCGGGGGGCTGCAGCCAATTTAAATACCATGGCTAGGAAATTGAAAAGGATGGTACCTTTTTCTTCCTCTTTGCTGGCTGACGGCGCGCGACGCTGGGGGTAGAGGTCAAGTCCATTGGCGCAGCAAGCTGCGGCGCTGCGCAAGTTAACGTCGAAGATCAAACGCGATCATGTGATCTAAACGCGCTCGCTTCGACTTCACCATTCCCTCTTCTGTCTTCACTCCCACCATCTTTACATTCGATTCCTCTCTCGCCTCTCATTTATCCTCGTCAATTACGACTCTCTTCCCTTCCCATTCCCTCTCTCTTGCTCAGCGGCTCAATGCTGTCTTCAAGACGCCGCAACTCCCAACTCAAGACTGCTCCCTTCGCCGCCGCGCCTCAACAAGGGTGGATAAGAAGAGAATAGACAAAGAGCGAGGAACTGAAAGTGGGAGATGGTCAAGAGAGGAAAGGAGTCAAGACGAGGAGCGTAAACTGCGAAATGAGCAGCCCATAACGGTGGCGGCGAGTCGGCAAGTCGGCGGTGCAGAAGAAAGAGAACGGTCCATGGCGAGGTGCTCAAAGTGAGAAGAGTCACCGGGATATGGCAGGAGCAAGATAATGAGCTCAAAGCTGAGGCGACAGTGCTGGAAGTGAGCAGCATGAGAGCAGACGTCTGGGCGAGAGAGCGGAATGGAAAAGGGCGAGGAATGGAAAGTGAAAGATGGCGGTAAGGAGAGAGAGAAAAAGGGAAACAGCGAAGAGCACAAACTGAGAGATGATGTGAGGTGGAGGGAGTGAAGATCTAGAGAAGAGTGTAACACACATGAGGATCTCGAATCTTGAGGAACTGAGGCCTTGATACCTTGAGGAGGCTTGAGAGCCTGAGAAACATCCCGCTGAGGTCTGTCCTGCCACGCGGGCGACCCGCCGCTGCTCTGTGTCCTTCAAGACGTCTCGAAATGCGGTCAAGACCTCGGTGGGAAACTGCTCAAGGCGGCCAGGGCCCCAAGACCTCAAGGCCCGCCTCAAGCCCCCCCAAACCTCAAGACGTTTCAAGCTTCAGCTCCAAGTGCGCAAGCCCTTCAAGACACACTTCGAGTCCTCAGCCCAAGACGTGCTTCAAGACGCTTCAAGACACTTCAATTGCAAGTCCACAACACCTCAAAAGACACACCAAACTTTCCTCAAGCATTCAAGGCCACAAGACTCCGCACGTCAGCGCCTCAAGATCTCAAAGCCCCACAACAGCAGCACTTCGAGCTGCCTCAAGACCTCAAGCTCAAGATGCGCTTCGGGCCTCCTCAAGACGCGCCAGAAGAGGCACCTCAAGCCCGAGTTCAAGACACGCCTCACTTTTCAGGACTCGGCCATTCAAAGCGCCAAGACTTCGAGCCGCCTCAAGATCAAGACCTCAAGCTCAAGAGCCACGGGATCTCGAGACTCCTCGAGACTTGAAGCTTGAAGCTCGAAGGCTGGGCAAGATTTCAAGACCTCAAGCATCCCTGAGGACTGCCAGCTGCAAGACTATAAGACCGCAAGATGCAAGCTCGCAAGATCCTCAGGCATTCGAGATTTCGAAGTTCAAGACTGAGCGCCTCAGGCCTCCTCCACGCCTCAAGCCCGCAGGAACATACCTCAACACGCGCCCCCAAGAACTTGCCATGCCAGCTTCACGCCGCGGCGCGAGGGTTGGGGCCATAGAGCAGTTGGCCGGCGAGCGAAGAAGATGATCGCAGAAACGAGCGAGTGGCTGCACGGGAGGACATTGCGGCCAGGGTTTGAATAGCTCGATTGGAATCTGTCGTCGATGTACGCAGCCTGCGAACTAGTCCCATGTACCGTCCAATGCGCAGAGTCGTGTTCTGACTAGTTCGCTGAGTGACCGAAAGAGGCAAGTGGCTTCCTTATTTAAATAAGGCCTTCTTGCCACAACTCGCCTCAACTTGCAATCATCCTCGCCGCGATGACAAACCAGGACCAGATATCGACGCGCACAATATCTTCCCTTCCAAACGAGCTCCTGGTAGCTATTGTTGCTGCGGGACAAGATTGTGGCACAGATTTTCCGCCCAGGGCTTTCAAATCGGAATGGATTTTGTCCCAGGTGTCCCAACGCTTCCGCGACGTTATCCTGGGTGCGCCTGCGCTCTGGACACTCATACAAGCAGATTTGTATGATCTTAGAGCGGTAGAGACCCTCATGCTATATCTCGAGCGCTCCGGAGCACATAAAATATCGATCACCTTGCGCAGTCTGTCACGGTATTCAGAAGGTCCCCTCACGGAGTGCCTCACCCAGATTCTCCCCCACGTCGAGCGTTTATGGCGGCTGGCAATCACCATCGGTGCCGCGGGTGTAGATGCATTGGCGCCTTTCCGGGACGTTGAAGCTCCCCACTTGCAACACCTCGACCTCGAGGTTATAGCCGACTACCCGATCGATGAATGCATTGAAATATTCTCAGCTGGAGCTCCGAGGTTGAGTTTCCTCAAAATGGACGGATTGATGCTTCAGATGCCTCCGTGGATGGCCTCTCTGACGCACCTCGAGGCGCTTGAACATTGGGTCTCGGAATACAGCAACCTTCTTGCTGCGATGACGGCGCAATGCCCCTTGCTGGTTCATCTCCACCTCGACATACTGTGGGAGTTCGAAGAGGCCAGCCGTTTTCACATCCCGTCTCTGAAATTCCTTCAGATCTCAGTTCCCGATTCTGAGGACGAATTTTTCTTAGAGGCCATTGTCGATCTCTTCGACACGCCCGCCTTGGAGGAATTCATCATCTACGGCACCCACGGAGACCAGATATTCACGCTCTTTAACTTGACGAGCCTCCCTCACTCGTCCTTCCCCGCCTTGACTTCCTTCTCCTTTATTAACAAAACCTCTTGTTCTTGTGAAAAGGATTACCCCCTCTCCAACTCAATCTCTGCTCCCCCCGCTTGCGCTCTTTCCAGCCCTGTCCTCCCTCACATTGGTCAATCAATGCCTCACACATAACCTCGTCAAGGACCTCCTCGGTCCATCGTCGCAGCCGTGGCCGCGTCTTGAAACCGTCACTCTGTGTCCGAAGAAGGATATTTTTGATGCCGTGTGGGACGCTGTCAAGGACGCAGTGCATTCCAAGTCCCAGCGCAGAGAGCCGTTCCCTAGACTCAGGTTCTTCCGTACGCTGGCGTCTCTGGAGGCATGGCAAGGGGATGGACCCGACGTGGAGATGTTTTTGTGATTTTGGAATTCAGTCTCAGGTACGAAAGCCGGGCGCCGGCCCATACATATATGCCAAGAACTTACGAATATCTAAACTTGACCGCCTTTCTTGGATCTCGCTTCTTGAACACCTCGCATAATGCTCCACATATTATATCTCTGGTCGATCACTCTTCGCCAAAATACATACCTATCCAGCGCGTCGAATGCGTCCCAGCCACCCCACCTCTTTTCATTCCTTCGAGCATCCTTGCGCCTGCCATTTTCCCGGCTTCAATCCTTGGCCGATACACACAACACACAACGCGCCCGTTATTATCCACTCTACAACGAAAGCGTCACAGGCGATTTCCGCCACCGAGGGGGCACCGGACCTGACGGTTCCGCTACCGCAGTTGGCCTCATCGAGAGCCCTGAGGGTCCTCGTGCGCCGCCCTGCGCAAGTATGAACAAAGGCGAGGTCGGCGGGGATGAAGAAGACGCAGGAGATATTGGGCCGGTACCAACAGGACAGGACTGGGCATGCAACAGGACAGTGAGTCTCGACTCCCGAAATACGCGTTCGTTGCCCTCTTCCATTTTCTTGGCAGTATTATCTGATCCTCACTTGGACTGTGAAAAGCTAGATCCCTCCCTGAGCACCGTATCTCGCTTCTGCACTCCATCGGCGACGCCAGCCTCTGATGAAAAGGCGCGGACGACAGGACTCGGACTCTCCGCCGGCAGCTCCGCCTCTGCCTGCAACCGCTTTTCCAGCTTCCAGGCCGTGGAATCACGATCCGCTCCGTAGGATGCCAGTACCTTTATTCAATAATCGCACCAGGCCCCAAGGTCGGCGGAACAACTACATATTCCTCGACACGACTACGAGTACGACCTCGGCGTTGCTGCCTTGGTATGCGGTAGCGCAGGAGGCCAAGGAATACGACGGGGCGAGCGCGTCGAGCATGGGACCGCGCCTTCACAGTCATTACATTTAGAAATGGAGACGTGTTTCGAAGCGCAGGTGAAGCGCTGGCATGCATCATGGGCTTCCGAATGAATCATACATTAATGGTGGGCAAGTCGTAGGGTATCATCTGTGCGAAATGGTAAAAATGGCCATAAAATTCTCGGTGCCCTCCCTCAACCTCCTGGCATCGACAATGTCTATATCCCGCCCAACTTCCTAATCCCCACGGACCTCACCGTCCTTCCCTCATCCTCAATCCCCGGTCCCGCGGGAATCGGGCTACCATCCCCCGTCGCAAGATCTACAAGCACCTTCGCCAGTGTATCCGCAGGCGAGACCATGTTCGGCATGACGGTGCGCAAGGTCGGGCTGAGGATACCGAGGCCGACGCGCTTCATTGTGGATGCGGGTTTGGGGCTGTGCGGTGAAGGGTCGACGAAGCCGGGGCGGACGTTGAATATGTGGAGGGCGCTGTGCGATGGTGGGAGAGCGCGGAGCGCGGCTTCGGCGCGGCCTTTGATTTTGCCGAAGAAGGTCATAGTTTTCTCGGTCGGGTCTGCGCTGAGTGGGCGTGAGTACCGCGGGCGACAAACATAAAGGAGAACTAAGGAATAACACACCCTTCGCCAGAGACGAACACGAAATTGAATTTGCTGTTTAGATTGTTGAACGCCTTCGCGGCGGCCACGGGGTAGTCGTATGTTATGCGGATGTATTCACTGCAGTTCCGCGTCAGAGAATGAAGACTTCGCAGACTTGGGGCTCACTCCTTCGAAACAGCCGACGTGTTGACGCCCAACGCCCATACACATGCATTCGCGCCTTGAAGGCGGTCGGTCACGCCGGCCGGATACGCACCAAAATCATCGTGCACGATTATCTCCGCCTTCTGCGTGTCCAACCCATCGCTCGTGGGAAGAGTGAATTGTCTGCGTGATAGGATGGAAACACGGGTGACGGCGGGAGAGGCGAGACACTGGCGCAGGACGGGGGAACCGACGGTGCCGGTTGCGCCGGTCAGGATTATATGCATGGGTGCAGGAGGATGGTGGAAGGAAAGCAGAATCGGGCGCTGAGAACCCGCTCGGCGCTTCTCCGTTTACGTCGCAGAATTACCTCACATTCATCCCGTCACGGCGTTCGTCCAGCGGCCGCAACCCACTGTAGGGAATGTGCATAGAACAAATGTAGAAATTCTAGCTTGCCCAGTCAACGCTTTGGTACCTGTCGTCACCCGAGTTTGTCGCGTTCGAAGCCGACCTACTGGTAGTGCTGCTTATTGCTACTTGCAAAATAGTTGGCGGGGCTCTGGTGCTATGTCCTGGGGAATATTTGAAAAGGTTTCTATTCAAATATTCGTTGGGTATGAGAACTTCAGTCGTCTCCACACTCAGAGCCTTCGTTGTGTAGTGGTTATGTTCCTAAGATTCAAATACTGTCGTTTTACTTCGCGTGTGTTCAAATCCCACTCTTGATGTTTCTTTTTTCTCCTTCCCATAGCATAAGTGGAACACAGAATCGTGAACTCGGGGCAAGGCTCACAGCGTCGAAGCAAAAATGTTTTATTCAAATAATTTATTACATGATAAGAAATATCTGGTGTACTCGTGCAACAGACAGGCCAAATGTCCATCCCAAAGTACGGTATCAGCAGCTATACAGCCGTATCATGCCGCGTCTGAAGTTGGTCTCGGCGACGTTTGCGCAGACTCTCCTCCCTCCGCCCCCAGCCCTTCCCCCCGCCCCGTCTGCTCACAGCCCGCGCTCCTGAGCTCTGACACACAATCCCGTGCGAGATGCCGTCCACACAGGCTGCGGATTGGCAGAAGGACAGACTTGCACCTTATCCGGCACCCAGTGCTGTGGCGACTTTGACCGATGGGCGGATCGAGCGGTGGGCGGATCGAGTGACGGGCATCACCAGAACCGAGGCAGTCGGTAGGCGCGAACTGCACAGGTGACAACCCGATGAGAATGAAACCTGCCATTCCTCCCCTCGCTCACCATTGGTGTACGGACTGCGCTTCTTCAGAAGTCCGCAGGCTGGGTAATGGGAAGGCCCGGGAGGGACGCGAATCCCGCTCTCTCAGTCGGCACAGACACCCACGAGCTTGGAAAGCGATGGGAGCAGAGGGACGTACGATGGGTGGAGCCGTGCACACACGCATCATCGATAGCATGATCACCCTCGCCTTATCGAGCACGTCGAGAACGGGCGAGTTATTTCGCGAGAGCGCGGTCGAGTTGCTCCGTATAATTCTTGCCTGCAAAAACGTCAGTCGACAAACAATATAGACGAAATGAAGCACGCACCGACGCACATGGAGTCGTGCTACTCTCGGTGATGATGGCAATCTGTAGTCCAGGAGGATTGGACAGTCCCGGATCGCAAGGATTGGGTACTGCCAGTCGAGGTGATGGTTAGATGATAATGATACAACTATACAGACCATGCAATGGTAGATGCAGCATGACACACACCAACTGTAACGGCGTGAACAACGAGAACTCGGTAAAACCTAGTGGCTGAAGTCGGAACACTACAAGAGAGAGAAAAGGGAGCGGCCGTACCAGTGCTTGATCAGTTCACCACACAGAATGTCGGCTTATTGGAATATTTGGCGAGCTTGGGGAAAAAAGAATCAATATGTGATGCAGAAGACAAGCAGATGAGACGCACTGGATGCCTGAAAAGTGGTACGTTCGAGGATGTCGTTGACGAACGAGTTGAGACCACTGCCTTGTTCGAGATGCCCATCTCTGGACGAACCTCTGCTTGAGAACCGCCACACGTCATCAGAAACGCCACCAACTCTCGAGCACCGGCTATACACGCACCCGGGTAGATGTAGGAGGACCTCAGGAGTAGGTCTGGGTTTCTTCTTCTCGCTGTCGGCAGCGGGCGTGGCACACCTTTGTCGTGGCCTTTTTACCCACCTTGGTGTCCTCAGTCACAACAAGGCCTTTGAATTTCTTCATCCCGGACCCTGGTTGCTGTCGACTTGCGGCAGGTCAAGTGTCCCGAAAAAAAGGCCGAGATTTGAGCACTTGAGGACGCGTCGGCAGTCGGTGTTGACGAAGATTACTA
The DNA here is from genome assembly GCA_029378375.1 of Mycena olivaceomarginata. Taxonomy (NCBI): domain Eukaryota; kingdom Fungi; phylum Basidiomycota; class Agaricomycetes; order Agaricales; family Mycenaceae; genus Mycena; species Mycena olivaceomarginata. The sequence continues at coordinate 58,141 of JARKIC010000357.1, read as the reverse complement.
GTCACATTGTTGCCAAAATAGGTTAGCCAGAACAATTCGGCCGGGTTCAAGCCTGCCAACGAAGACGGCGACGATGGTGGTGTTGAGGACATAAGGGTGTGGCTGTGCACATTGTATGTCCAAAAAAGGAACTCAGGGCACTGCACTAGAGCCGTTGGCGGTCACGCGTTCTGATCAAACAAACACCACTCAAACATCCCAGCTCGCGCGGGCCATAACTCGACGAATACTGCTTAGAACCCTATGATTTTATATGCAAATCGAACCGTCTTATCGAGCTTTAGAATGCCCCAGGGTCAATTTTGCGATTTAGTGACCTCATCGTCGACCTCGCTGGTGGGGCTGTTTCTGGAGTGTTTGAGCTACAGCGATGGAGAATGCGGGTTTTCGGGTGGTGTGAGTGCTCGTTAGGGGTCTTATGGATGCTAGGGAGGGCGCCCCATGTGTTCTGGGCCGCGATATGTTCCTTGAACGTGAGGTAAATGATGCAACTTTTTCACAGAATGCTCTCATTCTTTGCAACGACTGCTTTGTGCTCAAACCTACACACAGACAGCTCCAGAATCGATTTTCGTACTCTCAGGATATAATTTTATCAATGGATGCATATAGTGAGCATTATCAGCCGGAATAAAATAAAATAAGATGTATGGAACACCCATTCTCTTGCACCAATTGCACTGTGTCCATCTCACATGTGTCCTCGGCCAAGGAGGAAGCCTATTGTTGTCATCTGAGCACGAATTTCCACTGGAGAGGCAAGAGAGGCAAGAAACTGTGAGTGCATAACCTGGGAATTGAGTGAGTACGAGATGGTGGCCCAGTACGAGCGTCTGACTTGAACACATACCTTAAAGGTCTTGGGGCGCCCTCCGTAGCATCCATAAGACCCCTAACGAGCACTCAAACCACCCGAAAACCCGCATTCTACATCGCTGTAGCTCAAACACTCCAGAAACAGCCCCACCAGCGAGGTCGACGATGAGGTCACTAAATCGCAAAATTGACCCTGGGGCATTCTAAAGCTCGATAAGACGGTTCGATTTGCACCTAAAATCATAGGGTTCTAAGCAGTATTCGTCGAGTTATGGCCCGCGCGAGCTGGGATGTTTGAGTGGCGTTTGTTTGATCAGAACGCGTGACCGCCAACTATTTTGCAAGTAGCAATAATAGGCGCGACGCGTCGTGGTTGAAAATAACCTGTCCAGCTGCGACAAAATCACCAGCAGTCGGCTGCCCCTCGTTGCTCTATCGAGCGAACGGAGGCTCGATCATGAGCAAGTGTTTGTTGAGATAATCATTATAACAATTCGTCAGATATTTCCAAGATATTGGTCACCGGTGACAAAAGCCGACACACTCGGCATTTCCAACGACACACTTGCCACTCATCTTGGCCCAGCTGTATTTATCGACGGAGTCAGCATTTGGGTCACCCGGATAAGACTCAAGATAATATATTGTCTAGGTCCCCTTTCGGAACGTGCTGATTTGTAGTGTATGATACATTGGCCGAATGTATTACTACTACGCCGTTAGATGCAGAGCCACTATTTTGTCGGTGAACGCGATGTGGATGCTGCGAATCTGGGTATAAAGACGTTGGTGGAGATCTTTGAAAGTAACGACCAACGCACCTCCTCCAATCTCACAATGTCTGCATACGAATCGTTCGCTATCGTGGGGGCCGGAACGCTAGGCATACTTATCATCGAAGCCCTCGCTGCCAAAAATGTATCCCTTGTCGTCCTCTCGCGGCCGGGGTCCGCTACCAAAACGGTGCCGCCCAGTGTCAAGACCGTGCTGGTCGACTACGACGACGCCGCCGCTGTCACCGCAGTACTCGAGGAAAATAAAGTCGACGTGGTGATCTCGACAGTGGCTTACGAAGGGTTGGCATCCCAGAATTCGTTGGTGGACGCCGCGAAACTTGCAGGCGTGAAACTATTCGTGCCCTCCGAATTTGGATTCCCGACCGACGGTCTAACGGAGGGGGTGCTGGGAGCCAAGGGTCGGTTCGCGGGTCAGTATCATCCTCGTTCCTCGCTCATCTGACGTTGGAAACTCACCTTTTCGCCAGCGTACTTGAAATCCATCAATATGCCTTCAACTAGGATTTTTGTCAGTCCTAAACATCCAATGTCCTCGTTGACCACTGACCGTGTTTCCAGACTGGAGCCTGGACCGACTGGATCCCGTGGTTGGTGGACTATGCGAACGGCGGGAAAGTCAAAGTCATAGGCAAAGGCGAAGCGCAGGTCTCCTTCACCTCCATCGCCGACATGGCAGGTGCACAGCTCATCGCTACTGCCCATCGACTGGTTTAACATGAATCACACTTACAGGCTTCACCGCATACGTGTTAACTAATCTCCCTCCCTCTGAGCTGGAGGACCGGGTGCTGCGTATCGAAGGGGAACGAGCGAGTTTGAGGGACGTTGCGGAGCAGTTCAAGACCGAGGTTGATCGCGTAGACAGCATCGGGGGTGATATGGGCCAAATCAAGACCGCCTTGCAGGGTTTGGTAGAAGCTGGAAGGGGCAGCAGCGGTTGGGACGGGATAAAGAACGCGGAGGGTACGGGGAACAATGTGGCGGGGAGTGCGAACGCGTTGTGGCCGGGCCACCATTGGGAGAGTATCAAGGAGGTGCTTAACCTCTGAATCGGCGTGCAATTAAATTTTCAAGGGCTCCGTACAATAATTTGCGAACTGCGCCATAGTAAGGTTTTATCGTAGACCCTAAAGCGGCCGTAGCGAGAGCTGCGTATTGAAGACGTAGTCCCAGAATTTGCCTGCGCAATCAAGTTGTTCAGTTCTCGTTCGCTCGTCGAAGGGAAACACGGGAAAGTCACACTCACTCGTAACCCCAAACCCGAGCTCAAAGTTCTTGTAATGATGCGCGAGGTGGTAGCGCTTCTGCTCGCGCAGGTACGCGGGCAGCTGCGTGTGGTGCAGCGCGTAGTGCATGCAGTCGTACAGGATGTCTGGTGGGAGCGTCAGCAAGCGCTAGTGGAGGAAAAGATAAAGGAACGAGGGAACGGGGAGGGAAAGAGAGCGAACAAGAAGACTTACAGAACGCAAACGCGCCGGAGATGATCCCGTTCGCGACGGCGGCGGGGAAGAGCTTGTGCGCGAGCGCGGTAAAAGGAGCCTGTAGCGCGCCGAAGAGCGCAGGCGGCATTACGAGGCGGAGGCTGCGCGTTCGTGTCAGTTTTCCATCGCCCAATAAAGATGGGACGCGAGTATTTAACACACCGGTCCATGGGTAAATAATGGTGCACGCCGTGCATCGTAAAGTGCACCAAAATGGCGAGGGGATGGTCCGGCAGCAGGTCATCGATGTGGAAGAGGAAGCGGTGGAGCGTGTACTCGAGGATCGTCCAGATGACGTTGCCGGTGAGGAAGCACGCGAAGACCTGAGGTCGGAGAAATCATGTTAATACGATGAATGAATGCAGCAAAGAAAAGACGCGTACCTTGGCGAGATTTTGCGAGGCAAGCGCAGAGGAAAGGAGCGCCAGAGGAAGGGCGGGGCGTGCAGTAAACAGTGGGAGGGCGACGCCGGGTGGGAGGGAAAATTGGATGAGGGAGCGGCAGAAGAGGTATGCCATGATGGGGCCCCAAAGGAGAGGGATAACCCACCAGAACGTGCGCGTTAGGGCCTGCAACGAATTAATTCAAAACATGGTAACAGGAAGGGGAAACCGACCTCGAGAATATCAGGCCCAAAGAGGCGCGCAGATTCGGGCAGATGGCGCGGCTGGTGTACTTGCTGCAGATAATACGACTTGCTAAAGTGGCCCTCCCAGACCTGCCTGATCAAGGGCTTGCTGAGGTCCAAAAACTCGTTCTTCTTGTAATCCTCAGCCGAGTCGGTCTCTTCTGGGTGGAAGTCGTCTGGCGCCTCCCAGTCTAGAAGAAATGAGCGCCATGAAAATAAATGGACCGTGGACTCACCGTCGCGCACGATGCTTTCCTCCGTCCCCAGCCTTCCGATCTGGTACTCGTCCAACATGTCGTATGCCGAGTCTGAGTGCTCGTGGCTTTCCCCCTCCTTGCCCGCCATCACACCACTAACGTCCTTCCCCGCGTACTTGAGGATGATGTCGTCCCCGCCAGGGTGGTCATTCACGAACTTGGAGACATTGTAGACTTTGCCGCGGTGCGAGAGCCAGCAATTGCTCTGAGTTTTTGTGGGCGGAGACGTCCTCTGCGGTGTAGATGCGCACTCGTTGTTTCGACATGACGAACAAGAGCAGGTGCAATCCAACGCAGTTAATTTTGCGAGTAAGACCTTATAGTCATTTCTGCTGAGACAGAGCCGCGCTACCGGCCGAGAGCCGCCGAGAGTCGGGAACGGCCAGAGTATTCCAGGCAATTCGAGGCAAAAGCTTCTCAAGTGGCCAGAATACGGGTTGAAGATGGGTCGCGACACGAGAACATGAAGATCATCTTCAGACAAAAAATTGACAAAAATTGAAGAGAAGGTTCGCGGTCACGTGTGTTCGTAATTGGCCGAGAGTAGCCGAGTCGCGCTCATTCGCACATCCTCCTCATCCATCTTTGGGCAACTCTTGCCCACTGCCTCCAATCTACAAGCTCCAGTCGTTGGCTCAGGATCAATTTCACGTTTCTTCTCGCTCAGGTCCTTTTTTATTATTAACTTTGGCTTCGGGACTCCTCTCAGACTCGGAGTCTCACATCCCTGGATTCCCTCGGTTAACGAATAATCAGGCGTCGGACTGCGAGAACTGGCCAAACATCATTCAAATCGCCTTCAAGATCGCCCCTTCCAAAGTTGCAAGTATCCGGGACCGGTACCCTCGTCTATCTTTGAGCGCATTCAACGGACGCGCTGATGCGAATCGCGGGATGCCAGCGTCGAATCCAATCTCTTTCGAAGCTCTTGCCAGGTCATACGCGTCTTCCTTTATTTTCAGGCTGCAGCTCAACATAGTCTCTTGCAAATGACAGACACTACAAACGGTCAGGCACCCCCCTGTGTTGCACAATGCAGCCATGAAGCCCTGATTTTATTCGCGGGACGCTATCAGCCGTATCTCCGCATCGATGAGCTCCCAAGTGATCACATCGATTATGGTCTCAACGAACGAAATGTTGGTTACCCGACATGGCCAGAGCTTCTATTCCCTAATACCTGGTAGGAAGTGACTCGGTGGGCATGTAATGAGGTTCTATCCATTTTGAATTCGCAGGTGTCTACCAAATACATATGTGTAGTGTTGGTAAGGGATATTACGGACGCTTCCCAAAACGAATCTCCCGGCCTTGAGGCTTTGAAGAAAACTGGACTATATCCTGTCGTCGCGTCGTGTCTGGTGAGCTCAGCTCAATTCACAATGATATTCCGATCTGACATTTCAGAGCCGCTTCAAAATTTGCTTGAAATCAAAGCACTTTATTGGGTGACTTCCCGTAAGATTAAAATATTCCAGCGCAATTTCTGGGGGTGCCAGTGATGCATTCAGTCTGAAAGATATTCCCGCCGTCTGTGTTTCCCGCAAGCGAGATATTATATTTATGCATTAATGTAGGACAAAATACAGCCATATTTAGGCCAACTTGTCTCTGGGCGCCGTCAGCAATTTGTGCAGCATATCTGGCTAGGACAGAATTGGGACAGAATGCAGTGATTCCGTGACATGATTCCGTTTTTTTTGCTCATGGTACCCGGGAAAGGTCGCAGCGGCTAAAGATATGGGTGCAGCAAGTTGTTAGAGTGCAAGAGAGGGCAGAGGCCCGGAGGGTTCGTGATGGAGGCACAGATCAATGATTTGTGTCCCGAACAGGATATTCCAGGATATGAAAGTCTATTCGGGGAGTGGGTGACTTCCCGTAAGAGTTAAATATTCTAGACAAATTTTTGAGGGGTGCCAATGATGTCGGCTACCGAAATTCCAACATTTTATATTCGCAGGCGATTCCCGTAAGAATATTTGAGACCATTTGCCACAAACGCGTGCAGCAAACAATACACAAACAACGCGTCGATCTTGCTCTGGCTCTAACTCGACAATCCATGGACAACGACGCGTCTTTTATCCAGAAAACGGCAGCCGAAATGGAAGAAGATGAGGAGGAGGAGGAATGGGAATTGGCTGCAACGGCAGCCGCCATAATTTGGCTCGGGGCAGAGGAGGCGCGCATCCGACGTGCTGAACGTAGGCAGCAGAGCCGGCTATATCTCTGCCGTCCTCAGCTGCTACCAAACCCGCGGTACGACACACCCTGGCAGCGCTTGTATACAAGCAGCCACGACCGTGCGTTTATCACCACGATGGGATTCGATGTCCAGACATTCCACGACATCATCGATGCGGGCTTCGGTCCCGCATGGTATTCCACTCCCATCCCTCGCACCGATGTTTCTACTGCCGGAAATCCACGTCCCGGTGCTCGATCTCTAGATGCGGCGGGTGCACTCGGCCTCGTTCTCCATTATCTTAACTCCACCATGCGCGAGATCAGCTTGCAGCAGATCTTTGCTCTCATCCCGTCAACTGTCTCTCGCTACATTACCTTTGGGCTCAGCATTCTCCTCGAAGTCTTGCGCAAGATCCCCGACGCAGCAATCCGGTGGCCGGGCCGCATTGAGGAGTTCCAAGCACTCAACGATTTGATCGTTGAGCGCCATCCACGCTTGGAAGGAGCCTTTGCAAGCCTTGATGGACTTAATCTGCCAGTTCAGACAGCAGAAGATGAAGAAATGGAGAACGCAACGTACAACGGATGGCTGTGCGAGCACTTTATTAGCTGTGTACTTGCCTTCTGTTCTCGAGGTGTGTTCTCATTTTAATCCCGCGTTATTGGTCTGTAGATCTAACGGCACGTCTAGGAACCGTCATTGCAGCCAATCTTAATGCGCCAGGAAGCTGGCATGACTCTCGCGTTGCCAAACCAATTTATGAGAAGCTCCGTACCCGAACGCCCGAGGGTTTTTATCTGGTGGCAGACACAGCGTTCCCGCGTGGTACGGCTCAAATTGACGGCAAAATTCGTGCACCGATCAAGAGCGGCCAGGTTATTCGTGGGACAACTGAGGAGATTGAGGAGAAGTTAGCATTTGACCGCGATTTGCTTTCCTATCGCCAAACGGCTGAATGGAGCATGCGGGGCTTGCAGGGTTCTTTCGGACGGCTTCGACTCCCTTTGGATATCGGTGACCAGGAGGAACGTGGAAATCTTTTGGAGGTTTGCATTCGCTTGCATAATTTGCGTACACATTGTGTCGGACACAACCAGATCCGTACCGTCTACATGCCGCTGTGGCGCCAAAACAAGGAGGATGACGAAGTTTGGACTAACTTCGAGAACATGCTGTTCTCCGACCAGCGTCGCAATGATCGTGTTTCGCGCTTTCACAACTTCGCAGAGTATGAATAACACCTAGTTGAATTTGTAGACTATGTACAAATCTACTAGTAGTATCAATGTTTACGGACACTGCAGGCAAATACATGTAAGGACTGTAGGTAAAGAATGACAAGAGTTGGACGTAGAACTAGCTGGGTATTGTGAAGAGCGAGAATATTCAATTACCATTGGAAGCATCAGCCTGCTTGGTTGGGCTGATGACAAGCGCAACAGCAGGACCACGACGAGGAGTAACCACTAATTCCACCGCGTTGCCGGTAACCACCGAAGCGGGTGCGCGAATTTCGTTTGTGGGACGATAGGGGCTCGGCATACGCAGCGGCGGTGGTGATGGAGTGGAAAGAAGGGCTGGAAGGCGAGAAGGGCCAGGAGTAGGAGTGCGGCGGCGACTAAGGGGACGGCGAGAAGGGCAAGGGGTGGGGGTGCGGCGGCGACTAATGGGATAACGAGAACCCGTGGGACGGGAACGAGAGCGGCGTGGGACGTCGGGGGTGTCCCACGGGTTGCTGTTCTCCTCTTCGTCATCGTCGTGGTAGTCGTCCGTCGAGGGATCTGATACCCGGTAAGTCATCGCGCCGCCGTCGGGGTAACGAGTCTCACAGCGAATCTTCCCGCGAACCCTTTCAATTCCAGGCTCGCGCTTGTGGGAGCGATAACCCGGAAAGCGTGCATTGCGAGGACGTCGCGGAGAGCGAGAACGGGGAAGAGCACGCCCCCGGTTACCGTCCGCGAAGCCGGCCACCTCCAGCCTCAGCTCCGCTCGATCGCGTGCACGTTCGAGGTCGTGAATACGGTTCTGGAGGATGCTGTTTTGGGTGCGTAGGTTCTCTGCAGTTGCTTGCACATCGCGAAGTTGCTGGGAGAGGGTGAGAATCTGAGTGTTCTCGAAGGTACGCCGTGATCGCGCATCGTCACGGGCCTTCTGCACCTCGGGATCAAAGACATTGGCGAGCTTGTTGGCAAGGTCTGCGCCGCTCGCGCGCGATTTGCGTCGGAGAGGTGGAGTAGGGTTGCGGCAGGCGATGGCAGCGTGTACAGAGGCCGAGGGGTCGTCAACCACCTCGACGTCGTCGTCCGGTGAACCGTCATCCGAGTCGACGAACTCGGAGTCGCTGATGTCACGAGTACCGACACGCTGGTTGATGAGATCTTCAAGCTCGTGTGTGCGCTTGACTTCAGGCGGACAGGTCGCATTGCCAGTGGGCTTCTTCAACTTGAGATACTGAAAATATGTGAGTGGTAAGCAGCGTGATAGCTTCAAAGCTTCGCACCTGCTTGTACTTGTTCTCGAGGGCGTTCCCAGCACGCGCGGGACGCCCATTCAACCGCGCGTACTTGTTAAAACCGCTTCCGTACAACCTTCCACCCCTTCTGGCCTACGGGAAGTTCCTTCCCAATGATGTCGAAGAGTGTAGTGACGTCTTCTTTGCTGTAGTTCCCCGAGCCCGCTGGACGACCGCGCTTTGTAGCCGGCTCACTGTCGTCATCAGAACCCGATGAGGCACGCTGCCTTTTCTTCCCCTTGGGATCCGCACGTTCCTTGCCCTTGCGGCGTGCGCCACCGACTTTCTCAGCGCGTTTGAGCCCAATCGCCTCGGCAATGGTGGGTCCATGGCTGAGATCAAGGTCTGGGCCATCCGGGAGAGCGAGGAGCACGGGGTCGATTGGGATCGGGTGCTGCGAGGTATTGCTCTGGATGGGAATCGGGTGCGGCACGGTGTTGCTCTGGACAGGGCGCAGGGAGAACTGGTATTGGCCCTGCAACACATGAATAAATGGAAACAACAAGAAGAAGGTACATACCCGAGGCGGGAAGGCATGCTCGATAGGTGAGTCAGGTCCAGCGCGGCTCCTATCATTCTATCGCAAAAGGTTAGTACAGTAGTAAGCTGGAAAAGTCAGTGCGTACCAAAGGGACCTGACTGCGCTGTTGCGCAGGCTGCTCTGGCATCGCCTGTCGGGAGTTCTGCTAATTTATTACAATACATTCGATGCGAAAACCTGCAGGAACTTACTGGAAGAGGGCCATGGTAAGGAAGCCAGCGACCATCGGCATCACGGTACAATATGTTCCCGTTAGAGTCGCGCCTGAGCTCAGGGGTGTATATTGGGGTGAACGGTGTACGCGGGGGTTGGTCAGACATGTTCTGCGAGAGATAGAGGGCACGAATTAAGCACTGTACCGTTACAGACTGGCCACCTCCCTTTTTATCTCCTCGCGCTCGGGAAAATCAGGCTTGCGGCCTTGCCAAGACATTGGTGGCGTCGAACACAAGGTCTTCGTGTGAGGAGTGGCCAAGATAACACAGTACAGAGGCTAATTAGCGTCGGGATTGTTCAGAAATGGGCTCGCTTACAGGTAAAAAAACATCCAACAAGGCGGCAAACAGTGAGACATTGTTGGGAGGCGTGCTGCAGCGTGTACCAGCGATGGGATCCAGCATCTTCATGCGTTTGTCGGGCTCCACCTTATGGTCATACTCGAAAACACGCCATTTCGTCGCGTTTGAATGAAGAGAAGTTGAGATGCTGAATCCGTTACTCCGTCGGGAGCGGCCCCGTCGGTGTACTAGGCGTAGGAGGAGTGATCCACGAGGGTGTACGGGCCGACGAGGAAGGGAAAGGGCAGAAGAGGGAGAGGAAGCGATAGATGTGAGAAGCGAATAAAGAAGGCATAGCCACACGGCCATCACCCGACTTCCTAAACGGTTTATTCTCGTGCTTTTGAAGTCTATTCGGGGGGTCCCTACCCCTCGTCTAGATTCAGAATATACCTGAACTATGCGAGGGTCTAAGCGAGATCTGTGTCCGATGGGGTCCTGATGGCGCTCCGGCATCGCGGCAAAAAGTCTTTAAATATTCAAAATGATTATTTAAGTCTTACGGGAAGTCACCCAGTCCCTACCCCCCGAATAGATTCAGAATTACTGTATTGATGGGAGAATAAACGTGGACCTGAAGCGGTTGATGGGGTCCCAGTGATTGACAACGGCTACGGTCGAAAAAATTCCAGGGGATTATTTAAGTCGCGTGACTATTTTACGTCAAAAATTATTGTAATCCGGTCCAGCGCTTACCTTTCTGGTCCTACTGTAATAGGATTTGTGTAGAGACGTTTTCGCATTCTGGTCTCTCAAAAATTGTCATTCACACCTGAGGAAATGACTATCCTGACCAGTTTTAAGAGATATCTTGTCAACCGATACCATCAATTTAGGTCAAACACATATCAATTTCGTGTCATCGCGAATCAAAGATCTGGACCTTCCTGATTTGGGTTCCTGTCAAAAACTGATTGCATTCCGGTCAAGCTTTCTTATTGCTCACCAACCCCTGGGCCACTTTCCATGACCCCGGTAGGCATTTTACGCAGTTTTTCAGTGGGAGTCTAGAAAAAATATCAGTGAGATCATGCACTCAATATCTGGCTCAGTGGGAGATGGACAACCACTGAGGCACATGACTTGCCCTGGGCCCAGTTGTCTTGGAATATAGGCCACATTGCAATCCACCTCACAGAAAATGAATATAAGCGTAAATTTAATCGGTGGTTTGGCTACGAAGGACCAATTTGACACAGGCAGAAACATATAACCACATCTCATTCATTCTGACACTGTGGTCACGCGGAAAATCAGCTACAGTCCAAAAGACGCCTTTGGTAGTAGTACATGTTACCGACACCTTCCGACCTGCCTTTGGCTGCTTATACCCGCATTTGTGACGCATTTATGCTTCAACAGGTGTATCTGAATCATTTGATGTAGATTTATTAGGTGGAGTTTAGTTGATGTTGCGTAGGGGTATGCCGGGACATTTACAAACTCGTAAGTCAGTTCAGATTATCTTGTTCGTCAGTGCTGTTTTTGATATTTGTCAGTGCCATCGATCTTCGTCATTCTGTCGAGATGTTAGCAAGCCGCGCAGATTTTCTCGGTTGACAAGATGTCTGTGATGTCATTAAACTCGACCTGGGTGAAACACATTTTCAACTCACTAAAACAATCTCGATTCAAGCATAGGAGTTGAGTTACGATTAAGCAACATATCAACTAAAGATCATCTACAAGATGTGCATATTCAGGCCATTCCAACTTGAACTCCTCGGGGTTCTCATGCACCAGATCCTGAGCCCACCAACATTTCCCACCTGCGACCAGCTCCCAGTCAAGGTTCAGCTCTTTCTCTCCACCTTTCTTGGCGCATTTCGGTGCTTTCCCTGGCTGTAGTGATGGCGCCGAGGGGTTGTGGGTTCGGGTACGTTTGCGAAGTCGGCTCTACTGGCACGATGGGCTCTGAGCGAGGCTTTGCTCTGAGTTGTAGCCAATCCACAGTCAAAATATACCGCAACAGAACGAAGCATCACATACCTGCAGCGGATCCTGTGCGCCAGCAGGTGGGATGGGGGCGGTTGGCACGGCGGGGAACAAAGTTGCTGTGCAGCCCATGTGAGCTTGCACCGTACATTTGAAAGACAGCTGGGGGAGGAAGATTGACAGAACCTGCCGGGCTAGAGGAGGACACAAGCTTACCCATACAATCTGTCCGACGCCCGACGCGCTCGTTGTGGGGCGGCAGTGTGGAAGCAAAGAAGCAAGGGGCGGAATTACACGGATCCGCGGCACCTACCAAATTAGGATGATCTCCGCCAAGAGATCCGGACTGACGAGTTTGAACCTCGACTGACGAGGTTGCACCATCGGCTCCATCGACTGACGAAGAGTGAAGCTCGGCTATCCAGACTGACGAAGATGCCCATCAAACTGACAAAGATGGACATCAAACTGACAAAGATCATCAGCAATCCCTGGTTTTTGCCGTATTAGCCGTATTTTGCTGTATTTCCCAGGCTGTCTATGTAGATCTACGTATTTGCCCGTATTTCAGGCCATCCTACGTATTTGTCTGTATTGCAGGCCATCCTACGTAGTTGCCTGTATTTCAGGCCATCCTACGTAGTTGCCTGTATTACAGGCCATTCTACGTAGTTGCCTGTATGTCAGGCCATCCTATATAGTTGCCTGTATTTCAGGCCTACCTCCATAGTTCTCCATATTTCGAGCCAATCTATCCTTCACTTTCAGATGCATAACCACGGCAATGTATTCATTGAAGATACACAGTTGTGTACAATAACATTGAGATATGAATGGAGAACATGGTAAGGTAATATAGTCTCTACAATGCAGAGGTAGGTGATTGAAAGCTCTCTTTCTTCATCTCCTTCACACTCGCGCTCATTCTTGTCCTTGAGCTCACGCAGCAGCTGCAGCTGTAAGATCGATGTGACCAAGCACGTGCAGAGTCATATGGATGACAGAGGTCAGACAGAAACAAGGCGGTTGTGGGAGCGGAGTGGGATACTGCATCGATGGGCATGCAGGTGAAGCGGTGTAGCACCACGACCGGTGCCGGTATGAGGTGAGGCGGCCGAGTGGTGGTTGAGGAAATGGGATCAGACGGCAGTGCAGAGGGGGGATGTGAGATGCAGGGGATGACGAGGAGGGTGTCGGTGATGTGCGAGCGTGGAGAGAGCATGCCTGTAGGTGTGATGAGTGGAGTTGGGGCAGGGAGAGTGGGAGAGGGTGCAGCGCTCCACAACAACGAGGCATGCATTGGGTCGGCTGAAGAAAGGGAAGAAGGAGTAATGGGGACGACTTGCCGAGCATAGCGAGTTGTGTGCACGGTGAGGCGAGGATTCCCTGGTCGATCTGTGCTGCCTTAGTGTGGATTGTACGAGCATCGTTGGGGGCACAAGGGACGAGGTTATGGGGCAGGACAGGCGCACAGCGAGAACACAGCGGCACGACAGGACAGGACAGACATGGCAGCGCACGGGAGGAGGGGGCGGCAGCCGTGTAGATGCGGGGTGGAACGGGCGTGCAGGAAGAGTGCGGGGCTGAGGTGGATGCAGGATGGGACGGGAGGGGCAGCGCGGAGGGTGCGGACAATGCGGTGGGAGCGGGGAAGGGGAGGTGCTGCCGTGGTGACATGGCGAGTGACAGGTGTGTGTTTCCACATCCAGGAATTTGTTGAGCAGGCAACAGGCTGGTCACTGCCCGCTCTGCGCCATCTCTCCGTTAACTGTGGCACATAGCATGTCGACCTCCCCGACATACTTGCCTTCCTCGCCGTCCACAGTGCCCCCTCCTCTTCCTCGACCTCTACTCCATCTCCGCCATGCCCCTCCCGCGCATCCTCGAGGGTGAGGGTAGGCGTCCAGACACCGAGCCCTGCTTGAGGGCAGGCATCGCAGACAGCCACCCAGCGGAGGTACATGCGCATGCGCATAACCATGCCCACCTGCCATTCATATAAGCTGGAAGATGGGCGGGTGCGGGTGTATGTAGAGGTGTAGAGGCAGGACAACAGAGATATGAGGGATTGCAAACAACTAAGATACACGAAGGTGATGGAGAGGCGAGATCACTGGATGTGATGTTGTACAGCGTGAGTGGAGTGGTCGCCAGGTTAGATATGAGGGTGCAGATTGAGCGGTGCAGATTATACAAGAAGCACGACTAGGCACCTGCGGCAGCACAGGGGGTGGTAATGTACACGGGTGGGGTGTCATCTAAAGGGAGCGTGGGGCGAAGCAATGCGTGGGGGAAGGAAAGGAAGCGCGGCGCGGCGCGATGTACGCGAATAATCGAGGGTGGGGTGCGAGCCTGCTGGGGTCATGTTGTTGTTGTTGTCCGCAAACGAGCTCAGAAGCCGTCTGTTAGCATCTTGTCAAGCTCCCTCATGCCCAGGTCCCCAAAGTGCAGGTCTAGCTTGCCGCCCAAGGCCTGCTTGTCAAACTCACCCATCTCAACCTCGTACAACCCGTCAAACAATAGGAACTTGCTGCTGGGGAACGAGGGCTGTGCAGTGGGGAATGCCACACACCCAAGCTCCGGGATGCACTTGATATCAAAGTCGCCCTCCGTGAGTCCAGCACTGGAGGTCAATGCCCACAGCGAGGAGGCAGTCCTCGTCGGCAGACTGGCCTGTCGAGTCAAGACCCAGACCCATATCGGTGGTGTATGGCAACGAGTCAGTGGGAGTGGAGGCCGAGTCAGGGAACATGGAAAAGGTGGAAGGGTTTGCGGACGCGCTCGCAGGCGTGTACGGTAAAGATGGTCCAGAGCCAGACGTGCTTGAGGCGGGCGAGAGGATCCCGCCAATGGTCAGCGGTATTGACGGGGGGCTGCGGTGGGAGCATCGCCCGGAGGAAGTCGGATGACTGTGCAGAGCATATCGGTACAGCAAGGAGCGAGGCACAGGCAGATAATGTACCTGCAGACCTGCCTCGAAGTTGTATGTTGCAAAGGTGGGGATGTAATTGAATCCCTTGTTCCCATTGCCCACCCCACAGTGTGTAATCATCAGCATCAGACTTGTCGGGCTGTCGCCCTTGAAGGAGAAGGACCCACTCAACGTTGTAGACATTGGGGATCTGGATCACCTGGTGTGGTAGTCCGCAATTGTCAATTGTCCACCCCACTGCACTCGGTGGTGTGGTGGGGTGCACAGAGTGAGCAACTGTGTGGCATACCGGCTGCGGCTTGGACGGCGCTGTCTTCGATGTCGCGGTTTAGTTGATACAAGCAAGGAATGGAAGCAAGACGGACCTGTTTCCCTCCGAATTTGTGTTCGGTTTGTCACTCTCACTCTTCATCTACATATTTGTTTCATGAGACAACTCACGTCGATGTCAAGAAATTAATTGCCTAGTGCTTTCGAAGCTGGTTTGGCGCCATGGCAGCTGACTACAGATTCATTTGGCCAGTGTATTGCCATTCTAATTGCAGCCCACGTCCAGTACTCTAACACAGGTTCAATCCAAGTCAGCCACAGCAGAATTGGATGGCCATTACTCACTGCTCCCATATAGCAGCATCTATTTCTAAGTCCAGGGCATTCATTGAACTGCCGGCCTTGGAGGATTTGTGACCGCTGAGGGGGATGAGGAAGTGTTCAAGGGCCTTGGCGGCCGCATTCGAGCACGCTAAGGGAGGTTCCTGGGAAGTGGCGGTACACCAAAAGCAGATGCTTGGTCAGCATCCTTGCCACACTGCACACATGCATAAAGACGTGTACACACGTGCATAAAGATGAACCATGGCCAAATATTTGGCCCACCTCTCTTTCACCTCGACCACCACCATTCCAGCTACCATTCCCTGTCCTTCTACCTAGCTTTCCTTGTTCCTTCCAGTTATCACCCCTGCTCCAGCCCTCCCCCTCTGTGGTCAACAAGTGGATACTCACTGCACTCATGCGCAATGACGGGAGCCTCTAGCGCGTCATGGAGGCCCATTATGATGAGTTTATTGTGCGTACAATTTCGTTGTCTTGTTTTTTTTTCTTTTGTTAGCTGCCATGTGGTCGCAGACTTTGGGTTTTTTTATTCGTTTTCACGGTGCCCTTCCTCTTGGCCTGTGTTTATTTCCCTCTTCTTCTTCTCCTTTATCGTTATATATGCGCTAATGAAGAACACAGACCAAACAAGACATCGCTGCCATCGCCGGTGCAGGGCTCAACTGGGTCCGGCTTCCTATTCCGTTTTGGAGTATGAGGTGAGTTGTATTTCTCACATCTCCGAGTCTCTTCTTTTTCCACGTAGACTGCATTCTCTTTTGTCCTTGGGAAACAAGTTGACCTGGCTTGTTGACTTGGCACTGCACTGTTTTGTGAAGTGCCCTGCCCTGCCCTTGTGCCTCTTCCTTCGCACCTTCATCAAGCTTTACTGATGTCCCTGTGGCAGATGGACCGATATTGGCGCTGATGTGGCGTCCAACCCTGTCTCCGAGCTGTCCCTTAACAGGATGTGATGGAAGTGAGTCATTGGTTTTTCCTGCTCCTTTCTTGGATCGTTGATCCGTCTCCTCGCACCCTCCTCATCGGCCGTCAATGGTGACACCCTGCTCCCTCTCCCATCCCTTCCCCATCCTTCCCTTCCTCGCCCTCGCCCTCGCCCTCACCCTCATTCTTTTCCATCCCTCTCCCGCTCTGCTCTTCATCTGATACTCACCGGCCAAGACACTGATGCTCCCCTCCTTCGCAGATACATGGTCTGTCTCCTCGGCTGGGTGCGCAAGTATGTCATCTGTGTCAATCTTGACCTCGAGCTGTGCACTGCGCCGGGGTCGCAGAATGGTGTGTTCTTTTTCTTGTCTCTGCCCTTTCCTATTTGCTAGACACGTGTGTGTGGGTGGTGGACACAGTGTGGATTGACAAGCAGCGTGGACAATGCAAGAGTGAAGGGTGTTGGGATGCAGCTGGGGATGTGCATACAAGGGACAGGGAGGACCACACACAGTGGTGGAGGTGGAGTTGTGGTGGGGATGGGCAGGAGGGTCGAGGGGAGGGTGAAGGGGCCGAGGGATGAGGGTGATGCCTCTTGTGCAGATTAGTGTGGGTTGTTGTACTCATAGTAGCTTCAATATAATGGTTTTCAAATTTTACAATGCTGTGTGGATTTTGTTGTTTGTTTGGGGATACTGGAAGCATTTTGCAAGTGATTGTGAAGTCTATATGAAATACAGGTGAATACAGGCAAATACAGCAAATACGGGCTCAAATACGGTGAAATACAGGGCACTACATAGACCAGGCCGAAATATGTGTGAATACGTAGACTGGGCCAAAATACATGTGAATACGTAGACCGGGCTGAAATATGTGTGAATACGTACAGGGGGACCTTCATACAGGGAATACGGGACCTATGGGATTATGTAGGACTACATAGAGGTACGTAGCCGACCCAGGTATTGCTGATGATGGACACAAACACTGACTTACGAACTTGTATACTACCCGGGTATGCCCTTCAAATAGTAGTCGATGTTACCAATCTTGATGGGGAAGGGCAAATCTTCAACGCTGAAATGTCTTAAATTAATGACCTTGTTACCAACGCTGTTCAGTGACCCGTCACTGCCACTGATGGGTGCCGCCCAGCCATGTTATTTGCTTACAAGTGTGCTTATCACCTCTTTGGACTGGCCACTGGGAGTATGATCCCCTTTTTGAGTATATTGAAACCTCCTTGGATGTGCAGGTACCAGTTGGGTAGGAAAGAAAATGCTGTAGGAAGATTCACTGCAGCCAACAACAACATAAACCATCAAATTGACTGTACTATGTACCACAACAGGCTCCGAAATATTGAAATTCAATTTTTCTAGGCCAGTATGAATGCTAAAGAACTTATATATACAACGGTAGATGAATCCCTACAGCCTAGGATGTGCCAGGAGAAACGATGACCAAACGGCAATCGTGTGGACCAAGCTGCCATTTTAGGGACCGGATATCAATCGAGTTTAACAATCGCCATTTTTCGATTTAAATCTTACGGGAAGTCACCCATTATACCAAGACCTTGTAAATGTATTAATTTGGGCTTGCCAGCCGGCACCGTGGAGTTCTTTGATGAACAGATTCGCCGGTAGCTGTCGCCACTGAAACATGTGCCGGTCGTCTGTCCGCCTGGTAGATGCATCTGGGCCAAGTCGCGGGTCGCGGAGGGTACACCTTTGGTGGAGGATAGAATATGCTGAGGCGGACCGTTTGGTGCAGGTACGCGGGGCGCAGGAGATGGCCCAGGAGGGAGCGCAGCCTGACCATGGCAAGAGGCAAGATGCGTTGATGAAAGCCCCTTCGCCTCCCCCACTCTGACAGTAACGTGCTATTTTCCCAGCACGTGTTTATGCGACACGTCTGTCAGAGTTGGTTGTGGGAGGGTGTTTTGAGACATATTTATTGCTGGGGGGAACACTGTTCCCCCCAGACTCCCCTTTTTCCTGATGGCATATCCAAGTGAAGGAATAATTTAATTTTCCTAATTTTCCGTGTTTTTGAGCTTATTCTCAGTATATTTTGGAATCTGGTGCAGGGGAGACCCCTCCGGCCCCCCTGGCGCTTGCCACGCGGCCCACTGCGTGGTGCAAACCGCTCGCTGCGCGGGCCCACTGCGTGGAGCTTTGAAATATCTTTTTTCTGTGTGTATTTTAATATTTAATGCTTATTTGGAGTGAGGATTATCCAGCGTGGGGGAGACCCCCGCGGGCCCCCCGAGCGCTCACCGCTGGGCCTGCTGTGCGGCACGCTCGCCGAGGGGCCCACTGCGTGGGGCTTGGACAGTAGAGAAAAAAAATCACGAAAATAGAAACAAAAACGCGTGCGCTCGGGTTTGAACCCTAGAGCCATCAATATCGAGTATAAAGCACACATCATAACCACTACACCAGGGAACCAACAGCAGCAACCGCTTGCGATGTGTCTAGACACGACCAGAGCGGCACGTAGAGACACACGTGAGCAGATAAGATGAGATATGCCTTTTAAGGCAATGGGGGTGGGCACGGCCGGTTGCTTTGATGGCCCATCAATTTCCGCACCGCCACATCAAACCGCGCCTACTTCCAACCCAGGTTACTTCTTCGACAGCTATGGTTCAACAAGAGCTTTCCTGTGAAAACTGAAGATGCCAAATGATTCTAAATTAACTTGTAGATTATTCCTCCATTTCCACGTCTTCCTCCGGGTGCCACTCCTCAAGAACCTGGGTTACAGGTCGGATTTCAGCAACTGAAACCTTCGAAACGATCGCCTCTGGGATAGAATATGACCCTGGGGCGAGCTGGAATTTCCTCAGAGCAGACTCGAGTGCTGCCTGCTTGTCTGGCTTCCGGGGGTAGGTGCTGTTTGCCTTGATGTCGGGGACTCCTCGCAACCGGAAGGCATCCAACTGTTGATGCAGAAGCTTCACAGTGAGATTCGCCCCCCGAGCCGTGTCATAAATCTGAGCAACGGTCGAGACGAGGCAAACTTTCATCAGAATTCGAAGATCATCAACTTCTTTCTTGTGCTTCGCAGCTTCCTTCTCCTTGCGCATCTTCGCGAGCTGGACGCGAAACTCAGCGAGCTCAGTCCTGCGTGTGCGTTCGATGCCGCTTGCGTCCACTCTCCGGGCTAGTTGCATGATGTACAAGTGGTCGGGCATTTCGAAGAGCGCATCCATAAAATCTTGGGTGTTGTTTTGATTGAACATCACCATCACATTAAATTGGTGGAGGGTAAGTGTCGGATGGTTCCGCATAATTACCCGGAGTTGACCCAGAGCCCCCTCGTTGGCGTCGTTTGTCGCCGGCATCCAGGCAGCCTGACGTTCGCTGGCAGATGCCTCGTCAATCAAACCACCCGGCGCAAACTCCGAGGAGAAGCGAATCCAGGTTGCCAGCGCGCCCCGAAAGAACGCAACGACGATGTCCTTCAGGTGAGGAAGCGTCGGCATGAGCTTGACCACAGCGTTTATGGCAGCAGCATCCTCCCATTCTTGGCCATCCAACAACGCCGTGAGATGCAAGATGTCCGCGGAAACGATGAGCTCGGGGTTCTCGATGATCGCCTCGATATGCTGGCGGACGTCGACGTGAAGAGGGCCCAGATCCAGTGCATTCGTCGCCTCTGCCCCCGGACCGCGGACGACACGTATGTAGGGATGGCTGATGACTTGCTGGTATAGAACCATAGCGCAGAGCTCTGTTAACGTCGCCAAATCATCCAGCCCATCCCGCAAGTTCTTCTCGATGTTGGTGAGTCCTGCATGCGTCTTCCCGTACTCGATGACCTCCATGAGCTCGCGGTAACGATCGAGGAATTTAATCAGCTCTGCCGCCGCAAGACCATGGCTGCTAAATCGGGTGTTGCTGGTATCGGGGAAGCGTGCATGCCAGTCTCCGACGCGATAGGACATAAAGTCGGTGTGTTTATCCCCTTGCCCTTTCTTGTCGTCCTTATTGTTGAGGATGGCGCCAGCAATAGCGCACAATTTGACACCGCTCCGTGTCGAATCGTCAAACGCCTTCTGCTCTTGCTCCGTGAGGGTGTCTGGCACCTTCGCACCCGGCTCCAGGAGGCGTTTAAGTGCAGCGCTGTTGAACTTGTTGGCAAGTAGGACTGGAGGGGTCGCTCCGAGACGTTCCCACTCGCTCGCCATCTCCTTGCTTCCACCCAGAAAGCTATTCTGGTCTTTATGCATGCAGCACCCGGCCCAGATGAAGAGATCGATGCGGCACTTGTCCGCCGGGGGGAGTGCATCGTACTCTGCTTGCCCCAATTCTCCACCACCTCCTCCATCAGGGCCTTGTCGCGCTCCGCCTGCTCCTTAGGCGAGAGCGCGTTCCATGCTGCAGCCCCCCCAGCATCTGCGATTTTCTTCGCATTCCATGCCTGCAGGTATACAACCAGGTTGGAGAGACACATCGCTCCAAGTCTGTTCTCTCCGAGCTCGTTGACCCCGTCCTCGTGTTTCAGGTCGGACATTCCGTGGCCTGTCGACTTCTCTGTCGAGGCGTGGTCGCCGTTCATACCCTTCAAGATATGGATGAATATACGAAAGGTGAATTTCTTCTGGAGGCGCGCAGCGAGAGGACTGTTGTTGAAGACTTTTGCGTTAGCCTCGACCCGATTTTTCCACCCGGAGACCGATTGTTGGCTGCTGTGGTCAAGAGTGGACTCGACGCCACCATGGCGAATGCGGGGCGTGGATGTGGGGTCGACATACAGAGGGTTCTCCTTGTAGTTGGGCACCCGGTGCTGGAATTTTGCAGACTCGTAATTATTTCCCCGATTGGATGTGGAATCGGCGCTAATTGTAACAGCTACAGGAGCGAATGTCAGTCGTGGGAGTTGTAGTAAGTGTGTCTCGCACCCTCGTTGATGGAGAGCTCATGAGAATTTTGCATTCGAGCTGCGATCCCACCTTCCAGTATGCAGCGGCTGGCAGTTCTGCGACTCATCGAGCGGTCCCCGTGAATTTTGACGCCAAATATCTTCGCAATTTTTGTCATGAGAGATCCGACCTTATCCCTGGCAGCGCCTGCAGCAATAATCACCCGCGCCATTTGGCGCGCATGTACAGTATACATCCCCTGACGAGTGAGTTTCGTCGTCAAGGGCTTAGCCCTTGTCCTTGCAATTGCACGCTGAAGGACTCCGGCCGCGCGATGTACACGCTTTCCAAGGGCCCGGTTGGCTTGCTGCAGGTCGGACGTGACTCTCTCGGCCCCGGAGAGCTTCGCGTGTGCGATTACCAGCCGCTTCCCGCTCTGGGCGGCGAGATCTTTCGCTTTTCTTGTGGCATTCTCCAGGCGACAGACCTCTATGTCCCGACGCTTCTTCTCGGCCTTGAGCTGGCCCTGAAGCTCTGAAACTTGGCTCTTGAGTGCTATGGCCTTTACGGACATGTGGTTAACCTTCCGCTGCGAGTTTGCGAATGCATTCTTGTAGTTTTTGGGTTCGTGCACGGCTTTCTGTGCTTTCACTACTGGTGCGGGGTCTTCATTTTCTTTGTTGACCCCGTTCCGTAGAGTCTCCGAGTGGGCCTTCCGGGCTTCCGAGGGCTTCTTCTTCTTCCGTCGAATTTGAACCTTGCCCATATTACAGGGCCGGAGCGGAGCGGAGTGAGGCTGGGAAGTGGAGGGTGAATATTTCGCTGTAAAAGGCGCTGGAAAGGGGATTAGTGCTTCATCTGGAGGTTTAGCAGGCTTATATGAGTCGCCTGAGGACTCACCAAGGCTCCCTGTGTCCTCGAGCCAAAAAACACGTCTGGAGACCGTCGAGGAGGATGTGCGCGCGTCGGGTCACGGTGGTGTCACGCGTCTGTGTTACTTTGATGCGCGCCAAAGCGATACACGTTTGCCGACTCCCACAGGCTGCGGATCACTTAACGTCGGCAGCCAACATTTTTCATTTATTCGCCCCTTTGGAACGGTGTTCGGGTTTGAGACCAAGACGAGAAATGGGCTGGCACTCCTCAAAATCACATCTTAAACTGTGTCTTTTTTCAAACCCGAACACCATTCGGTGGAAGTACATAAAATATATTTTTCGGCATCTTCAAACTCTCAGCCAGATGCCGAGGCCAGCCGGAAAACGTGTAAGCGTCTGGCCATCAAAATCTGGCAGGGAGCCAGTCGATCTTAACACAAACAAATACCCGACCACAACAACCGGCGGTGCCCACCCCCAAAGGCAATGTCAGAGTGGGGGAGGCGTGGGTCATTTGCGTTGATGTCACGTTGCCGACTCGGGAGTTCAAACTCCGTCTCGGCTAAGTCTCGGCTTTCAACTCTTGCCCACTGCCTCCAAGCCTCCACAAAGCTCTATCAGAATTGTAGTTAGCTCGTTGGCCTTTTTTCACGTCTCTTCTCGCTCAGGTCCTTTTTCCAACTTTGGTTCCTTTGGAATCTACTTAGTGGCACATCCCTGAATTCCCTTGGGCCAACGAATGATCAGGCGTCGGACCAGTGCGAGGACCAGCCAAACATCATTCAAACTGTCCTCTTCAAGATCACTGTTCCAAAGTTGCAAGCATCCGGGACCGCATTCCAGTCGTATCGCCGCATCGAGCTCCCAAGCAATCACATCCATTCTGGTCTGAATCTCAACGAACGAAATCATCATCTCATTCAACTATGATTCAAGTTGTTGGTTACCTGATAAGGAGCAACTCGGTGCATGCATGTAACGGGTATCTATCTATCCATTTTGAATTCACGGGGGGCCGAGCTATAACCTGCGGCCATCCCGTCATGTATGGTACGCTCAATGCACGATAGCGTTCCGATCTCGCATTTCAGAGCGTCAAAATTTGCTTCAAATCAAAACTCTTTATTGTGCAAAGACCTCCGCCCAACGGGCACCCCGGGCCTACCAGCCGGCACCGTGGATATGCAGGAAGTTCATTCGTAGGCAGGCTGCATTGTTCATCAATTTCTTTGATGAACAGATTCGCCGTTAGATGTACATATAAGTGGCCACAAAGTGCCGCTACCAGTGCAACCCCGGAAGAAGTCAGCCCATGGATCCCCCCACATCCTTCAATCCACATCCCACCATCGGTACGCCTAGAATTCTGTTTTTCATCGGTTAAATCGTCACTTATCCTGTTCTCAGGTGCCTGTGAAATCGGTGTTTTAATCTCTTATGCCCTTTTCGGTGTGACCACCGTGCAGGCGTACATATACTATGGCCGCTTTCCAAACGACTCCTCTAACTTAAAGCTCTGGTTTGAAAAATGCCGACCGTTTGGGATGTAACTAACTGTTGCGCGTAGGTCACATTTGTGTGGTATGCTAGTCTCATCGCCCAATTTCCATGCACTCAAGGTGCATCGAAAACAGGGTCTGTCTGCTCGTGCAAGTGGTATCCGCCGGCCATACTATCTACACCGCCACAATCTCCGACTTTGGCCAATTCTTTCGAATCCTTGGTCCTGCTCCGAAATCGCTCGGCGTTAGCTTTTTTTTTCTGGCGGCGTAATAATAGTGGCTGGTAAGTTTTATGACGACCACATTTACTTTTCACGCCCACTCGTACGCATCTCTAGTGCAGGGATTCTTCTCTTACCGAATTTACGCCTTTACCAAGAGACTGTATATCCCCATCCTTTCTTGGTCCATGTCGTTCGTGCGCTTTTTAGGGACCATGGCCATTTTTGTCACTGCGTTGCACATGACCGCAATTTCCGGGTACGAAGAGCAGTGGGGGTGGCTTTTAACAATTGTCTGGTGTGTCAGCGTTGCAAACGACTTAACGATCGCCGCAGCCCTCGTCGCCAATCTTATTAGTCATCGGTCGCATATACACAAGCGGTATTGACTTTTCAATCCAACCCGACCTTGAATGTCTTATATCCCACACAGAACTGTCGTGCTGGTCGATAAACTCGTCGTGTGGACCATAGGTAAGTCATCTAAGACGTCTTATATCTGCTCACAATCCATGTACAGAGACTGGAATGCTGACAAGGTTGGGTTCGCTAGCCACTCACTTCGTACCCTCTTTTGATATTCTTCCAGTATCATGGCGATCATCGTGATGGTTTGCGTACGTGTCCTGCACTCTTGTTTGTCACATTTTTTTGTTTATCAGAATTTCCCTTCTTCTGCTTTAGTTTGTTACAATGAAAGATAATTGTGGGTGTCAAAAGAATCGAAGACGCGGTGACTCATCATTATACACAGTTATCTGGCTTGGAGTGTATGTCACTGTTCCAGGAGGTGAGTAGCCACATCTCCTTTGACAGTCCCCACTTCTAATGACGCGGCATCGAAGTATTTTCAAACTCTTTTCTGGCCAGGTAAAGCAACATTGATCAATAAAGATGTGGGTTAATAGGGCATTCAATCCAATCTACAGTCTCAAACTCTCGGGCAAAGCTCCGTGCAATGAATGATTTCCCTGCCAATTTCGACTTCGAATTTCGCGGTGGGCTGGATACTACATGTTGCCGAGCAATCTAATCCTAAAATAAACAGGCTGGGTCGCCGTCTGGGCTGAGGGCGAGCATGGAAACAGACATCAAAAGGCAGGCAGATTGCCTAGTACACCATGCAACCCGGAATACCAAAAGCTTGTATCTCTGTCTGATGTATGTATGCTTGATGTATGATGTATGCTCTGGAGATTTTGACTCGTGAATTGGTGCCAATTTTTGAATACTCATCTTCCTCATTCATCTTTGAGCTACTGTATTCAACAGAAACGCTGCGACCGGATGCCAGCATCAAAATCCAATTTCTTCCGACGCTCTTGAGTGTCAAGAATTAAATCATCTTCTCTTTATTGGCCCGACCATAATCAAAGTTGTGACATCAGCAAAATGACAAAATGCTTGTGGGGTTTTGTGACTTTTTGCACTTGTGCAAAAAAATAAAAGCGCAGAGATAATGTCTAGAAGCCAATGGGGTGAGTCCCAAAAAAAAAATCGGGCCTTTGGACATAGCTTGTGCACTTGTTGGCTTGTCGGCTTTTTGGGCTTATACAAGCTTGTGCGTTATATTGATCCTTACTTGTTCGACATCAGTTAACGGCTCTGTTACAGAGACTAAGCTTGTGCAAGCGCCGGCAAGCATCGGCAAGTAAAGTGTTACTAGAAAAGCCGATGGAGTTCACTTTCTCGGGTTCTTTTACGTTGATTGGCTCTTCCGACTTTTGCTGCCGCCTCCAGTAGTGCACTTCCCTCATTTCTCTGCGTCGAACCTGACTTGCGCGTATGCAACAGTCCTTTCCATCTTGATTCCGTGACGGTTCTCTCCCCTGATAAACGACATAAGACTGATATGGCTTTCAGGTATATATAGAAGGAATACTTCGTCGGAGGCAAGCGTTCCTCCATCTCTGTCGGCGTGAAAGGGTTTTTAAAAAGTCGAACTGTCACTTGTGTTCAACATCCCACCCCGCCCCAGACAAAGCATCATGAATTAGCCTCCATCCTTCTTGGAGTCATTTTGGTTTCCATTCCCATATTCGTTCAAGCCCAGGTCATCCCGCCAATTAACACGCCAATCATGATCATGGACTTTCAGGGCGACGTGTTCGATCTCGCGAACGACAGTCCAGCGAACGTTGTGCCCGTACAGACCCTGAATCACGGCCCAGGGAATGGTGCCCAAGAGATATCTACCACTCAACCGGTCCTGCACCTGCAGATATAATTGATGACGACCACAGTGGAAGATTTAATTAGTGGGTGGTATTTTGTTCAATATTCTGGGTTTGGTGGGGATATTTTTTGTTTATGACCGCCGGCACCGGGGTGGACCCTATCTCTGCGCCCAGGTTTGCGGAAATCCCGCCGAAAAGACGGTCTGGAGCATCACTCTCGGCGCGAACAATGGTTTCAAGTCTGTGCAACACCGTCTCTGCTGTTAACGCTGCTAAGCTTGACTTGTAGCATCATCGGACCGAACTCTAAATTGGCTATACAAAGCTGGCCCCGGGCATCAAACAGTACCAATAACCTCGGTTTCTCGACCACCGTTCGTCTTTCATCCAATAGCCCTGCAGTTTGCAACCGATTCAGAGCTCTCGCAACTTAGCTCACTCTGCAGCCTTGCCGGAGCAGATTTTCACCCTTTCCTCCCTGTAAATCATCACCGTCGCCTATGCCTTCGTCTGCTGATTTTTGAGTAGTCGCTTGAATTTACGTCCTGGTTCTCGAGATCAGCTTGTGACGGTTGAAACGAGCAGTGGTGGTTGAGCTGGTTAGGTCTAGCCTTCTTCGTGTTGAACCACCATGTAGTATGTATAGGATTTTGAACACATAGATAGCTGAGCATACATATATCAGACGGAGATGCAAGCTTTTGGTATTCTGGGTTACATGGTGTACTAGGCAATCTGCCTGCTTTTCGAGATCTGCTCCACGCTCGCACTCGGCCCAGACGGTGACCCAGCCTGTTTATTTTAGGATTAGATTACTCGGCAACATGTAGCATCCAGCCCACCGCAAAATTTAAAGTCGAAATTGGCAGGGAATCATTCATTGCGCGGAGTTTTGCCCGGAAGTTGAGACTGTTATTGGATAGAATGCCATATTTAAGCCACATTTTTTCATTGATCGATGTTGCTTGCTTTACCTGGCCAGAAAAGAGTTTGAAAATACTTCGACGCCGCGTCGTTAAAAGTGGGACTGTCGAAGGAGATGTGGTTACTCACCTCCTGGAACAGTGGAATACACTCCAAGCCAGATAACTGTGTATAATGATGAGTCGCCGTGTCTTCGATTCTTTTGACACGCACAATTATCTTTCATTGTGACGAACTAAAGCAGAAGAAGGGAAATTCTGATAAACAAAAAAATGCAAACAAACAAGATTGCAGGACACGTACGAAAACCATCGCGACGACCGTCATGATACTGGAAGAATATCAAAAGAGTGTACGAAGTGAGTGGCTAGCGAACCCAACCTTGTCAGCATTCCAGTCTCTGTACATGAATTATGAGCAGATGTAAGACATCTTAGATGACTTACCTATGGTCCACATGACGAGTTTATCGACCAGCACAACAGTTTCTGTGTGGGATATAAGACAGTCAAGGTTGGGCTGGATTGAAAAGCCAATACCGCTTGTGTATATGCGACCGATGGCTAATAAGATTGGCGACGAGGGCTGCAGTAATCGTGAGATCATTTGCAGCGCTGATACACCAGACAGTTGTCAAAAGCCACCCCCACCGCTCTTGGTACGCAAAAAGTGAGGTCATTTGCAGCACTGTTACGAAAACTGCGGTGGTTCCCAACAGGCGCACAAATAGCATGCACCAGGAGATCATGGGGATATACAGTTTCTTGGTAAAGGCATAGATTCGGTAAGAGAAGAATCCCTGCACTAGGGATGCATGCGAGTGTCAATGGGTGTGAAAAGTAAATGGGGTCATCATAAAACTTACCAGCCACTACTGTTATGCCGCCAGCAAAAAAGCTAATGCCGACCGATTTCGGAGCGGGACCAAGGCTTTGAAAGAATTGGCCGAAGTCAGAGATTGTGAGCGTGTAGATGGCATGGCCGGCGGTTACCACTTCCACGAGCAGACAGACCCTGTTTTCGACGCACCCTTGAGTGCATGGAAATCGGCGATAAGGCTAGCGTACCACACAAATGTGACCTAGGCGCGACAGTTAGTTACATCCCAAACGGACGGCATTTTTCAAACCAGAGCTTTAAGTTTGGAGTCGTCGTTTGGAAATCGGCCGTAGTATATGTACGCCTGCACGGTGGTCACACCGAAAAGGGCATAAGTGATTAAATCACCGATTTCACAGGCACCTGAGAACAGGATACGTGATGATTTATCGACGAAAAACAGAATTCCAGGCGTACCGATGGTGGGATGTGGATTGAAGGATGTGGGGGGATCCATGGGCTGACTTCTTCCGGGGTTTGCACTGGTAGCGGAACTTTGGGGCTTACTGTAGTATTACGACCGGATGTTCAGGTGACGGGTGACGGAGGCCTGTGAACTGAACTAATCAAGGTTGGTGACGGTGACAATGAGTTTTCCTGGCCCAAATAGGCCTAGAAAATTGCAAAATTCCGCTCCGGCATTCGCCGGATTACCTTTTATGGTAATTGTTGGCTGATTGCCGACCTGTGAACTTTCAATCCAGTGAACTTTTGTGGTGACGGGTGACACCCCGTGAACTAGTGGTCGTAATACTACAGTACTTACACAGCTACCGGCGAATCTGTTCATCAAAGAGCTCGATAAACAATGCAGCCGGCCTACGAGTGGATGCATATCTACGGTGCCGGCTGGCAAGCCCAAATTAATCCATTTACAAGGTCTTGGTATAATAAAGTGCTTTGATTTCAAGCAAATTTTGAAGCGGCTCTGAAATGTCAGATCGGAATCTTCCTCTTTATAAAATTAAGCCATTCTGTCTGTCTGAAGCTTTTTAAACTCCGCTTTTAATCTATCATTCCGGCAGAAGTGGGAGCCGGCGCGAAGCGCCGGCGAGCGCTTGTATTATTGTGAATTGAGCTGAGCGTACTAGACACGACGGGATGACAGGATATAGTCCGGTTTTCTTCAAGGCCTCAAGGCCGGGAGATTCGTTTTGGGAAGTGTCTGTAATATCCCTTGCCGGTACTACACATATTTGGTAGGCACCTGCGAATTCAAAATGGATAATTTAATAATAGCTCATTACATGCCCACCGAGTCACTCCTACCATGTATTAGGGAATGGAAGCTCTGGCCATGTCGGGTAACCAACAATGAGAAGATGATTTCGTTCGTTAAGACTAGAATGGATGTGATCGATGCGGCGATACAGCTGATTGTGTCCCGCTGATAAAACCAGGGCTCCATGGCTGCATTGTGCAACACAGGATAGTAAATGTTTATGCTACAAGACTTGATTGAGCGAGAGGCATGTTAAGCTTACATTGCAAACTACCGAAGTACGAGGTTCACTGACCGTTTGTAGCGTCTGTTTACAACTTTACAAGAGACGTCTCAGACTATGTTGAGCTGCGGCCTGAAAGTAAGATGCAAGTGATTCGTGTCATGAATTGGCGCCAACTCCCTTTGGCTTGCCGCTGCATCCCAACTGCCCAGGAAGTTGCGTAGCCTGGGGACCATGGCAAGTCTGCCTTAAAGGTGCAGTGAGTGTGTTGATGCCGAGTTCAAACTCCGCCTCGGCTAAGTCCCGGCTTTCAACTCCAATTAAGTATAAGCCCCCGTCGCTGGCTCAGAATCAATTTCATGTTTCTTCTCGCTCAGGTCCTTTTCAAACATTGGCTTAGGGACTCAGACTCGGAGTCTCACATCCCTGGATTCCCTCGGTTAACAAATCGATTATCGGAATAATCAGGCGTCGGACTGCGAGGACTGGCCAAACATCATTCAAATCGCCTTCAAGATCACCCCTTCCAAAGTTGCAAGTATCGGGGACCGGTACCGCGTTCATCCTCGTCTATCTTTGAGCGCATTCAACGGACGCGCTGATGCGAATCGCGGGATGGCAGCATCATGATCGAATCCAATTTCTTGCCAGGTCATACGCAGCATACGCGTCACCCTTTATTTTCAGGCTGCAGCTCAACATAGTCTCTTGGAAACAGACGCTACAAACGGTCAGTGAACCTCGTACCTCGGTAGTTTGCAATGTAAGCTCAACATGCCTCTCGCTCAATCAAGTCTTGTAACATAAACATTTACTATCCTGTGCACAATGCAGCCATGGAGCCCTGGTTTTATTCGCGGGACGCTATCAGCCGTATCGCCGCATCGGTGAGCTCCCAAGCGATCACATCCATTCTGGTCTCAACGAACGAAATTATCTTCTCATTGTTGGTTACCCGTTGACCCCCTACTACGTGGTAGGAAGCACCCCGGTGGGCATGTAATGAGGTTCTATCCATTTGAATTCGCAGGTGCACGCTTCACCCAAGGAATCTCCCGGCTTTGAGGCCTTGAAGAAAACCGGACTATATCCTGTCATCCCATCGTGTCTGGTACGCTCAACTAAATTCACAATAATATTCCGATCTGACATTTCAGAGCCGCTTCAAAATTTGCTTGAAATCAAAGCACTTTATTACACCAAGACCTTATGAATGGATTAATTTGGGCTTGCCAACCGGCACCGTGGATATGCATCCACTCGTAGGCCGGCTGCATTGTCCATCGAGTTCTCTGATGAAAAGATTCGCCGGTAGCTGTGTAAGTAGCCCCAAAGTTCCGTTACGAGTGAAACCCCGGAAGAAGTCAGCCCATGGATCCCCCCACATCCTTCAATCCACATCCCACCATCGGTACGCCTAGAATTATGTTTTTCGTCGATTAAATAGTCACGTATCCTGTTCTCAGGTGCCTGTGAAATCGGTGTTTTAATCTCTTATGCCCTTTTCGGTGTGACCACCGTGCAGACCTACATATACTACGGCCGCTTTCCAAACGACGACTCCAAACTTAAAGCTCTGGTTTGAAAAATGCGGACCGTTTGGGATGTAACTAACTGTTGCGCCTAGGTCACATTTGTGTGGTACGCTAGCCTCATCGCCGATTTCCATGCACTCAAGGGTGCATCGAAAATAGGGTCTGTCTACTCGCGGAAGTGGTAGCCGCCGGCCATACCATCTACACGGCCACAATCTCCAACTTCGGCCAATTCTTTCGAGACCTTGGTCCCGCTCCGAAATCGCTCGGCGTTAGCTTTTTTGCTGGCGGCGTAATAAACAGTGGCTGGTAAGTTTTATGACGACCCCATTTACTTTTCACACCCACTCGCATACATCCATAGTGCAGGGATTCTTCTCTTACCGAATCTATGCCTTTACCAAGAAACTGTATATCCCCATGATCTCCTGGTGCATGTTGTTTGTGCGCCTGTTGGGAATCACCGCAGTTTTCATAACAGCGCTGCAAATGACCTCATTTTCCGGGTATGAAGAGCAGTGGGGGTGGCTTTTCACAACTGTCTGGTGTATCAGCGCTGCAAACGACTTCACGATCACCGCAACCCTCGTCGCAAATCTTATTAGCCATCGGTCGCATATACACAAGCGGTATTGACTTTTCAATCCGACCCGACCTTGACTGTCTTATATCCCACACAGAACTGTCCCGCTGGTCGATAAACTTGTTGTGTGGACCATAGGTAAGTCATCTAAGATGTCTTATATCTGTCGACAATTCAATTCATGTACAGAGACTGGAATGCTGACAAGGTTGGGTTCGCTAGCCACTCACTTCGCACCCTCTTTTGATATTCATCCAGTATCACGGCGATCGTCGTGATGGTTTGCGTACGTGTCCTGCAATCTTGTTTGTTTCATTTTTTTGTTTATCAGAATTTCCCTTCTGCTTTAGTTCGTCACAATGAAAGATAATTGTGCGTGTCAAAAGAATCGAAGACATGGCAACTCATCATTATACACAGTAGTCTGGCTTGGAGTGTATACCACTGCTCCAGGAGGTGAGTAACCACATCTCCTTCGACACTCCTACTTCTAACGACGCGGCGTCGAAGTATTTTCAAACTCTTTTCTGGCCAGGTAAAGCAACATCGATCGATAAACATTTGGGTTAATAGGGCATTCGATCCAATCTACAGTCTCAACTCTCGGGAAAAGCTCCGTGCAATGAATGATTCCCTGCCAATTTCGACTTTAAATTTCGCGGTGGGCTGGATACTACATGTTGCTGAGCAATCTAATCCTAAAATAAACAGGCTGGGTCACCGTCTGGGCCGAGGGCGAGCGTGGAACAGATATCAAAAGGCACGCAGATTGCCTACTAGTAGTACACCATGCAACCCAGAATACCAAAACCTTGCATCTCCGTCTGATGTATGTATGCTCTGACTCGTGAATTGGTGCCAATTTTTGAATACTCCTTGGACGGGATGAGAACTCCTGTTCCGACAATGAGCTTTTCCGGCAATCCCTTTGGCTTGTCGCTGCGTGATTTGAACCTGAACCACACACGTGACATGGTTCAACAGTTCACTTGGCTTTTTTTACGAAAAAAAAAATCACTCGTTTACTACGTGCTGATTTAACTGCGATGGGCTTATGCATTGTATCGAATTCTTTGTGAATGAGCTGAAAATAGGCGTGATGTTAGGACTTGATGGCGCTGCCTAACTGTGGCACGGCCACACCGGCGCTTACCTCCTCCCACTGCGATTGGCCGATCGGTTCGAACATGTCGGATGGACTGCACCCAATAGACATCGCCCACCTTAACCGTGACAGTCCCTCGGGATCGATGCACCCCATCCACATTGCCGCCGCCCATCCAGACGGCGGCAATGCATCCAACTCGATGATCCCCGCACCCGACCCCTCCGACAGCGTCGAGATCACGGAGCAGGAGGTCGGCGAGTATAGAGAACAGGACCGCTTTTTACCTGTGCGTTCGGCGCTCGCTCTTTTTGTTTTGTAACAATCCCCGTTGAACTCTACGCGGCAGATCGCCAACGTGTCGCGCATCATGAAGGCCTCCGTCCCGCCCACTGCCAAGATCGCGAAGGACGCGAAGGAGTGCGTGCAGGAGTGCGTGTCCGAGTTCATCTCGTTCATCACGTCCGAGGCCGCGGAGCGCTGTCTCTCGGAGAAGCGCAAGACGATAGGCGGGGAGGATATCCTGTATGCGATGGGCACGCTCGGGTTTGATAATTATGCGGAGACGCTGAAGATTCATTTGGCGAAGCTGCGGCAGGTGCGTATTGGGTCTTTATGTGCCCCTTTGCTGCTTTGGTCCATCTAATTTGACTTCGGACTTTCCTTTTTTAGAATTCCAGCTCAGCGCCTCGAGTCGAGCAACCCATCGAGCCGCGCATAGACCCAGATATAACAGATTCGTGATCTCAGGAAGAAGAGAAGAGAAGACGATCGAACGAACGAAGGTGTGAGCCGTCGACTCGTCGTATTAGCGTCCGACGGTTCGTTGTATTAACATGCCAAGTCAATATAAAGATACCCAAAATCTTCTCTCACGACTTCAATGACGGCGGGGATTTTGCGAATCATATCGAACCGAATCGCGCTGTACCATCTGCCTTTTTATTATTCCCGCTTTTCCCCAGGAACTGCGCCACATCATGCGTCCCTTCGGTCCTGCACTGCTATCGCTGCATATCCCACGACATGCATAATTTTCTGTGACCTCTGTCTACGTTTGGGCCGTCCTGCCCGCTTTTCCACCGAGTGTGGACTCTTTTCGGTTTCGCCTCATGAAACTGGCACATTGTTTGTCGTGCTGACGCTTCGCTGACACACAGTTCAGGCTCGGATACCGAGCTGTCTCGTTGTACAGCGTTGAGGAAGCTTTCGCAGTTATATATAAACTGTGAGTGTTTTCTCAGCCCAAGCAGTAGCAGCCATCAGATAGATTCTTTCGCTGTTACCATCTTATATCGAAACTGTTTTCACCAGTGGTCGTTGACGAGTATCAATCCGCAGTGATTCAGGCAGGAGCTGAAACGAGATCCATCCCAGCTCCTGCATAGCCATCTGGCAGTGCTGCTATTCCAACGGCCAACTTCAAATTACTTGTGCTGTGAAATTCAGCACACGGCCGGTCTACGCTTCTTAGTCTACCACCCAAGTTCTGAAGTTGGTCTGGTAGTAGCTGTTTTTGCAAAGAACTCCTCAGGACGGTTTTACACTATGTATCACTCGGCTCAGGTACTCATCCGAGATGATCACAGCTTGGCATCTTCTTTTCATCTTCGACAGTACCTCGCTCCCACATCAGCAATAGTATAAGAACCAGGATAATATTATAGCCCAGCGTGGTCCCATAGGTGTATGTATATAATCTGTGAGGAGCAGTTTCCTCAGCCATGACAACCCTCATCGCATGGATCCGGATTACTCTGACTACAATCGCCATGACGTGGCTAGCCATATCGGTGCGTGAATCGAGACTCGCACCGTTCGTCACTCATGCGTGGTTCAGGCACCTACGAAATCGGGGTCTTGGTATCTTATGTACTGTTCGGGGTGACGACCATGCAGACTTATACGTACTACACCCGTTTCTCGGAGGATTCTCGCAAACTTAAGGGTTTGGTACGTAGAACCAACCCCCTCAGACCAACCACTGATTAATGCGAATAGGTCGCACTTGTCTGGTACGCTCGCTTTGTATCTAACCATTTCGATGATCATGACCCTGAAAGTGTCGGCGAATAGGGTCTGCGAGCTGGGCCATGCCTTGTGTGTCGGACACACGCTATATTTTTATAGCATAGCAGACCGCCCGGAGGGTGCGTTTCAGCCCCCGTGGAGTCTTCGTGCATCCTGCATCATCGCTGGCTTCATCGTGGCTTGCGGTACGTGGAACTGGTCTGATTCTGCGGTATTTATTACACTTGCTCACGCGCACCAGTCCAAGGGTTCTTCAGCTTCAGAATCTATGGATTGTCCAAAAGATTATACATCCCCATCGCGATCTGGATTGTGGCGCTTGTGCGCCTGGGGGTAACAGTTCCGGCTGCCTTGAATATGGAGATGGTCCTGAATCTATACTCTATATCCATTGGCTCGGACCTACTCTTCATGTCCGGCTGGATCCTGGGCGTTGCCAGCGACCTGGCAATAACCACCACCTTGGTGTTCTTTCTCCGTCGCCAACGTGCGGATTTGCACGAGAGGTATGGTTCCTGAATATCGTCCAGTCGGAAGCTCATTGCGTGCACTGGCAGAACAGTCGCGCTCGCAGACAAAATCATCGCCTGGTCCATAGGTCTCTGATTTCTGTTCTCCTCTCATTTACGCTTAAGAGTCATGGTAGGAACCGGAATGCTGACAAGGTTGAAATTTCCCCCTCTGCTCCTTGTATATTCAAATTGTGACGCGATTTCGCAGTGTAGTCACGATCGTAGAACTGATCTGTGTGAGCATTCACTCGCGGCGGATTGCTCAAGTCTAAACCATTTTATCTCTTTTCAGTTTCTGACGTTGCCCGATAACTGTACGCATGGGGCGGCTTCACGAACATGCTGATAATTATTTCTTTACTAGGGACATGGATCGTGATGCTCACCATCGAGGCACGAAGTAGGCATATTCTCTAACATCCTCCTGTTTTCTAACCGCATCGACCTTCTCCAAGTATTCGCAAACTCGTTCTTGGCTAGGTAAGCGAGCTGGGCACCTGGCATGTCAAGCATCTATACAAGGCAACTTGCCGCGTGTTTTACAGTTTAAACGGCAGAACAACACTTCGTGCAATGTGCGACGCCCCCTTGACGTTTGTGATACCCACGGTGAGGTGTTATGTCTGACCTTGACGTACTTACATTGCTAATAATGAAGTCAGATGGAGTCCACTTCCAACGCCAGCGTGCAGATGGCTAGTGTTCGGCAGAACACGTTCGATGTTGAGGGACATCCTCGCCCGGGTGACAAAGAGGCGACTCCCCGACGCTTCTCGTATTCATAGCGTTCAAGCTGAATTAGAACTCAAACGAGGGGACTGCCAGTGGTTCTGGCCGGCGCGTGGCCAAACACTGATTTATAATGTATTATCCGACTGAGCCAATGAATGTACTTAAAATCACGTCTCTCAATTTCAGACCCAACCGCACTGGGTTCATCCGTAGCGCAGCACGGGCACACTGTTGATTAGAACTCAAATGTTGGTTCTCAATTTCCTCTATGTAAAAACCAGACGCAAAGCCGGATTCAAACTCTCCAAGTGCCCTTTGTGAAGTTCTGCCCTGAGGGTCGTCCCAGTTTTCAACAAGAATGTCCCTCATATAATGTTTGTCCTGTTTAAATTCCGATATATCAGCTACATCTACGAGAGTTTATTTTTTAAAAAGCCAAAGTTGAACAATGTCACGTGTATGGTTGAAATTACGGAGGAGTCCAGTGTCAGACGTGTTCAGACGCGAGGTTGTGGTATTTCAGGTTGAATGGGGGTACTAGCATCCCTGTCGACATCTGCTCCACGCTCGCTTTGGCCCACACGGCAACCCGGCCTGTATATTTTAGGATTAGACTGCTCGACATCAACCAGTGTCCAGCTCACCGCGACATTAGTCAAAATTGGCAAGAATCTCTCATTTCGCGGAGCTTCGCCCTGGAGTTGAGACTGTACACAGATCATAGACACTTCATTAACCCGCATGTTTTATCGACCGATATTGCTTTACCTGGCCAGGAGAGTGTGTGAAAATACTTCGACGCCGCGTCGTTAGAACTGGGACTGTGGAAAAAGGTCACTCACGTCCTGGAACAGTAACATACACTCCAAGCCAGATAACTATGTAATAGTGAGTCGCCTCGCCTTCGATTCTTCTGACACGTACAATTATCTCTCATTGTGACGAACTGAAGCAGAAGAAGGGAAATTCTGATAAACCAAATGAAAATAAAAAGATTGCAGGACACGCACGCAAACCATCACTACGATCGCTGTGATACTGGGAGAATATTGAAAGAGTGTACAAAGTGAGTGACCATGGAACCCAACCTTGTCAGCATTCCAGTCTCTGTACATGAATTGTGAGCAGATACAAGACGTCTTAGATGACTTACCTATAGTCCACATAACGAGTTTATCGACCAGCGGCACACTTCTGTGGGAGATTTAAGACAGGTAATGTCGGGTTTGATTGAGAAACCAATACCGCTTGTGTATGCGAGACCGATGGCTCATAAGATGGGCGACGAGGGTCGCGGTGATCGTGAAGTCGTTTGCAAACGCTGACACACCAGACGGTTGTGAAAAGCCACCCCCACTGCTCTACGTACCCGGAAATCGAGGTCATTTGCAGCTCTGTTACGAAAACCGTGGTGATTCCCAGCAGGCGCAGGAATGACATGCACCAGGAGATCATGGGGATATACAATCTCTTGGTGAAGACATAGATTCGGTAGGTGAAGAATCCCTGCACTAGGGATTCATACGAGTGGGCGTGAAAAGTAAATGTGGTCTTCATAAAACTTACCAGCCACTGTTATTACACCGCCAGCAAAAAGCTAACGCCGAGCGATTTCGGCGCGGGACCAAGGATTCGAAAGAATTGGCCGAAGTCGGAGATTGTGACCGTGTAGATGGTATGGCCGGCGGATACCACTTGCACGAGCAAACAGACCCTGTTTTCGATGCACCTTGAGTGCATGGAAATTGGCGATGAGACTAGCATACCACACAAGTGTGACCTAGGCACAACAGCTAGTAACATCCCAAACGGTCGGCATTTTTCAAACCAGAGCTTTAAGTTTGGAGTCGTCGTTTGGAAAGCGGCCGTAGTATATGTAGGCCTGCACGGTGGTCACACCGAAAAGGGCATAAGAGATTAAAACACCGATTTCACAGGCACCTGAGAACAGGATACGTGATGATTAATCGACGAAAAACAGAATTCTGGACGTACCGATGGTGAGGTGTGGATTGAAGGATATGAGGAAATCCATGAGCTGACTTCTTCCGGTGTTGATTCAGAACTTTGGGGCCACTTATATGTCTAACGGCGAATCTGTTCATCAAAGAACTCGATGTACAATGCAGCCAGCCTACGAATAGATTGGCACGCCGAAATCGAAAAATTTGAAGCTCTGAAATATCAGATCGGAATGCCATCGTGCATCGAGTGTACCAGGAATCTGTTCATCAAAGAACTCAATGGACAATGCAGTCAACCTACGAATAAATCTCCTGCATATCCACTGTGCCGGCTGGCAAGCCCAAAATAACCGTTTAGCGTTTACAAGGTCTTTAATTGGCACATAAAGAGATTTGATTTGAAGCAAATTTTGACGCTCTGAAATGCCAGATCGGAATATTATAGTACATTGAGCATACCAGGGTCCAGACACGACAGGATGGCCACAGGATATAGTCTGGTTTTCTTCAAGGCCTCAAAGCCGGGAGATTCGTTGGGTGAAGCGGGCACCTGCGAATTCAAATAGATAGAACCTCATTACATGCCCACCGGGGTGCTTCCTACCACGTAGTAAGGGGTCGACGGGTAACCAACAATGAATAAGAAGATGATTCGTTCGTTGAGACCCAGAGTGAGTGTGATCATTGACAGACGCTTCAGTGATTGACAGATGCTTCAGTGTATTTTGAACTCGTACCTTGTTACATTGAACTTGGAAGCTCACCGGTGCGGCAATACGGCCGATTGCGTCCCGCGGAAAAAACCGGCCTCTCCATGGCTACGCATTGAGGATAGTCAACGTCTATGGGAGTGTCTTTCCGAGACCGAAACTACAGGACTTGATTCATAACAGACGCTACCAACAGTTGAACCTCGTACCTGGGTAGTTAGCAAGCTCAACGTGCCTCTCGCCCAGACTGTTGAGCCGCGGCCTCAAATAAAAGAAGATGCATACGACCTGTCAACTTGCCACTGGCATCAAGACTCAAGAGCTTCGAAAGAAATTAGATTTGATACTGGCATCCCGCAATTTGCGTGCGTTCATCGGCCCAAAGATGGACAAGGGTGCCGATGAACGCGGTCCCAGATACTTGCAACTTTGGAAGGGTGATCTTGAAGACCATTTGAATGTTGTTTGGCTAGTCCTCGCAGTCCGGCGTCTGGCCCGCAATGCCACTAAGTAGATTCCAAAGGAGTCCCGAAGCCCAAAGTTGGAAAAAGGACCTGAGCGAGAAGAGACATGAAAAAAAGCCAGCGAGCTAAACAAAATCCTGATAGAGCTTTATTGAGACATAGAGGCAGTGGGCAAGAGTTGGAAGCCGCGACGGAGTTTGAACTCGGCAATAGGGGAGCTCAAAGTAAAAGCGCGCTTTTGCGCTTTTACGCTTTTTCCGCCTTTTCCACTCTTTCGTAATGTTCTGAGTGATTGATGGCAGCTTCGGCATCATTCGGCAAAGAACACTGTGTGACGCCAACACATTCCCTTTCTGGATTAGCCCCTGTGACCTATGTCTTCTCATCGATAACGGCTTGTACGGCTTGTACGGACATGATTTAAGCGTGAGTCGAAGGATTGGCACACAGAGCACAGCGGCACACATAAATTCAAATGAGGTCCATTAAAATGTGGATAGCAAAATAGAGTAATTAAACTCGAGTCAAGACATCAAAGAAATTGAAAGAGATATACAGCACATGAACTTAACGTGAACCTAAGCTATTATCCGAACCCCGCTCAGGAGAACTGCTCATTGATGGGAAGTAGATGGAGTAAGGCTGCGCGTCGCCGCGCGTAGCGTCGCCGATAGACTCGAAGAAAATTTAGGCGGTCCGGGTTACAGCAATCACACAATCGCGTCACACAGTGTTTTATGCCGAATGATGCCGAAGCTGCCGTCAATCACTCGGAACATTACGAAAGAGTGGAAAAGGCGGAAAAAGCGTAAAAGTGCAAAAGCGTGCTTTTACTTTGAGCTCCCCTAATATGACATCGACGCATCTTGCCTCTTGTCATGGTCCCTGCATGGTCCCCAGGCTGCGCACCTTCCTGGGCAGTCTCCTACGCCCCACGTACCTGCGCCGAACAGTCTGCCCTGACATATTCCATCCCCCGCCGAAGGTGTGCCCTCCGCGACCCGCGACCTTGGCCCGGACACATCATGTACCAGGCAGACGGACGACCGCGGCGATGGCGCTATTTCATCGCAATAAGTTCGTCCACATCAATATTCACCTTGCATCCAACTGTAACTGACGCTGCTTCAGGCGGTCTAGCTGGGATCCTCTACCTGGCCCAGTGGTATAACGCGGATCCGGACGCGCGGCGCGCAGCGGGTATTTTGGCCTCGCACTTGTGCCGCGTCGACGCGGAGGAATATGCCCGCGTCGATTTTTCGAGCT
The DNA here is from genome assembly GCA_029378375.1 of Mycena olivaceomarginata. Classification (NCBI taxonomy): domain Eukaryota; kingdom Fungi; phylum Basidiomycota; class Agaricomycetes; order Agaricales; family Mycenaceae; genus Mycena; species Mycena olivaceomarginata. The sequence continues at coordinate 18,151 of JARKIC010000357.1, read as the reverse complement.
TCGACGCGTGTATGGGGTACTACGTCCGCCTGAGAGAGCCAGTGCCCCAGTGCGTCCCCCCACGGCTCCAGTACAAGTAGAACCGACTCTGGTCACGTTTCGACGTCTTGGCACGGGCGAGCCCTGAATGGCAGGACGAGGCGCACATGATTATGCGCAAGGCGGCGGAGGAGGTGCACGCGGTCTTCGCATGGACTTGGACCTAATGGTTGCGATCTGTTGCGATGTATTTGCTACAGGTGGTAAAGTGGATATGGCGCTGTTCAAGCTTGCGAGACTTCACCCACAGAATCGCGCTCCACGACGGGCAGACGATAGCGGCAAAGGACGCGACAGCGAAAAGCCGTGAGCTCTTTGGCTAGCTGCGAGGTACGAGATCAGGTACGATTGAAGCGTCTGGCTGCAAGAGACTATAGCTGCCCATGCATTATGCTGTGCGCTACGCCACTACCACAAAATTCCCGATGGCTCATCTCGTGCTCGATTTGCCTTCTCCTGGGCGGACAACTTGCGTCCACTCGCAACGTTGCGGTGATGCCAATACGTATCTCGAGGACCCCAGATGCACTTCTTAATGCCGAAATCGAAGCCATCCACCCGGCGCCTGCTGGGCGCACGGTGCAAAGATGCGGGGAGATGTGCGGTATCGCGCATCTACGTTTTATTCACCTCGTGGTTTTTCGCCCTCCGCGCGTTCGACTTAGAAAACGGTTTGCGCCAGAATGTTTCGAGGTCGTGTACCAAACATCCGATATCTCGGAAATCTTGAGGACGGATGTGGGTGACACGTCTGCCTTGAACTCGAGGCGCGATGCTCGCGCCATCGTGCTTCACTGCCAAATCCTTTCTTTCTTCACGAACATTTGACATTTCTACACACTATCTCGGACTATCACTACTATTTCCCACCGGCTAACCGGCCACCTAAGCAATTTCTTCCCCCAGCGCAGAGATACTGTCGAGTAAGTGCGGGGAAATGTGCCCGGAATCGAAGATACACATTTAAAGAGTGAGCTGGAACCTTTGCCCGAATTTATTCGCGCCGATTTTGCGTTTGCCGAATATATTTCGGCGATAGCCCCGAAACGGGGATAAACGGGCTAACCGGCCACCCAACCAAATCACCACTTTGTGCGCCGACCACTCACCCTAGCACATCCCAGGTAGTTAATACACTGTATATGCATCATTAAAAAGTGGTACAATGTATGTCCAAGGTGTATTAGTGGTATATGTATTGAACTTTCCAGCCGGGGAAATGGCAGGAATTGGGGGTGTCGAAGAAATAGGCTGGCCTCCGAGACGCAGACCGCAGATATGTCGCAAACTCAACTGTTGGCGTATATATAGGAGCCATTTTAACATACCCAAGTGTCAAATCCGCCGCCAGATGCCCAAAGACCTTCCAGCAAAATGCATCTCCCTCTGCAAGTGGAATTTGTTGATTCTAAGTAGTAGCTTGCCGTGACCAAGATAAGAATCACCTAAAAATCCACAAGTCTGGGGGTATACAGAATGGTGTATCTTGAGCACACTGCCCAAATTTTAGATCCGCCGCCGATGCGAGTCGTTCGCTATTGAGGGGGCGGGATCGAGCCGCTCCAAATCACGGTGAGGTCTTCTTGCGGCCTCCAGGGGGTCAGATCGATGGGTTTGGGGAAAGAAATAATACAAGGTCATTGGCCTGACAAAATCGAAGAAAACGAACCCCGAAACTTGTAAATTGGTGAAGATTTCGTGGAGAAACCGGGGAGACATGAGCGTGGAAGCGGTTCGGAGATAAGAAACGGCATTGATCCCTCATCATCTTGATCGGAAACCTGCCGTAGCTTCTGATCGCCGAGCCGAATTTCATCCAAATTCAACACAACGCATTGTCTTAGGACCAGTACCATCCCACCAACCGAAGTTTCCAAGAATTAATGTTGGGGGCTCTTGTATTGAGCAAGTGGCCGGCTGGCTCGTCTGGCCGGTTGCCCGGTAGGCAATAGTACGGGCTTGCGCACAAATTTGGTGATAGCCGCCGACCCCAACCCTCCCTTTCTCGGTCTTCACCACTGAGCCAGCCTAGCCTGATATTTTGAAGCGTTCAATGGCGTGGCGATGTGGATGGTGGTCACACCGAAGAGGGCATAAGAGACTGAAACACCGAGAATTAATCAACGAAAAAGGGAATTCTAGGTGTACCGATGGTGGGATGTGGATTGAAGGATGTAGGGGGATCCATGGGCTGAATTCTTCCGGGGTTGCACTGGTAGTGGAACTTTGGGGCTATTTGAATGATGTCTTGGGTTCCGTGGACCATCTTATGTCCAGCCGATCAGGAGACACTACGGCGGTATGCTTATCAGCGGAGCGACATGGGGCGGGGAGGCAAAGGCGTCGCCTGTTAGCGCGGCGAAGATACACCGTCCATTGGGGCTTGGATTGTCTACAAATTTGAAGAATTTGAACTTAATCGTCCTTTTTCTGTATTCTGGTGCCCTCAAGCTGCAGGCTTCATTTATGTTCCTCGGGGTCCCTTCCCCCGCACCACTCTCGATTTACGAGGGTGCCTTCTCGAGCACAGTACTACAACTAAGACAACCTAATTTAAAAACAAAACAAAAAAGTTTCTGCGTGATAATTGCCTCTCCAGGGACATGGAATGCACTACTCGCCATCGAGGCACGGAGTAGGTGTCTTCTCTCATAACACGAGCATTTATTCAAGGTAATAACTTCCTGCGTGTTTGCAGTTTAAACGGCAGGTTAACACTTCACGGAATGGGTGACGCCCCCTTGACGTTCGCCATACCCAACTATGTCTGAGTTGAATGTACTTGCATTCCTAATGAATTCAGATGGAGTCTCCTTCCGCCGCCAGCGTGCAGATGGCCCATGTGGGACATCCTCGCTCGGGGGACAAAGAGTCTAAGGCGACTCCCCGACACTTCTCGTATTCATATCGTTCAAGCTGAATTAGGATTCAAACGAGGGGACTTCCAGCCGGCGCGCGGCCAAACACCGATTTAGATATTTCGAGTTCAAATGTATTATCGAACTGAGCTAATGAATGTACTTACGATCACGTCTCTCAATTTCAAACCAACCGCACTGGGTTCGTCCGTAGCGCAGCATAGGCATACTGTTGATTAGAACTCAAATATTGGTTCTCGATTTCTCCTATGTAAAAACCAGAGCAAAGTCGGACTCAAACTCTCTGAGTGCCCTTTGTGAAGTTCTGCCCTGAGGGTGGTCTTTCCAGTTCGCAACAAGAATGTCCCTCATGGAATGTTTGGCCTGTTTAAATTGCGATATATCAACTACAGAGTTGAAACCCGGATCCGAAAAAGACCCAGAAGCGAAAAATATGATATTCTAGGCACAATTTTAAGGAGGGTAACCCGATTCTTTTGTGTGAGACCCTTATAGAGATCATGAACAATCCCACTTGAGCAAAAGAGCCCATACCAATCGTCGGCTAGCACAGAAAATTGCAAACATGCCAAAAAGCAGACATGTGTGGCTGTGCCAGAAGTCCTGAGAAGAGAATCATTATTGTGAGCGCCCCCTATTTTATATATAGACCTGAAATTGTATATGGGAGGACTTCAGCACTTCCTATCCCTCCTCATAGTCTCAGATTATCCCAAGGGTACAATCTGCTCCCGTGCATGACCCCATTTTTCGGATCGGGGCCCTCCACCAAAATGAGTGATAAAAATAATGGGCTCATGTTCCGTAACCACCCATCGTAAAAATCTGAAAATATTTGTTGGCACACTTCGAAGCCATTGTATCGTATCCACCTATTTTGTTTTACAAGTGCTTGCATTGCCATCGAGATATATGGAAGAACATTATTTTTTTCGGATCCGGGTTTCAACTCTGTACATCCACGAGCGTTTGTTATTTTATTTTAAAAAGGGCCAAAGTTGAACAATGTCACGTGTGTGGTTGAAATTACAGAGAGGTCCAGTGTCAGACGTGCACAGACGCGAGCTTGTGGTATTTCAGGTTGTATGGTGTACTAGCCTCCCTTTTTATATCTACCCCACACTCGATTTTGGCCCAGACGACAATCCAGCCTGTGTGTTTTAGGATTAGACTGCTTGACACCAACCAGGAGTAGTGTCCATCCAGCTCACCGCGAAATTCAAAGTCGAAATTGGCAGGGAATCATTCATTGCGCGAAGTTGTTCCCGGGAGTTGAGACTGTCATTGAGATCGAATACCATATTAAGCCACAGTTTTTCATCGATCGACATTGCTTTACCTGGCAAGAAAAGAGTTTGAATATACTTCGACGCCGCGTCGTTAGAACTGTGATTATCGAAAGAGATGTGGTCACTCACGTCCTGGAACAATGAGATACACTCCAAGCCAGATAACTGTGTATCATGATGAGTCGCCGTGCCTTCGATTCTTTTGACGCGCACAATTATATTTCATTGTGACGAACTAAAGCAGAAAAAAAGAAATTCTGATAAACGAAAAAAATGCAACAAATAAGATTGTAGGACACGTACGCAAATCATCACGACGATCGTCATGATACTGGCGAGGAAGAATATCAAAAGAGTGTACGAAGTGGGTGGCTAGCGAACTCAACCTTGTCAACATCCCAGTCGCTGTACATGAATTGTGAGCAGATATAAGACGTCTTAGATGACTTACCTATGGTCCACATAACGAGTTTATCAACCAGCGGGACAGTACTGTGTGGGATATAAGACAGTCAAGGTCGGGTTGGATTGAAAAGTCAATACCGCTTGTGTATATGCGACCGATGGCTAATAAGATTTGCGACGAGGGTTGCGGTGATCGTGAAGTCGTTTGCAGCGGTGACACACCAGACGGTTGTCAAAAGCCATCCCCACTGCTCCACGTACACGGGAACTGAGGTCATTTGCAGCTCTGCTACGAAATACGCGGTGTTTCCCAATAGGCGCACGAATGCCATGCACCAGGAGATCATGGGGATATACAGTGTCTTGGTAAAGGCATAGATTCGGTAGGTAAAGAATCCTTGCACTAGGGATCCGGATGCATGCGAGTGGGTGTGAAAGGTAAATGGGGTCGTCATAAAACTTACCAGACACTCCTATTATGCCGCCAAAAAAAGCGCTAAGGCCGAGCGATTTCGGAGCGGGACCAAGGAGTCGCAAAAATTGGCCGAAGTCGGAGATTGTGACGTGTTGTAGAGGGCATGACCGGCGGATACCACTTGCGCGAGCAGACAGATCCTGTTTTCGATGCACCCTTGAGTGCATGGAAATCGGCGATGAGGTTAGCATACCACACAAATGTGACCTAGGCGCAAACAGTTAGTAACATCCCAAACGGTTGGCATTTTTCAAACCAGAGCTTTAAGTTTGGAGGAGTCGTTTGGGAAGCGGCCCGTAGTATATATATGCCTGCACGGTGGTCACACCGAAAAAGGCATAAGAGATTAAAACACCGATTTCACAGGCACCTGAGAACAGAATATGTAACGATTAATCGACGAAAAACAGAATTCTAGGCGTACCGAGGATGAGCTGTGGATTGAAGGATGTGAGGAAATCCATAAGCTGACTTCTTCCGAGGTTGTACTGGTAGCAGAACTTTGGGGCCACTTATATATCTAACGGCGAATCTGTTCATCAAAGAATTCGATGGACAATGCAGCCAGCCTACGAATAGACTGGCACGCCGAAATCGAAAATTTGAAGCTGTTAAAATCAAGGTAACCGTGGCCTTGACTCGGGAGATAGCAGTTGACCCTCGCAAACGCGCAGGGGATTCATTCGCAAACTACACAGTAGTTATACTACAATCCGCCAGGAACTACTTAAACTAAAGATAGGTGAATTAAACTAACTGGGGAGTATTTTACCAAAGGGAGAGAGAACAACATAGAATAAGGTAAATGAATAGGGAAAGGTACAGTACCTGTTGCCTTAATACACCAGTCAACGGCGTAACAACGGCATCGGAGATAGCGAGCGATGGACTCGGAATTCCAACACACCCCCGCGAGTCCGCTAGCGAGCTATCACCCCCGCAAACTTTGCATTGCGCACCAAGTTGTGCACCCCCGCAAGTTCGCAGCACCTCCGAATTGAACACATCGGAGTCGGGGACCAATCCCAACATCACCTCCACCCAACCTTCACCATCGTCTCAATCCCGCAACCGTCAGCACGGCTGTATAACGGCCGCTCAAAAACAACATCTTCCAACCAATCCGCCCAGCGGCAATTCGGATACCTCCGACCCAAAAACTCCAATGTTCATCGGCCGACATACGTTCAAATCCCAACGGGCGCGTGAACCTTGGGCAAATTCCAAATAGAGATGCGTCTCAAAGACGGCTTACACGAAGATGCGCCAGACTGAAACAAGTCCTCCAGATCCGCGCCAAAAACTGCGGCGAATCGAAAATGGGCAATCGTCGTTTCGAGTGGTGTCGTCCGTTTGACCTGTGGGTTCCTTCCTCCACGGCCAGAGAAAGAAATCCTCCCAAACCTCCATCCGGTTGCGCGCCGTCATATGCGCGAGCCGTCCATCCTCCACACGCAAAATCAACTTCTGCATGCGCCTCCGCCATCTTCCCCGCGTCACTCTTTGCACCCAGCTCGTCCCTCTCCTTCTTCATCTCTTCAGTGCGTCGGACCAGTTACGTCGTCGGTCGTCGGCGGTTCTCGTGCGTCAAGCCAGTTACGTCGTCGGCTGTCAGCGGTTCTTCTTGTGCGTCGGACCGTTCTCGCACAGTCGGGTCGTCAGCGAGTTCTTCTTTGTGCGTCGGGTCGTTCTCGATCAGTCGGGCCGTCGGCGAGTTCTTCTTTCTCTGCCTCCGCTCAAGAGGCAAGGGGGATCTGCTTCCGCTCAAGAAGCAAACAGGGGGGAAATGCGCCTCCGCTCAAGAGGACACAAAAGGGGGGAAATCGGAGTAAGACCAGAGACCAATGATCGTCGACAAAGATCCAAGGAATGGCAGCGAGCGAGCAAGAACAAAGCAAGTAGGGTATGCTGCGCGTTTGTGTTAAAATCAAGGTAACCGCGGCCTTGACTCGGGAGATAGCAGTTGACCCTCGCAAACGCGCAGGGGATTCATTCGCAAACTACACAGTAGTTATACTACAATCCGCCAGGAACTACTTAAACTAAAGATAGGTGAATTAAACTAACTGGGGAGTATTTTACCAAAGGAGAGAGAACAACATAGAATAAGGTAAATGAATAGGGAAAGGTACAGTACCTGTTGCCTTAATACACCAGTCAACGGCGTAACAACGGCATCGGAGATAGCGAGCGATGGACTCGGAATTCCAACAGAAGCTCTGAGATATCAGATCGGAACGCCATCGTGCATTGAGTGTACCAGGAATCTGTTCATCAAAGAACTCAATGGACATGCAGTCAACCTACGAATAAATCTCCTGCATATCCACTGTGCCGGCTGGCAAGCCCAAAATAACCGTTTAGCGTTTACAAGGTCTTTAATTGGCACATAAAGAGACTTGATTTGAAGCAAATTTTGACGCTCTGAAATGTCAGATCGGAATATTATAGTACATTGAGCATACCAGGGTCCAGACACGACAGGATGGCCACAGGATATAGTCTGGTTTTCTTCAAGGCCTCGAAGCCGGGAGATTCGTTGGGTGAAGCATGCACCTGCGAATTCAAATAGATAGAACCTCATTACATGCCCACCGGGGTGCTTCCTACCACGTAGTAAGGGGTCGACGGGTAACCAACAATGAATGAGAAGATGATTCGTTTGTTGAGACCAGAATGGGTGTGATCATTGACAGACGCTTCAGTGATTGACAGATGCTTCAGTGTATTTCGAACTCGTACCTCATTACATTGAACTTGGAAGCTCACCGATGCGGTGATACGGCTGATTGCGTCCCGCGAAAACAACCGGCCTCTACATGGCTACGCATTGAGGACTGAGTCACTGTCTATGAGAGTGTCTTTCCGAGACCGAAACTACAAGACTTGATTGGGCGAGAGGCATGTTGAGCTTGCTAACTACCCAGGTACGAGGTTCATATGACGGTCGGATTGCACTTTTATTCCCGCGCAATACTTTTTGGCGCGCGCAACACTTTCTTGGTGCGCGCTACACTTTTTCAACTATTCCGAAAGTATTCCCAGGCTTTCAAATCCAAAATTGAGTTGTAGTTCGGCTCGGCTGTAGTGTTCTTAAGGTGGTTTCTAGCCGAATGGGAAAGGACAATTCCCCCGCCTCATATCCGGCATGGTAACAGCACAAATTGGTTAGAAAATATTAGACTTGTGGATGATAGCTATAGGTTCCATGACTGCGGCTGCACTCGAAGCTCCAAGTGGCGAACAATAGAGCAACAAGAATGGGCTCGACGAAATATTGCGCATCTTTAGTGGAGATTTCGGTTGTAATGTGGGTTTGCAGCTTGTGATGATTAGGACACTTTCAAAGGCTTGAAGCTTGAATCATAAGTCCACCCACGGCAACGCAATCCTAGTGGCTTTTAACTTCAGCATCTGGACTCTCGAGTCCTTGGACGTCCTGGACAGCTCGAGTTTTCAGGTTTTGAGGATTTTGGACGGTCTGGGGGCCACGGCAGTCTTTGATCCAGAGTCTGACTTGAGACTTTGAAACATTGCATGGTCTGTATCGCCCATAGCCTTGAACTTCTTGTATTGGTCGACATCTATTGCGCTGGTTGGCTCGCCGTTTGTCGCAGTATCGGCCGCCGGCTCACTTCCGTCTCCAATGGATTCCGCGTCCGATCACCAAAAGGTCGGAATCATGCTGGGGTACGCGAGTGCACCAAGTTCAAATATATGATGCTCCAGTTCCGGCGGAAGTTTGGGATCCATACAGCGGGATGAATTTTGGAATGAGCGCAAGGAGAGCAAGGCTGTGTAACTATCACATGATGTAATCGCGTCGACGACATCAAACAAGCGTGTGCGTCGTGAGAAACAAGACTGGAGTTGAAGTGATTTCGTTCTATCAAGTTTGGTCAAAGAATTGAATAAGACATTGGAAATGTTCATTGTCCTGAGGCATATTGCGTCGGAAAAAAGGAGAATTAAACGCGGAGGCTACGGCAGCTTGGTTGAAGACCGAAATATAATTGAAACGACGATTCGGAATACGCGAGCAAGTGGTGTTTAGACCTCCCCGATCGCGGGACCTCAAGAAATCAAGCCGAATGGCGAGACTCGCCGCGTGATTGCCGGGACGGCATGGCTATGCATATAACCCCAATTAGGTTAGACAACCAGCCTTAAAGACGCAAACCTCCACACTCAAGCATCAATGAGCCCCGGAAGCTGAGCCACAACGTACAATGTAAGAAAACGGAGATCTAGGTAGAAATCAGCCGAAAGGTAGAAAAGTGTTGCGTGCGCACATCACAAAATGCTGGGAAGAAAGTGTTGCTAGAGAAAGAAAAGTGTTGCGCAACGGAGGTAAATGTAGCGCGCACCGAAAAGTGTTGCGCGCATCAAAAAGTGTTGCGCGGGAATAAAAGTGCAATCCGACCGTCATAGGTTTCAACTGTTGGTAGCGTCTGTTTATGAGAGACTATTGAGCCGCGGCCTGAAAATAAAGAAGACGCGTACGACCTGTCAAGAGCTTCGAAAGAAATTAGATTTGATACTGGCATCCCGCAATTTGCGTGCGTCCGTCGGACAAGGATGCCGATGAACGCGGTCCCAGATACTTGCAAATTTGGAAGGGGGTGATCTTGGAGACACATTTGAATGTTGTTTGGCTAGTCCTCGCAGTCCGGCGCCTGGCCCGCAATGCCACTAAAAGTAGATTCCAAAGGAGTCCCGAAGTCAACCCGAAGTCCAAAATTAGAAAAAGGACCTGAGCGAGAAGAGACATGAGAAGGGGTCGGCGAGCTGACCAGGATTCTGAGACCGATAGAGCTTTGTTGAGACTTGAAGGTACTTAGTGGGCAAGAGTTGGAAGCCGCGACGGAGTTTGAACTTGGCAACGTGACATCGACGCATCTTGCTTCTTGCCATGGTCCCCAGGCTGCGCTCCTTCCTGGGCAATCTCCTACGCCCCGCGTACCTGCGCCGAACAGTCCGCCCTGGCATATTCCATCCCTCGCCGAAGGTGTACCCTCCGCGACCCGCGACTTGGCCCGGACACATCATGTACCAGGCAGACGGACGACCGCGGCGATGGCGCTATTTCATCGCAATAAGTTCGTCCACATCAATATCCACCTTGCATCCAACTGTAACTGACGCTGCTTCAGACGGCCTAGCTGGGATCCTCTACCTGGCCCAGTGGTATAAAGCCGATCTGGACGCGCGGCGCGCAGCGCGTATTTGGGCCTCGAACTTGTGCCGCATCGACGCGGAGGAATATGCCCGCGTCGATTTCTCCAGCTTCGACGCGTGTATGGGGTACTACGCCCGCCTGAGAGAGCCAGCGCCCCAGTTCGTGCACCGGTACAAGTTGGTCCGATTCCGGTCACGTTTCGACGTCTTGGCACGGGCGAGCCCTGAATGGCAGGACGAGGCGCACGCGATTATGCGCAAGGCGGCGGAGAAGATACACGTGATAGTCCTCCTGTCGCGGGGGGGGAAAATCGACCCAATGTTTGCGGCGGATTTCCTGAAGTTGGCACACTTTATGGAGGTGGTAAATGCGGATTTGACGTTGTTCGAGCTTGCGGGACTTTTTCCACAGGATCCCGCTCCACCACGGGCAGACGATAGCGGCAAAGGAAGCGGCAGCGGCAAAGAACGCGACGGCGAAAAGCCGTGAGTTCTTTGCCTAGCTGCCCATACATTATGCCGTGCGCTACGCCGCTAGCACAAAACTCCCGATGGCCCATCTCGCACTCGCTTTACCTTCTTCCTTGTCGGGCAACTGGGCCCACTCGCTATATATCCCGAGGTCCCCAGATGTGGTTTCTTGATGCCGAAAGCGAAGCCATCCACCCGGAGCCTGCTGGGGCGCACGATGCGAAGACGCGGCGAGATGTGCGGTATACGCGCCTACTTTTTTATTCGCCTCGTTGCTTCCGACTTGGACTTTTCGTCTTCCGCGCGTCCGAAGGACCTTTGACAACCCACCTTGATGCCGATTCAACTCGCCGTAAGGATCTAAAACCGCTTTTAGGGCTCGAACACGATATTTCCGTTGTTTCCGAAGTTTTGTCGATTTAAAAGCGGGTAAAAATCACGATTTTTCGGCGATTTTTAATTCTAAACCCCAAATATCGAATGCCGCACGAAAACTCCTCTGGTCAAAGAAAAACTGGCCTCATAGTGGGTCGCCAGAGGTCCTGCGTCCGACCTGGAAAACGGTTCGCAGATTGTGTAACCAACATTCGGTGTCTCGGAAATCTTAAGGACGGGTGTAGACGACCGCGACTGCCTTGAACTTGAAGCGCGATGCTCGCGCCGTCGTCGCTTCACTGCTAAATTCTGTCTTTCTTCACCAACATCTGACATTTCTACATACTATCAGCAAATATTAGTTCGGGCTTCCGGATAAATTTGGTGATATACCACCGACGTGTGCCCACCAGCGAAGCGACATCGGGTAAGACGGCGAAGGCGTCGTGCTAGCGCGGCGAGAATACAGCCTACGCCGTATCTCCGGGCTTGGATAGTCCGCGAATTTGAACTGAATCGTCTATTTTTTGTATACTGGTGCCGCTCAATCGTCGTAGGCCTCGGAGTACCTTTCTCCATACCTCTCGATCTACGAGGGCGCTCGCTCCAGCACAGTACCATAGCTAAGACAACGAGCCCCTGTGTACAGCTTCCATATTTCCTAATCGGGTGAGGAGCGGTTGTTTGTGTGCCTATATTTGCAGCGGTGACGCGACTTTGCTTTCTCCATGAACCCTCTGCGCAGCGTCTTGCGCTCGACGGCCCGCCTGCGGCCGCCTCCACGGCCGGCATTCCGCCCGTTTCAGGCGCGCCCATACTACGTGCAGACGGCCCCGACCAGCGACCTGGAGCGCAAGACTCTGGTTTCGCGCAGATGGCACGCCCCGCTCCAAAGTTCGCGGCCTCGTAATAAGTGCATCCAGCTCTTTATTCGACCTTCTCTTGTTGACCTAGGACTATTACCAGCATCCGTGCTATCTGGACTGGTCTATGCAACATGGTCGACGCTGCTTGTGGTCGAGGCGCTAGACTACGAGCACTACCTCCTCTCGACGCTCGTGCACATCCAACGCGTCGACTACGACTACTCGACGGTGCCGTTCACGACGTCGTACGCCGCCTCGGTGCGGTATTTCGCGGAGATGTGTGCGTACCTCGCGTACGGCGAGGGCGACATCAGCCCCAGATGGTCGACCAGTTCTTCGCGGATGTTGCTGCATTCGACGACTCTGGCGCTGACTCCGCCCCCTCCGCCTCCGCGTCTTCCTCCTCCGCCGACGCCTCAATATCCTCCACTTCCGACGACGCTACCTCGGACCCGGATCTTGACGACAAACCCCCGCAGCAGCGCCGCACCGCCGCGCACATCCTGATCCTCGCCGCCTCTGCCGCCGTGCACGACATCCTCGCGCGCTCCAAGGGCGCCGACGCGACCGAGAACCGCCGCGCTCGTCCTCGACGTCATGGACCAGGCGCTCCTCGGCCTCATCGCGCTCGCGGAGGACGTCGGCGAGGACGTGCGCGAGCAGCTGCGCCGGCTGCGCGTGCAGATTGGGGGCGGCAAGGAGCGGGAAAGGGGGTATGAGAGCGGGAGCGAGAGCGAGGTGTTGGGGTAGCGGCGCGCGCGCAGCGGGGGTACGTTTTTTGTGCCCTTGTCCTGCCTCTCGACGTTGCTCATTTTTTTTCAGATTACGCACGACGGGCGGACTGGACTGGCCGCAGCCCGCCTCCTACTTACATGTACTGTTGCTGTCCACCTGGTGGAAAGCACGCCAGGCCATGTATGCATGCATGTACCTTACATACACGGGAATTATTAGAGCATATTATATTCCAATAGGGGACTTCAAAGTAAGTGCGCGCTTTTGCGCTTTTTCGCCTTTTTCGCTTTTTCCGCTGTTTCGTAATGTTCCGAGTGATTGACGGAAGCTTCGGCATCATTCGGCAAATAACGCTGTGTGACACGATCATGTGATTGCTGTAACCCGACCGCTTCCTTCAATCCCCGACTGACCAAGACTTCCAGAACACGTCCGGAGATAGCAAGATCGCCGTCTACAAACGTATCGGCGGCGTGATTCTCCCTGACCTCTTCGCAACAAGTCCAAATGTTCTCGCAAAGCGGGTATCTTTTTAAAAACATTTCCCGGTGTATAGTCTGGTTGACACGTATAAAACGGATAATAGCTTAGGTTCGCGTTAAGTTCATGTGTTGTATATTGATCTCTTTCAATTTCTCTGAGGTCTTATCTCAATTTTAATTACTCTTTGATTCTCCATATTACTATCCACATTTTAATGCACCTGATTTTGATTTAGGTGTGCCGCTGTGCTCTGTGTGCCAAAAGTTCTGCAATCAATCTCCTTCGCTTTGTATCCCCAGCCGCATTTCCATCTAAAGGTTCATCACCACCACCTCTGTCCACTCTCTCATCCTGCTGGGTGTGCAAACCACTGAACGCAGCACCAGATACCTCTCCCTCTACATCAATGATCAGATTGTGCAAAATAAGTGCCACCGTTATCCATCGTAAAGCCTCCCAATGGTCCTCGTTGGAGTTGATGTTGACGCGCAGCCCACGGAGGCTCTGAAAACGACCCTTGATAGCCCCAATGCAGTGTTCTGAGCGCACTCGAAGGTGTGAAACAACTGTGTCAAAGGCAGCATTTTCAGGGACCAGAGATGCAGGCCGTTTGTGGACAGGAATTACCCTCTCGCTGAGACTGTATGCAGAGTCACCCCAGGCAAACTCCTCGCCCTCAAATAACCAGTCAGGGTACTTGAAGGCAGCAGTACCCTCAACGCAGCAGAGTCGTGTGCAGAGCCAGTGTGCCCATAAGAATAATCCACAACTCGGAGGGAGGAGGGAACATTTCCGATCTGAAACACCAGATATTGGATGGAGTGGAATGAATAGAGAAAGTAGAGCATACCTGAACATTGAGTCCATAATTTGCCTTCCGGGTATGATAGCCTTGCCCATTCATACCCGGCTTTGCATAGAGCACAACATGGTACCATCATACATGAGCCAACCCTCACGCCACAGTCCTTTGAAACCAACATGCTTGTCCATCCAACACTTTTCTGCCTCCTTCTCCTCAGGTGTTAAGGGCTGAATGAAGGTGTCATGAAGGGGACTCAATCGCTGTAAACACCCGGTCAGTGAAATTTTCAACTGAACCAGGGCTACAGCCGGCCACCCTTGCAACATCCTCGACAGATGCAGCATTGCCATACCATCCTAACCGGTATAAGGCAACAGCAAGTTGTTGATCCACAGGGGTCTGCGGCACATTCGAATTGTTAACGAAAACCTCGTGGTCCTTGATAAGATCGATGATAACACTGAAGACAAAAGGAGAGACTCGAAGCATGTTTGTGAAGCGCCCGTGATCATCAGGATTCCCAGCATATACCCAGGCAAGGTGCATGTTTCCAGCTTTCGCCACATGGCCACGGGGACGAAGATAGCGGGTATTTCGAATTTCCTTAAGAGTCTGGATATCCGCAGATAGTTTGTCCACCAGATATGCAAAGTCCTGGTCCTCGGGAGGAATAATCAGGTCACGAAGGATCATATGTGTCATATATGACCGAGAAAGAGATTCATGGAGAGATTTCCGAGGCATTTAAATGTAGGAGAGGCTGGCTGGGTGTAAGGAAGGATAAAAGGAAGGTCTATCATTTGACTTGCGGTTAAATCATGTCCGTACAAGCTGTACAAGCCGTTATCGATGAGAAGAGGTAGGTCACAGGGGCTAACCCAGAAAGGGAATAATGTGTTGGTGTCAGTGCTTGGCAGCCTTCTTCGTACCGGGTTTCCTGTGCTTCCGGGGAGATCGGCGCAGCTATCGACTGCTCATTGATGGGAGTTAGACAGAGTGAGGATTGTTCTCGCGTTGCAGAGGGACTCAAATAAATTTAGGTGGTCTGGGTTACAGCAATCACACGATCGCGTCACACAGCGTTATTTTGCCGAATGATGCCGAAGCTTCCGTCAATCACTCGGAACATTACGAAACAGCGGAAAAAAGCGAAAAAAGCGAAAAAGCGAAAAAGCGCAAAAGCGCGCACCTACTTTGAAGTCCCTAATTGCACATCGTTTAATGGACTTCCGTCGGTTCTGCACTCGCCACCCACTTTTTCGTTGACGCGGATTGAGCTGCACCTTCATAAAAGCTTCTTGAAGTTTTGCAAACACATTAAACCTAACCTTCAGGTGCTTTGGTGCTTCATAGGCGTGAAAAACGCGTGGGGAAGGCAAGCCTTGGAGAACAACCGAAAGTATCTGAACAATATAATCCCGAGCTTGCGTTTGAAAACTGACCTGCTTTATTCGGCCTTGATCGCTGATATGTTGTGGCTTGCTCACAACCCCTTTGTGTTTTGGTCCACAACAGAACCGCGCGGAGGGCGGAGGTCATACATCCTCAATTGATTTTCAATAATGGCGGGCACGACAAGGATTCTATAAAGGCCACAACACTGAATTGGCGTCTCCATTCTGCCAGGAAATCCCTCTCAACCGGTCTAACCAGCAAAAACATACCCATGGTCCAAGATCTCCTCCGCGACTCGATCGCGCACACTACGTTCGCGTACCCCGCCTACGCAGTGTCGGTGCTCGCGGGGAACGACTTCTTCCGCTCGGTGACTGCGAGTGTGTTCCCCCTGTTTGGGCGAGCATTTCTCGTGAGCCTGGGGCTTGGCCCGGGGTCGGCGCTCCTTGCTGGGAGATCGGTCATGCTAATGCCTGTGTTTTGGGTATGTAGGTATCACGTCTCCATCGACGCCCTTGTTGATGAGAAGTCCGTATAGTTGTTACTCCAATACGGACACGTCTGCGCCGGCGGTCGAAGTGCACACCATAGGGCTCGATTCTCGAAAACTCATGGTTGATGGCGGTGTGAACTTTTACCATAGGTGAAACATCGTCGCCCTCTGAGTCCGATCGGTCTGACCGTTATCGTTGTAAATTGTATAGTCTCCAGAGGCAGAGTAGAAACAATTCCCTCGAGACCTTCGTGCCTCAGGGTGTTTGTCAGAACCGGATCCTGAGCTTGCGAAGGTTGGCCCCGGTTCTCTCCGTCTGCCTCAGACCAGCACTCCGCACTGCGCTTTGATATGATAAGCCTCTTCCCTGCCTTGCGAGAGCTGTGTTTCCGCCATAACCTCTGGCCCTATTGCGGATTCGCCCTGTCGTTGCTGCACTAATGTTGCCACGACTCGAAAAGTCGAGTTGCGACTCGGTGAGTCGACTTCTGAACCAGTCGACTTGACCAAGTCGACTTAGCCACCTTGAAGTTGACTTGGTCGGTGCAATTTTCCAAATTGCTTCTGACACCTCCAGCACTCAATAAAAATGCAAAAGGTGAAAAATGATTTTACCTGACACAGACTGTCATGTCATATGTCATGCCGTCACAAAAAATCAGAATTTTTTTTCATCACCCCAATCGCATTCTCGTACAAAAAGAAACACCTGACTGGGGACCCGACTTGAGTCACTCAAGTGGACCTCAACTCGGCCGTTCGACTCGACTCGACTCGGCTCAGTCGGCACCTCCAAGTCGACTCGGAGTCGGTTTTGCCCAAGTCGCGGCAACATTATGCTGCACCCGCGTGGGAGCTGCATCATCTAGAACTGTGCGCAAAAACACTGTGCCCGATGTTGGCGTGGCTGCTCACGTTTGACCATCCTCCCAACGTGGACACGGTCATTCTACCTGCCCTGCCATCACCTTGCAACGTCACCGTCGTGCGTGCAGCCTAGAACAACTTGGAGACACCCTCCATCACCTCCCAATCACCTCTTACCGGGTTTCCTGGCTCCTGGCTTCCTGGCTTCCTTTGGTCTTTGCCAGATGCGGTGGACGGCTGAAAGACGTTGTGCACTTTTGAGTTTCGACCATTTGTACATGATATCAATTCTTAAACTCAATCTCGGCTTCGACTCTGTTCTCGAGCCCTCGAGACACAAACACGAAGAATGCCTTTTTCGAGTCGATGGTCTGTATCCATTCTGAATGTCGATTCGTCTTTGCAATTTGGAAAAACAATCCATCTGCCGAATCGGAAGCACCGGGAATCGCTCTTTCGCAGGTACAGTATTATACACCCGAATGGGACACCATCACCCAATGGGACAAAGCACTATTGCAGCATGAGCACTTATCTCCTCACCTCGAAAATTTGTAGGCATGTTTATGAGCATATTGGCTTGAGTGGGTGAGGTCTTAGGACAGGGGTGCCGGTACCTCCTGCTACTGAAAGACATCAATGTCGAAACCACAGAAAATCGAAATTTGAACTTGAATAGCTTGCTTGTAACGCCCGAAAAATCCTCCCAAAAATTTCTGAGACTCATAGCATAGCATTGGATATATGTCCTCCAGTTCATTTGGTATAATACTGCTGAAGTGGCCACAACTCGTCAACCAGAGGACTTTCAGGCCATACCGGGTCTGTGACACATGTGACATGCATAACTTTCCGACCACATTTCGCTCACTTGCAGTGGACATGGAAGCTTGAACATGGTCATATACATTCTAGGAAGCAATTAAAAGAGATTCTAAAGTAGAATGATATTTTTTGGGCAGAAGAATAACAGAGATTTGGCAAGTGGTGGCCGTGCATCCCATTGGCCTGTCCATCAACTGATAAGGGAATTGAGACGGATAGGTCCCAATCTCAACAACTTCATGGTCGATTGCCCTCAAACTTGTTATGCGTGGACATTGGACCCTAGAACTAACCTCTGGGTGGCTTAGATTTATACAAATGTCCAAGTCTGTATCATAAACAGCGAACAAATTTTGATCATCCCATTCGGGCGTATAATACTGTAGCCGGACTCAGAACGTATGTAAGGACCACAGCACTCGCGCAAAGCCTAAGCTTCCATTAGAATAAGTGTAGTTACAACAAGCTGTATGAAGCACCAGGCCCGGCAGAAAATAACTGTGTAGGTGTTACAGAGTACCATGCATATTTCGTTGGGGCCAACCAAGCAACAAGCGATGCCCGTGGCTTG
>JARKIC010003569.1:0-16669 GCA_029378375.1 Mycena olivaceomarginata | reverse complement strand
CCTCGGAACCCCGAGGCGCCGCGCGCTGCGAACATTAGCGAGCGCAGTGCGGCGCCGGAGGGCTCGGACTCTGGCGTGTCTGTATGGAACTGGGACCAAGCCGTGTCTGACCGCCCGTGGGAGTGATTCCGTGCCGAAGGCACGGGTACTAATCTTGTGTGCAATAAAGTCACATGTTTGAAAATGTAACGCATTGCAATACAGTCCCGTGATTGACAATGTGCACTAATAAAGTCAGGAAAAAACAAAGCACTGATCAGATGCTAGAGGGTCAATAATGCCTCCAGACAGACTTTTCTTGACTGAAAATGACGGGCATAATCAGGGCTAGCCATTGGCGATGCGCGCACCCCAGAAAATGGCTCTGGAGTGGTGCTGTGAAAATGTAAAGGAGGGCAATAAGGTCACGCATTTGAAAATGGGCAATAAGGCCACACGTTTGAAAATGTGCAATAAAGTCATGCATCTGAGAATGTAAGGCATTGCAATACAGTCCCGCGGTTGAAAATGCAAAGCACTAATTGTACGCTAGAGTGGTCAATAATGCTTCCAAGCAGACTCTTTTTGGCTGAAAATGACGGGACTAACCAGGGCCGGCCATCGGTGGTGCGCGGGCCTCGGAAAATGGCTCTGGGGTCGTGCTGGAGGTGAAAATGTTTTAAAATAGACAATATGATCACGCGTTTGAAAAAAGTCACGCATTTGATAATGTATGGCACTGATTGGACGCTGGAGAGGTCAATAATACCTCCAGTCGGACTTTTTTTGACTGGAAATGACCGGAATAGCATGGATCAACAATAAATCTGTACAGATGATGGATCATCAGCGGACAATGTTTGCTCTTGTTATTTTCAGCCACATCTCTCTGTATTTCCTTTCCCCAGTCCCTCACACATCCGAATATCGGATAACGCGGCAGATGCATTACGACATGTGAAATGCTTCCCACAGTTTTTTTCTTTTCTTTGGCGGCAGCCTTGATCTAAACATCGACAGTCCGCGAGGCGGAATGAAATTTGTCACGGGTCAAATTCAATCATTGCATTTGTGAGCAGCGCCTAGTAGCACCTCAGAATAATATGCTCCGTTGGAGGAACAACACTATTCTGGTGGTACTACTAGTTGTAGCAGCACAGAACAATTGTGGTGAATAATATTTTGTTGCCCATCAGCGGAGGCGAGGCTATGCACAAGGAATAATATTGTCATCTCTGACTTTATGGTTTAACTGAAGCAAGGTGACACGGAAGATGCTGTTGGGTTCGCTCCGCTAGCCTGTATGCATTTTCTGGTATCCCAGGTTCAAACCCATTCTGATTTCCTTTGTAGCCGATCCGATCCAGAACTACTCCGTTGCAAATTCCGCAGACCCCTAGCCAGGCTGCTGCAAACCGTCTACTTTCACGCCTGAACCAGCAGACCCAAATGGCCAGTCCTGGTCCAACGATACGCAATCACAGTGACGACCAATCTGACTCCGGAGCAGGTTAGATTCCATTTGATGAAACTCGTTCCCCTCAGTCTTACCTCAGATTCTGACGGTCCTCCGCCTCCTCCCCGCCGCTCTTGCGCTCAAAACAGGGCTGGCACTGCCTAGATTGTAAAAAGAGACTTTGCGGCAGCCAGGGGAAGCCACCCGGTGGCTGATCAGGCATGCGGTAGCGAGCTGTGGCTGATTCAGTGGCTGAACCTATGTCTTCGTCATTTGGTGAGTGTCTCCACTATTACTTCTTTTGGCTGCCCTATGCCCCTTAAAGTTGTATTTGACTCTTCTGCTGGCTCCCCATTAAAAGAAAATAGCAAAATCTTCCCTCCATTTCTCATAAATAAGATGTGAGCAAGGCAGTAAGACTCCAGGCTGGCTTTCCCTTTCTTAAACAGGGGATATATGATGTGGTGTCCTCAATATACACAACAGGCCAGCCACCGGATGAGCCACAGCCACTCGCCACCGCATGCCTGATCAGGCGCCGGGTGGCTCCCGGTGGCTGCCGCAAAGTCTCCAATATACACAACAGGCCCTTCCGCCACAGCGTGGGTTCCGGCCCTCCGGAAACCCCCAAGAAAGACTCGACCAAAGGGCCACTCCACTACCAAAGAGGATGGTAGGATCGGGATTCGGGGTGAAGAGCTGCGCGAGCATGGAGCGAAGCCAAAGCACCTCCTTGGCAGCCTCCGTGGACGCGACGTACTCGATCTCGGTCGTAGACAGCGAGACGATACCCTGCTGCTTAGAACTCCACGCAACAGCGCCACCGTTGAGCATAAAAGCGGTGATATACGGTATACGGGTACCGTACAGGTGGCCCGATTCTGCTGTATAACTGCTGTCCAATATAAATCTACCTACAATATAAGCAGCGCTTCGCGGCCTCGCATCCTCTTCCCTGACGGAGAGGACGTCCACAAGAGGGATATTCATTGACACAGATCTTACTGTACCATTTCGACCGGGTGTGACCTGTGACTCATTGGATTCAACTTTCCCATCATTCAACCCGGCTGTTTCAGCCTCCAAATGAACTATGTTTTCCTTCCCGAAATAGGTCATTTTTGGATGGATATTTAGTGCCCAAAAAACATGTCATGTTTTGGGCAGGTTTGGATATTGAACATTGCTCCAGGTAGGAAGATTTTCGGGTTAGTGTTTTCTCTGGTGGGAAAAATATTCCTCAACAAGGAGACGTGTCTGGATGTCATGTTTTGGTCCCAAAATTCCATCGGCCACAGCTGTGTGAGTTGATCGCTGTGCTTGATGCACCTTCCAAATAAAGTAACACTGTGAGAGACGCCGGCTTTGTCTGCGGCCTTCTTGAGCGCGGGTAGCGGGCAATCGTCTGAAGGTATGCCAGAGGTGCAGGCCGTTGAGCCAGTTCCGCACGCACTTGCCTGTGCACGAACCGACGGCGTCGGCCACGAAGGCGGCAAGAAGGTGACGGTAGGCCGAGTTCTCCCATCTGTAGGGCTTGTGCGGACAATTTCTCGTGCCCATCAGCAGACACCTCGTGAAAGGTCCCCATTGTAGACAAACCCACGCGTGGTATCAGCGCTTTTTTGTGGCCTGGGAAACGCTAAGTGAAACCGGCGTCGAAGTGGTCGTGCATGATGCTCCGAACAACATCTCTGAATTGAGTGGCAGCAATCAGATCAAGAAGCATCGCTCTCATGGCGATCTACTCACCTTTCACCGGGGCTGGGCCCATATAAGGAAATTGATGTTCCCGCCGTGGGATGATCATCAACTGCCAGAACTTTTGCACAGCCATACGGATTTCGGGAACTCTAGCAGAATGGGGGAGAATCATAATTGAGGCCTACTCGCTATGGCCAAAAGTAACCGGAAATTTGGTTTTGAGAGTTTCTGTCTCAAACTTTTCGCATTTCTGTGGTTAATTTATCAATCTATGATTGATTTGGCGTAGATTGACGCATTTGGACCTGAGGTGGAACCTCTCAAATCTAATATATTATTAAATTTCTAAATTGATCAAAAATTGATGATGTTTTCCTCCCTCTGATTGTCTTGATGGTATTTCTGGGTACATCAAGAGCTGATAATTAACTGTGGACCTATAAGAAAATACACACAAAATTTAAGGGGTTTATGTGCTTTCTAAATGGCTCCATGAATAAATAAAACGAGAGAAACAATCGCCACCTTGATCAAAAATTGATTTGGATCCCCATTTTCACAATAACAATAGTGCAGGAGCTGATAGTTTTTGGTTGCACATGTTGAGGTGTGTTCCCCTTCAAATTGCAGAGAAAGAATCTGCCAAAGGATTGCCATATTCTGCCAAAAAGCACCTACAGTATTCCAGTTACTTTACAATTTTGAAATTTGATAATACATTACCGAAGGGCCTCAACGACAAGGTCTTTTGCTTTTTTCCAGGTGCCATTGGAGCGTTCTCGGAACCACCGCTTTATCCATGCCCAGAAATATTCAATGGGGTTCATTTTGGGGTGGAATTTGGGCAGGAAATGGCACATCATGTCGGCGGCCTTCAATGAGCTATTTACAACCTTATATCAGTTCATGAATGTCGAGTAGATAGAAATGGCAAACTAATTCCAGTGGTGATTTCTCACTGGCAATTGCCAAGGTCTAGCGGGCTCGAAACTTGCCCATTCGCCTTGAAACCATGCCCAGTCGACTCGCATTGGAATTCTGCAGTGCTTGGGCACCTTGATTCTTTTCTAGTGTCTGTAGTAGTTGCGGTCTCTTGGCGGCAGAACTGTACTGGGGCCGTGAATTTCGTGAAGTGAGCATAGAATTTTCGATGCTCTTGCTCTCATGTTTTTTTCTTTCCGCGCTGCGTGCGGCTGGTTCTCTTTGTTATTTCTGTTTCTATTATATTCCTTCCACTTTCCCTCTATGCAATTTCTTCACTCCCTTCCCCTCCCTTTCTTTCCTCTTCCTCTCCCGCCCGTCTTCTTTCCCCTGCGAGTCTTGCCTCCCCAGGACACCTCATGGCAAACTGGCGTCCTTCCCCTGGTTCGAAAATTTCATGTGAAATGTGTGAGGCAGGGGGTGCGAAGGCTGCAGTTGGACAGGTGTGCAAATTCAAATTGACTTGGGAGTAGTGCTGGCCAAATATAAATACGATATGCCATTTGCCGTATCATATTGTATCTATTGTATATCGTATCCAGAAGATATGATTGGATATGGATAGGTTCGGAGCAAGCCTGTCGCCGCTCCGGCCCGGCGAGCCGGCCCTTCGCTTGAAGGGGCTTGCTTCAGACTGCCGAAATCGTGGGGGTTGGCAACTCCTTTTCTGCGGCCTCAAAACACGCTCATTTGCTTAGTTCTCTTTTGTAACCCATAGATAGTATGTTTAGCCAACTCTGGGAGTATTTTTCTCAACGAAAATCGAAGCAACGCATGTGCAGTGTACGCGTCGATCCATTGTTCTTCACTTTTTAGAAATTGAAGCTTGAAGGTCTAGCCGGGTGCTTAATTAAGATACTATTGCGGAAGAATAGTTGCTGGGATGTCTTTAGAGTGTCCTTGCACGATGTGGGAAAATTCCTGGCTCTATTCGTGAATAAGAGAGTGAACGGGCACAGAGTATCGGAAAGGTCACATCATGTGACAATATGTGACTTCTCCTCGCATTAATTAGCCATGTCCTCCCCGGCGACCCTGGAGGGCTTCGACGTGAACCCGGACTGGGGAGCTCTTCTGTCTCAAATTTCACCCGCACCCAACATCCAAAACCCGCAAATACAATGCCAATTGGTCTTCTCACTCCTCCTTTTCCTCGGGCTCTCTATTCAAGAATTTTTGATCTTTCTCTTCCAATCCACCCTCCCAGTAGTCAAACATCGCGCTGGGATGTTCATGGGGAGCCACAAGAAGAATGGTTTTGCACCTGGGCGCATATTTCGTGCCTGGCATGATTGTTTCCCCGGAAGCATCCCCTATTTGCACTCTACTATCATCAAGCCGTGCATGGAGGAGATTGCACTCTGGGAGAGCGATCGTGTCATCAACGACCCACGGCTGAAGGTCAGGCTGCTCTATTGCACCTTCGACTACATCCGGAACGTTCTCAATCCGGGAATTCTTGCCTTGTTGAGCGCCGCAAGTCCTTCAAATATAACGCTCTTCCCATAGCCTGTGCCGGCCACCATTACAGAGTCGTACCCCTGCCGGAGGCGGTGGATGAGCTCCCCTTGCCAGTCTTCCAAATCGAATTCAATTCTAGGCTAAGACGCTGGCGCACTTTCGACTTGATGTCTTGGAGTTTTTCAGCAAGCTGCTTTACTCCGAGTAAACGGTCGGGCACAGGAGTTTTGCGCTTGCGGGGGTAGCAGGAACTCGGTGAAGAGTTCCGTTAGGTACTACGGGGAGCCTTCCGAGCACATTTCGTGTCGGCGAGCTCATGGTAGGCTAGGAGGATTTTTTCTTTGAAATTGATGGCAATTGATGGGTCGCGACGCGCCTGTCACAGCGCGTTACATCGTGCCACACGCGACGTGTTCGGCGTCGCCCGCCTTGTAGCACTGGTACCACATGAAATACCGCGGCGATTGGACGTGTTATTCGAAGATATACACTAGTATCATCTACGAATTAAATTGCACGACAATCTGAGACAAAATAAATATTTTTGAGGCCTTCCAAAAAAAAAGGTGTTTTGGCTCCTCTTGCACCACCCAGAACTCGGTCAATTCTACATATTTTGCCGCAAACTATACACTCATTTGGGAGCTACATTGAAAAACTAAAACTTTCATGTTTTGACCCCAAAAGAAACCGGGCATTTCTCGATGCTAGCGGGCGATTGGCAACCCCCACGATTTTGGCAGTCTGCAGCAAGCCCCTTCTGACGAAAGCCATGTTTGGTGTATTTGGTTCGATGTTTGGTTTGTTTGTTCGGTCCGGCATCGCGCGGCATCGTCAGAACGGGGCTTGGAACGAACCTAGGATATGGATATATATCTCAATATGTTAACTTGCTTGTCAAGGTCTCTCCAACCTCATACACCCCCATTTCAAGCATTTGTTACACAAACCTTGAGTGCAAAACATTTTTGTAACAGTCAAGAAACATTTGAGAATGGTCTCAGCAACATCTCACAAACATTTACAGAAAACATCTCGCTGAAAAGGTCCCAACAATGTTAGTTCAACATTGTCCCAACATCGAGAGTCAAAAAAATGCTTCAGGAATTGATGATTTTTGTTTGAAAAATGTTGAGCGGTGGACACTTTTGAAATGTTTGAACCGAACGGCGGTGTAATTGACTCAACTTCTCGTGTCACCCGGCTTGACCCGCTGATCCTCGTTTACCGCTGTTAAGTTGTCAAATCTGACTACACAATAGAGATATAATGAGTTGCAAAAACAGCACTCACTAAGAATTGAACCCACAGCTTGTTTATGAGCCCAAACAGTACGGTGCAACGCTAATCCAACTGAGCCAAAGAGCTCACAGATTATGTGTAATATAGGGTTCATTGAAGCCAGACTCCCGGCGACGGGTTTAATCAACAATAAATGGGCAAGATTAACCACTGATTAAACATGTTTCAAGGACTAAAAAAACTAGCGTGTAAATTCGGATTCAAGGCCCATATTCACGGAGTAAAAACGAGGGCACTTGAACGAAGATGATGTGTAGAAGGAAGAAAAACAAAAAGACAAGCCTGTGAGGAGCAAGGTCTACTTTTCAACACCGCATAGACAAGAATATTTACATCTCGATCCACCTCGTTGTCGAGTGAGTGGCCTCTGGGGGGAGACATCATTCCATAGAACTTATATTCAAAGACGCAACGCACTGTGGGGAGGATCTACAATCACCGGTGATTGATGATCAGCCAGAATGCGATTTCGTCACTCCGGCTGATTGTATTTGGGATGATTGTATTTGAGGGTGTCCAGGTTGTGTAAACAAATGCTATTTGTAAGAATTTTTTCCTTTACTCATGCTCTCCAGGTCCTGAACATTGCCAATATTTTACAGCTGTTCCCGAAAATAATGAGAGTGATCGATTCACCTCCATTGCGCCAGGTCATGCTTTTCAAAATGCCAGCCATATGCAGCTCTATTGTGTAAGGTCATGCTTTTCAAAATGCCCGCCATTTGAATGCACCTCCATTGCACCAGGTCATGCTTTTCAAAATGGCAGCCATTTGAATGCAGCTCTATTGTGTCAGGTCATGCTTTTCAAAATGCCTGCCATTTGAATGTACCTCCATTGTGCCAGGTCATGCTTTTCAAAATGGCAGCCATTTGAATGCACCTCCATCGCACCAGGCCATGCTTTCAAAATTCCAGCCATTTGAATGCACCTCCATCGCACCAGGTCATGCTTTTCAAAATGCCAGCCATTTGAATGCAGCTCTATTGTGTCAGGTCATGCTTTTCAAAATGCTTGCCATTTGAGTGCATCTCTATTGTGTCAGGTCATGCTTTTCAAAATGCCAGCCATTTGAATGCAGCTCTATTGCGCCAGGTCACACTTTTCAAAATGATTGAATGCAGCTCTATTGCATCTGGTCATGCTTTTCAAAATGCCAGCCCTTTGAATGCACCTCTATTGTGCCAGGACAAGCTTTTCAAAATGGCAGCCATTTGAAATTGAATGCATCTCTATTGCGTCTGGTCATGCTTTTCAAAATGCCCGCCATTTGAATGCACCTCCATGGCAGGCATTTTGAAAAGCATGACCAGATGCAATAGAGATGCATTCAATTTCAAATGGCTGCCATTTTGAAAAGCATGACCTGGCACAATAGAGGTGCATTCAAAGGGCTGGCATTTTGAAAAGCATGACCAGACGCAATAGAGGTGCCTTCAAATGGCGGGCATTTTGAAAAGCATGACCTGACACAATAGAAGTGCATCCAAATGGCGGGCATTTTGAAAAGCATGACCTGATGTAATAGAGGTGCATTCAAAGGGATGGCATTTTGAAAAGTGTGACCTGATGCAATCAAGATGCATCCAAATGGCTGGCATTTTGAAAAGCATGACCTGGCGCAATAGAGGTGCATTCAAAGGGCTGGCATTTTGAAAAGGATGACCTGATGCAATAGAGGTGCATTCAAATAATTAGCCTGATGGAATCAAAACAATCCCTTTCTCATCCCGACAGTACAGCAGGGGCTCAGATATGAATTGTGATCGTCCCCCTAAGTACTACTGTGCTCACTTCAAACAGGTGAATTTGAAACAATGCCACCGGGTCTTTCTCTCCACTTACTTCGACTCTCAATTTATTTTGGATGTCCTTGCTAGTTATAGCTCTGTTCATTGCACAAGCAATGTTCATTGAGGTTCGGGTGGCCTTAAATGCGGCAAGTAACGTGAATATAATATATTGTATGGCATCCGACCTGAATTGGTAAGGATGCACCCAATGGAATCCCGGGGTTTCTTGTCCCCAGCATCCCCGTGCATCCCTCAACAGGATCACCACCAGGAAAAACTGTACTCGCCCACGGGTGGCCTTATGCACAGCAGGGAATGTGAATGTACATAATATATTGTACAGCTACCCATAGTTCTACCATTTAGGCTCAAGCCTTGGAGCTAGCCATAGGAATTGATTCCTAAAGCCACGGCTCCAGCCATGGATGGCTAGAGCCATGCTGTTTACGCTAAATCCTCCCATGTGCCCGACCGTGCCACCTTCCAGTCGTCCATCATGGCCATTGTGGGGCACGGGGTTCAAAATGCCATCCTGGTGCTTTTGAAAACAAGGTCAGCGCTCTCCATGTCGCAAACAAATGCAGGCTGCCACCAAACAATGTGCCGAGA
This sequence comes from Mycena olivaceomarginata, assembly GCA_029378375.1. NCBI lineage: Eukaryota > Fungi > Basidiomycota > Agaricomycetes > Agaricales > Mycenaceae > Mycena > Mycena olivaceomarginata. Next base: position 7,387 of record JARKIC010003569.1, on the reverse strand, counting down.
TTTTGCACCAAAACAGTATTTTGGCCACTGTGCAATCATTTCAAGCTGGATTTTGACGGGGTCTTGCTGGGAGGATAGCCAGCAAAATTTCGGTTCAAACTGTCGCTTCAGATTTATTTTGGCGGCCCTGGTGCTCTTGAAAACAAGGTCAGGGCTCTCCATGTCAATCCAAACAAATGCAGGCTGTCACCAAACAATGTGCCGAGATTTTGCACCAAAACAGTATTTTGGCCACTGTGCAATCATTTCAAGCTGGATTTTGACGGGGTCTTGCTGGGAGGATAGCCAGCGAAATTTCGGTTCAAACTGTCGCTTCAGATTTATTTGGCAGCCCTGGTGCTTTTGAAAACAAGGTCAGCGCTCTCCATGTCAATGCAAACAAATGCAGGTTGTCACCAAACAAATGCAAGGCATGGAATCGCCATGTAAATTCGCGGAAAATGTCTGAGCTCACTTTCAGGGTGCATACATTTTGTTCAGAGCCCATACGCCCATACCTGCCGGCCTCCATGGGCAGAATCGAGTTAAATTATGCTAAGGTGGCCGAGTACCCTGTCTCAGCGCTGAGAACCTGCCCCCTATAACTACCAATACTTCTAACATCCAACTGCCCAAGACGCTACATCACCAGCCAGACAGGAGACACGCAAATTGCTTTTGCATGCGTATCGACGCATTCCAGGCGTGTCTCGGGCTTTAGCACCCTCGCGTTGACTCTTACGAGACTTTTGTTTTTGATCCGAGTCCTGGCAGCAGTAAAAACGTGTCTTGTGGCCAGTCTTTTGCAGTTTATTCTCCTTGACACTGAAAAGCAGGTTGTAAATGTTCGGGAAAAAGTCTCAGCTCGAAAAGAACATACCGAAATCGATATCCTGTCACCTTCCAAATCTCGAGGTTCGTCATCTGTATGCGCTCTTTATCGGTTACAAGAGGATCTTTGGGTATATTGTAGGAACCGTGGAATTCAATATGTTTCGTGGTCTTGAACATTTTTCGGAGTGCTGAAAACAATGCCTGCTGGTTTGCAAACATCATAGGACCCTTGTAAGTCGTGTCAGTTTGGCCATCAAGCTAAGAGAGGCACTCACGGCGTTGGATCCTTCGTCAGTGGAGGTTTGCAACTTTTGCTCGGCGGCATCGCAGCATTGATGGACAAGATGATCTGCAGAAGCGACAATCCTGTAATAGGTGCGGGGAATGGAATGCCGAGAAGAATGCTCAACTGAGACGGAGATGATTGGTAGGAGGGATATTGACTGGAGGTTTGCAACTCTTGCTTTCTCTTCCCCTGCTCTGCCTTGGTGGCACTTGCAGCGACGACTCGGACCGCAAAGCTGGATCATCAACCGGTGAGCCCTCACAACGATGTGTTTATATTATTCCCAACTGCAGCTTTCCATCGGCGACAGGGACAGATGTGATGGGATGATTCAGCTGGTGAACAACCTACGGAGAATACATCAGCCAGCCGATGTTTCAATGAATAAACACGGCCTCGACCGCAAGTTGGCTCGGAAAGCGTGTGAACATCTTTTGGTGGCGTACCTGGTTCATCTAACTGTTCATCTGCACCGCCTCCACTCGTGTCATGTCTGTCGTTCCTTGTTTTGATAGTCTATTAGGCTGTCTATCGCGCCGCATCAACGTTCAATGTCAGGTTTGGCGTCTGACCCAATTATCTGAGGGGTCAGTATAGGTTATGAGTTGGAATGTGCAGGGAAGGTTGAGCGAGAAGCAACCACTGTGTTCTCCAGGAAGCATCTTATCTATGACAGCACGGGAGATGGAATGTTAGGATCTGTACACTCACAATCACGTAGAGTTCGGCAGGGCGGATCCGGCTTCAAAGCCGCAGCGGCAGTTGTGCTGGTGACTGACGAAAACGGTGAAAGGAGCTGCGGATGACAGAAGTTACAGAACAGATAGAGCCGGGAGCTGCTGATTCGATTAGCGAGAACCAAGAGATAGTCACCCAAACCGATGGAGGTGATTGCTCGATATGCAAGGAGACCAGGTTGAACATGATATGCCAAATATGCCAAATTCCACAAGTGATCTCGCATTGAAGCTGATTGAAGCTGGTACCTGGTAGGAACAAGGAAACGAACGACCTAACGAATTGACAGACAACTTGCCCACGAAATGCCGGGAGATGGGTTGCAGTTTGAACAAATGAACAAATGAACAGATCCAGCTGGTAGCCGACCAGGCACAGCACACCAATGATTCAGGATCTTCGCGGCGGTGCAGTGCAAGATGAAAATTAACAGAACGGATCCAGCAGATAACCGAGCGGGTACCAGTATAGCACGGAGATGATTATTGCTGTGAGAGGATGAACAGATTAACCAGGTGGATCGGATAGGCCGCGGAATCAATCCTAGTACACACAGAATAGCACAGAATCCGAACCACCATGGGACATGGCAGATGGCCTGAGCTAACTTTCTACGAGATGTACCGGTTACCGGTAATATCAGGAAGACACGTTGCCGAGGGGACATGCAGCTAGCAGTTGACGCTCCAAGAAGTATAGTGCAGCTACGCGACAAGTCGGGAGAAGCGGGGAAGGCGCAGTTGGGTAGCCTACTGAGGATGCTATAGCAGATAGCGTTGGTTCTTCAGCCTTGCGGATGGAATTCAAGTTGTCGAGAGCACAGGTGCCATGGGAAATATGGATGCCCAAGCCGGAATCGGATCCAAGCTCGAAGGAAGGGGAGAACGACGAAAGATAACTTGCTTGTCCAAAGTTTGCGACTCAGTGAAGCTCAGTTGGAGGTTGCGAATCCACCTGCGGTGCATGAGGCATGGTTCGTCCCGCTGACCAGCAAGCCGAGGTGAGATTGTTGGTTAGAAAATTGACTCGAGGTAGCAACTAGCCGGATCGATGTGCCGTGGGTGGGTCATCGGGGGCGTTTCCAGATCCTCAGCAAGCGGCAACATCAGGCAGATCGTCGCACGTAAGATAGATGGAGTTCAGAAGAACAACAGTTGCTGGGCATACAGGCAGGTATCGGGAGATGAGCCGCCACAAATAATGGAAGCAGGACGGCAGGATAGGATGAGTGTTGAAAAAAATGTCGCCTTGCGGACCGAAGGACCAACTTGCGAGATAATATCTTCACAAGAACAACCCCAGTCGAGGGGGTCCAGTAGAACGGATCGAAGGCGGCACTATGGGATTGGTTGGACAGGACGACGTCGAACATCAAAATGCACACACCGGGTGAAACCAACATGGTTGCAAGACTGCTCAGGGTCGTCGCAGATAGCGACGAGCGCTGTTTCGGTTTCATCGAATAGAGTTACGGAGAGCATGTGTGAGTGGGGACCCTGGGAACACAGGTACACCAGAGGATGTGTATGGTCAACTCGCCGCAGATGACCACGAGATCGGAGTCCGGCTGGTAATTTGCAACCGCGGTGTAAGTGGGGGCGAACCGAGCAAGAGCAAACGGACGGACGAACCAGGGCTTCGCGGGAACGGGGCGTGGCTGAGTAGACGCGGTGCAGATGGACAGATCCAGAGCACGTTCAACACGCCTCGAAGAACATACGAAGCGTTCTGCAACAGATTATCTGACAAGTGCAATGCAGATGAACAATTTCTGTTGACAATAAGTAGAGTAAAACGAACCACGGTCAACTCAAGGTGAAACCGGAAACCGCGAGGTATCTTCGCGCCCAGATAAACCCGGGATCTGATTCACAGCGACGCGGAACGACAAGGACTTAGCGAGTGCGGAGCGATTGGGTGATTTGTTCGACCCGAGAGTCGGACAGACAGACAGAATCAACCAGAGGCGGTGTAGATAAACAATAGCTCGGCTGATCGGAGGCGCCCACAGGTTCTCCCGACAATAAACCAAGTCCAAGTCCAGGATGGAGGAGAGATGCTTGAGAGGTTCCATGCGATTCGCGGACTTCGAGCAGCGGCTAGAATTGAACGGAAGAAAATAAGAGAGGCGTGCACCCGAGGTATAGCGGATAGCGCTTCTCCCGGCGCTCGAAACAAGACAGAGATCGACCATCCGCAGATCCGCGAAATAGAGTTCTTGCTCGTGCTTGTCCCGTGGAAAATCTACACTGCCGCAGGCTGAAACAGCTTATCATGAGGGGAGCGATGCAAGGGGACTACGAGGGACCGGGATCTCCGTTGATCTGATATAGTTCGCAGTTTTTGATTCCGCCGAGTCGATACAGAATTGCGGGATATGAATGGAGACATTTGCGCCACAGCGGAGCAGATGAGAAAAGATTACAATAAATTGGGAATTTTTTTTGCGGGATGTGCTAGCAAAGTCCAGCGCGGGAGATGAGCCAGATATTCCCGGGTTGAATCTGGTAGTTTCAAGTTTAAAACTTTACTTGTTCGACTCGAATCCGAGAATCACGAATGGAGGGATTCAGATGAACAGATTCAGAGGAAAGCACAGCATTCCTGCAACAGGTGCCAGTGGAAACAGCTGGATTGGACGCCCACAAGAGCCTGGATAAGTAGCCGGCCTGATTTTGGGTCGGAGTGTCGGCGGGACGGAACGAACAGACCCCCTCGAGCGGTGCAGATTATCAACCAGGGACAGAACAGGCCGGAAAGCGGTGCAGATGAGCAGCTCCAGATTGGATTGGATGATATCAAAAAAGTACACACAAACTCGAAACGAAATCAACCACGAATGACAGATCCAGAGGCAGACAAGACGGGTTCAGAGCTGGCTTCCGCGCTTGTGGGCATAGACTTAGAGAAACGAGAGTACGGGCCGGTGACACAAGGGGAGCTAGATTCAGCGCTTCTCGAAGACCAAGACTTCTTGAAGATGGAGATCATCCGCCAGGACAGAACAGAAGAGACGCCCCGACGCGCCGGCCTTCCGTGTTCTGGCGCTCGTCGAGTTCAGAGTCCACCGACGCCGCACCGGAAGATCCACGAAATAGAGTTCACAGTCAGACGATCCTCGCCCTGCGGTACCCGCACGGCCCTCTCATCTCATCTTATCAGGGAGAGGGAGATGTAAGAGCGCAATACCTCCGCTGATGCTTGATGCTGAGAATGATGATGCCCAGGATGGTGCGACGATGCTTTGATGATACGCATTTTGATTCCGTCCGATAGCGAATCTGATTCCCGCCGGTGCGGGGAATCAATTAATTGCAAGATGATACGGATTTGCGGAGTGATGCGGAGTGATCTGAATTGGGGCATTGCTAGATATGTCCAGTCCGCCGCGGAGAAGGTGAGGCAGTGGAAGAACAAGTAAGGTTGGGAGGTGAGAAGCTTTGAGACGGGTTTCACGGTCTTACGACGAACTTGAGGTCGTGGAATGCCGAGGCAGGGTCGACGATATTGCGAAGATATTGAAAGAGCGGCGATCAGAGATCATCCACAGGCGAGCGAGCTTCGTCGATTGATATTCGTCGGCAGTGTGATGTGCCAACTTTTTTCTGTTTGTTTTCCCGCATCCGACTCCAGCCCGGGCGCCGCGACTTGATTCTATTCAATCCATTCATTCGTTCATTGATTTCAATGGTTGGAAGCACGGCGATTGAATATGGAAGTGGGAGGAGAGAAGCACAGACAGGCAGGGTCGACGATATTGCAGAACCTAAAGGCCGCCGACGGTGAGGCGACCATGCTGCGCAGCGGAAACGGAGTATTTTCGAAGGGTGTGCAACGAGTGGAGACGGGGATCCCGCATCATGGCGTCGGCCGGGCGAGACTAGGGCAGGTGTCAGGAACGGTACTCGAGTCTGCGGTGTATTGGGCAGTGGGACAAACACCAGTGAAAATCTAGAGAGTTGGTATAGTATCGCGGCGCCAGGATGTTCATATCGAATACTGAATATTGGACAGGCGGGGTGAAATATACTGCGAGAGGGTGAAGGCTGCAGAATTCATCCAGTGCTTGAGAGTGGACACCTCATCGCGACTTGGATACCCGTTGTCGGCATAAGAGACCTCGATGTCTTTTTATTTTTCGAGTCCGACTGCAGCCCGGGGAGCTTAAATTTGCCGTTCATTCCGTTGAATAGCGGCAGGAGAAGAGGCGCAGTGATTAACCATCGAGGCAGAGGCGCAGTGTGATGTGATTTCGTTTTTTCTTGCGATTTGAATTGTAGATGCAGCACTTGGAGGGAATCAGGAAGCACGCAAGGACGAGGGGAGGGAGGTCGGGTTTGGCGGGGTTGCGCTATAGAGGAGGAGAAATCGGAAACGCCGAGGGTGACGCAAAGCCAAGGTGAAGCGAGCCACAGCCAGGGTTGAAGGAGTTGAGGAAGCAAGACTATCAGACGCGGGCACGGTCACGGTGCACCCAGTGCTCGCGAATAGATTCCATCTCTGAGTTGGCCAATCCAATTTAATTCAATTCGGGGACTTTGGGGCAGTGACCATGGTAGAAGGAATTCGAAGCACGACGGGGATTGAACGTAGAGGTGGTGAGGCGAGAAGAGAAATGGAAGGGCCAATATTAACCAACATTGAAGGAGGACGTTGACGATATCGCGAAGCAACGTCCCAGGCAAGAGTGATTGATGTTAATTCGGTACAGGATTTTGTATTGTCCTTCGAAATTAGGCGGGTGAGAAGCGGGACGGCGGAAACGGAGGAGGCAAGGTCGATAGTAGTTCCAGTTCCGGGAAGAACGTCTGGGCCGAGAGTAAGTGCAGGAATGGAGGGAATGGAGTGATCAGAGCCGGCACATGGAGAACGGGGTTCTCGAGCACACTATGGAATGCCAGTGAATATCGGGGCGCAGGGCAGGCGAGGGCGGGCGAGGTATTGCCAGGACAACTGCAGCGGTCAGCGACGCGAAGTGGGGACACGACGATCGGGGAACGAACGCAAGTGAGGCTAAGGCGACGGGGATCATCCATCGTGGGCTTGGATTGGCGAGGGATCGTCGGTACATAGTCAAGAATCGGGAGGGCTCTGCAGCCAGGCGATCATCAGGCCGTAAGATGCTTCCGTCCAGTTGTTGATTGAATTGAATAGCGGAGGCAGGGTAAGAAGTAAAGAGAGAACGGGCTTGCCGGGCACGAGAGGGAAAGAGTGGCCCGTATTCAGGAAACAAAGAGGAAGAGGGGGCCATCGCCTGGAGATTATCAGCGACGCGATGAAGTCTTGATATGATACCTACGCATCAGATTAAGATTAGAGGCCAGGGAAGTGAACCGTGGATGGAGACAACGAACAACACGCTCGAAAATGAACCCGTTTCGTGGGCACGGCGATTGAAGCCGGGAGCGGTATGTAGACAAGAGCGCAGCATGGTTTCGCAACGATGGAGCAAACGGAGAGAAGTGCAACTTGAGGGGATGGCGTGGGACGGGCATCATCCATCGCTCTCAGCATCGTCAGTGCAGTGTCGATGATCCCGTCGACAGGATG
>JARKIC010003568.1:0-16681 GCA_029378375.1 Mycena olivaceomarginata | reverse complement strand
CAACGCGGAAGTTCTTGTGCTGGGATGAAGAGGTTCCCGCTGTCGTCTGTTGAGGCGGTGGGTGCGCAGAACGGCGCGGCCGGCGATGTGCTTGAGGAGGCGCACGGCGAGCGCGGGCGGGGCGTGTAGATGTGTGAGGCACGGGAGGAAGGGCTGCGGGTCTGATCACTTCTGTGAATGCGGACGTCGCCGCCGGGGGTGTCGTCGTCGCCAAAGCCGGAGTCTCGATGTCGTCGATGGTAGGTGTGAGAGCACAGCCACTCCCCGGAAAGGTCATCGTATTTGCAGACGGGATTCAGCGGATATCGAACACATTCGGTGGACTCGACGCCAACAACGATCAGTGGCCTGCGCCGCCATCGCGCCCTCCGTCATCCACAACAACTACCACCATCTTGTCGACCACCATCACTTTGTGAGCAAAGGGGCGTTCATCGCTCCTCTGCTTCAGCAAACTGCCTTGAATCCCACCCATCCTCGACGCTGGGGCTCCCCTCACTGATTCTACGTGTTTATCACCTCCTCGCAATCCTCCCATCTTCCCGCTCACAATGACCCGCCAACGCCGTAACCCGCCGGCAAAGAGGCGGAACCGTACCCGTACGCGAGCACAAGAGCGCGAGCTGGCAAGAATGTAGGTTTTTCCTTGCTCTATATTCTTGCTGAAATTTCTCATGCGAATGCAGCCGCCGACTCGACCCCGCGGACCAAATCTGCGCGCTCCTCGCCATAAAAGACGACCTCCGCTATCTTCGAGAAGGGCCGGGGTCCGTCTATTTCACCGGGCAGCGCGACGATCGGGGGAGCTAATCGTGAAGTGGGGGGAGACCTCTTGCCTGTCTCGCAGGCAGCTCGAGTACGAGGAGTGCGGGGGGCGCGGGGCAAACACAGATGTGGTTCGTGGCGTTCGAGGTGCAGCGGCGTCTCCTCGCTGGTGAGTTATTCTTTTTCGATTTTTATTCTTTCGCGTCAATCGAGTCTTGCTAGAGCGCGTTATACGGCTGGGGCTGATTGGACAAGGATATGGGCGGGTCCGATTCGAGGAGCCGTGCTCGTGCGGCACCAGCCACCGCGAATATCACTGGATGCGCCGGGAGGCTCCCTTGAGGAGATAGAGACGATTGCGCGCGAGAGTTTGGCGATAATCGGGGAGCCTACGGTCATACGGTGAGTTTTCTCTTTCCTTGATTTTTTCCACAACGAACCTAACGTTTGAAAGGAAAACCTTCGTCCCCGAAGGCGGGTGTGCGCGGTACTCGGCGGGCTTGCTCAGATTCAGACGGCGCTGAGGCTCTCGTTTACATTTCTATTTTCTTGGACCCGTGACTTGGTTTCAAGTCCAATATAATGCTGTAGAGAAATTAGCTGTAGCATATATTGTAAATTAGATTCGCGTACCACTCTTGCTTGTAGATTACTTCAAATGCCTATCTGGCAGTATTCGATGGAATAACAATATGTTCTGCGACATGAAACACCGAGACCCGCCGGGGGACGATGCTTCCACCATCCAGCGAGAACATCCCGGAAGTGCTAAGGCACACCGCGTCCCAATTTCGAGGAAGGAGGCTATTGCGATGGCAAGACGGATCGCTAAAAGGGGATTGTGGCTGTGCAGATGGAGGTCGAGTGCAGAGTTTCTAGCACATAGAGAAAGCCAGACAGGGACGCCGGAGCAAAGGCCAGCGCCCATCGCGAGTGTGAGATACGACGCCGAGGGGTTCTCTGCTCCCAGAAGAAATGCGAAAGAATGGGCCAGGTCAGGGAGGAAGCGGGAGTGCAATGCAGCTGCCCTGCTATGGTATTGTTCCTTCAACCGCAGATGCGGGTCTACCCTGGTCTGTCTGGCACGCGCATGTAGCCATCGACTACAAACTGGAGTCGATTGACTCGCCCTGAGTAGAATTCTCAGCAGATGACGTTTTTGAGAGTTACGCCAGACATACCTTGGTCTCCGTAACTTGAAAACATAAAGAATGGATAGAGAGGGAGGGAACCCCTTCCCCAGGATGGCATTCGAGTCCCTGGAGGACGCCAGTTGGGTTGCCGACGCGTATGTTGGACGAAGCAACGAGACCTCCCAGACCTGTCTGCTTCACAGCGAGTCGCAGATGGGGGTGGACTCGGGTCGTGCGTGGGTGATACAGTGATACACTTTACAGCATGGAATCAGCATTAATGTAGACTAAAACAATAAGAACGAGATGCAGACCTTGCAGGTGAGGATTCTTGCTCACAGCACGCTCTCGCAGAGGCGGCGCGTCTGCTGTTCCTTCATCTCGAAGACGTGTGCAGGCATATATCTCGTACACGCCGTGTGGGCGCACAGAAATACGTCTTATCGGGCTTCTCCGTCTACCCGCCTCCCCTGTGGATCGCAACGAAAAAAATGTCGAATGTGGGCCGTCCAGACGGCCATCCGCCGGTGAGATTTCACGACGGCCAAGCGTTATACACCTGGTCGCCAGAGTCCGGCGCAATCCACAGCACAGGCGATGAACACCTGGTCGTAGCCCTAGCAGAAACTGCCGCAAAACGACCTCCTTCGTGAAGCTTTTGAAGCTCGATCAACACCCGGTCATCGCCAATACACGACGGCCAAGCGTTATACACCCGGTCGCCAGAGTTCGGCTCAATCCACGGCACAGGCGATGAACACCTGGTCGTGGCGCAGACTACTAGATCGGAAGGAAGGTCACATCTGTGACTCTCCCTCACCTCTTGTCACGCGCTGGGTTGATGACCCTCCTCAACAGTGCCTACAACCCCCAGACTTCCAGTCCAGCATAATTTGAGGTGTTAAATCTCAACTTTAAAAACAATACTCCCCACTGGCAGCTTTAATGATTTTTTTTTTTCACTTCTGCCCACACGAATAATATCATATTTCTGAATTCACCGCGCAAGTCGAGATGGTGACAAGTCTACATAGTACATACAAAGTATAGCAAAAGGAAGTAGGTCCAAACTCTCCCCGTGCCTGCACATGTGCGTCCCCGGCGAGTTAACCCTGGCTCGAGTAATCAGTATGACGAGCAAATAAAGAAGAAGTACGGTACCCTCGATAAGCTTACTAAGACCGCTCGCTCATCTGAGAACTTGAACCGTGCACAATGCCCCACAATTCGCATAGGAGAAACAGTGTCCCGGATATCCAACATCTTAGATGAGTAGGTTGTTGCTGGAAAGTGAGGGAACAATTTAAATGGGTCGTTCTTGTGCTGAGGAAGAGGTGCTTGACGTTGGATGACAAACTCCGTGTGGTCCGCGAAAACGGTTATCTTCTCGATGCTCCCAGCGATGGCGTCTCGCGAGCCGGGAGGATAATACAAGACCAGACTGTTGCCCTCGTGTGTACTCGAGCGAGAAAAGTGCATTCCTTCATGATTGAAGTGTGCTCGCTCACCCAAGCCATAAGGCTTTTCCCGGGGCTGCTTGTCGCCGAGATTCATACCATAATAGAGACTGAAAAGGCGGTGGAATTGTCGAAGAGCCTCAGGACAGTCATTGCGATTGATCCAGCGGCGAAGGTTAGCACCTCGCATCCAAGATTTGAGGATCGACCCTTCGTGTTCACCTGCAGTGACGCAATTTGTGAGCTGATGTGAAGTTAGGCGAAGAAAGCAAATTACCGCCGATTTTATCATTGGAATTCATCTGCTGAAGCACGCCAATGAGCCGCTCGATCGGGTAACACCACCACCAGAGAGCAGGCCCAAAAAGCAAAATAAAATCATAGATGTGAAAGGCCATGTGGCAAATCGTTCTCTTCTGATGATGCCGGGTATGAGGATGGCATATATACAGGGTTTCAAGCCATTCCTTCATGAATTCCCGGTATGCAGCAGCGCGCCCAGGGTGTGTGGCATAGCGACAAACGATCGTGGTAGCTTGGAACAGTGCCATGCTGTGTTTGAGAAGTTGGCTGAAATGGGCCGCGTGTTGCCCGGTTTGTTCTCCCCACAAGATTACCAGTGCAATAGGCAGGTATATGGTCGCCAGAAGTCGCCATTCGTCTGCCTTCAGAGAACCGGCTCCTGGCTCCCCGTAGTTCTTTGGAACATGATTGACCCAGCCGGGGGTTATTGTGTTAGCAATCACCTCTTGGACGAAGTGGAGGCTTTGAATCGGGATGGTCTTCGGCCGATGAGTGCTGCTGTCGCTTCGCAGGGGTTTTGATAAGCGCTGGTTGGGAGCAAGTTAAACTTCATAAGCTAAACGACTCGGAGAACTCGACTTACCCATGTCACCAAGAACTCGGTGAGATCCTTTTTTCTTGCATCGGACAAGGAGAGCCACCTTCTCGGCAAGGTCAGAAACGGACGATGAACCTCCTAGGCCGAGAGACCAGCAAACAAATAGCAGCGCCGGTTTGTTGTTCTGCATTAGCTTTGAGAACAAACTTGCCCTAGTTAAGTCGTCGCTCGTGTCGTCTTCCGCCACTGTGCGAAAGGGACGAACAAGAAGATCATGAATCTTCTCGATCTGCTCTTGCTCCTTCTCGCTCTTCGGACTGCATTTGGAAGGCGTCGTCTGCGGATCGAAGGTCGGGAAATCGTACTCGTAGGCCGCCGGGGACTTCTCTGACAATTCTGCATCATCGATGTTGAGCCGAAGAACTCTCCGGCAATGGTATTGAACTAATCCCTCGAGAACGCAATGCATGGTGTCGACCGCCAGCATCCGGGTGGGATCCCAGTAGGGCAGCCGCCACAACTCCGACCAACGGACACCGTTCTGCTGGTACAGCATCTCCCGCTCGGCCAGAGTCTCGGCATCCCGCCAAGCTTCGGCCTGACGACGCAGTTCAGCTGGGTCCCTCCGCTTCCAGTTCTCAAAATCGGTCCGGTACACATTATCACGCCCTCGGCACTCGCAGCAGGTGCAAAAGATGTGGGCATTGTGGTGAGCCGCGCCTGCCAACTGCCGAGCAGCAGGTAAATCACTGACTGATAAAACGAAAGCAATGTCTACGATGCGCCCGAGGTCAGGAGAGGCTCCGGTGCTCGAGAAGTGAATGCCGCGCGTCCAGCCCAAGACCCCAACATCAATCCAAGGTCTCAAATATGGGTTTATATGCTCGCCCTTGGGAGCTTGCCCCGGGATGATGGCGACAGCAATATTCTCGGGCTTGTCGCGCACGGCTTCGGGTAGATTCAGGCAAGTTGCTTTGAGCACCCCAATGGAACTGTTGTTGGAGCGCTTCCTACTGCCGAACGGCGGGAAGTTATCGAAACTGAGAGAAAGCAAGACGCATTCTTGTACCGCGATTCACAAAGAGTGTTCCATCACGTCCTTGGAACACTCGCAGCAAGTCTCCGTCATGCACACCAAGAACGAAATCGGGGTTGTCTTTATCCGTCGCTGCCTGCGCCGCGGCATCAGACGCACTATCCAATAACTTTTCGGTCTCGGGATTGGATAGGAGGCGGGCGATGTAGTCGAGGAAGCATGGGGAGAGGAAGGGCCTGACTGGACGCATTTTCCCCTCACATTCAAAGTCGCGGAACATTGGGATCGACCGGTTTTTCCGACAATCATATTTGTACAATGTTTAGGCCAAGTGGTGTCTTGGATGTAGAAAGGTCTGGGGCGTAGATATTATGGCAGGACGGACAAGCCGCATATAGGGTGGTCTTGCCGTCCAAATTCAGACGCTGCATCGCGACGTGTAAAGTGGGGGGGAGTTGTTTGAGAATATCTTCTTGCTGAGCGTCATATGAGCTCGACCCATCGGCATTCCGCTCAGTGTGCAGCGACATCGCCAATTTGATCAAGAGGGTGATCGTGTCGAAAATGAAGTTTACTGGCTTTGTCGCGAGGCCGAGGATAACATTGCAGACTAGGCCGAGCAATAGCATTATTTGCGCCAACACATCGAGATGCTGGATGGGGTTGACCAAAGCATATGCTACCAGGAAGAGGTAAGTCAAAAGTAACGACAGAGCGAATCCTATCCTTACCTGAATCATAAAAGAAGGGCCTCTCATCCTCCGGGAGGGAATGTTCGAAAGCCTTCATCATGGACTCCAGCGCTTGCAGTCTGTCGACAATAACCTGCTTCTCTGCGGAATCTTTGAGAGGCTCGAGGGACCGTGAAACTATAACAACTCCATCTGCCACATTTTCGACCACCTTTCGCATCATCTCGATGTTCTCCGGGTCGCTCTTGGCCCTTTCCAGAGACTCGATCGTGGCCTCCACCCTCGCCGAGATGGCTTGAAGCACGGCGTCGGACTGCCTCGCTCTCGCGGGGGATTTCTGAGTCTGAGAGGCAACGGCCATCAGACTCTTTTGTGCTTCCGCGAGAATGATATGGGCATTGGGAGGTTGAGACATGGGGGCAGGAACAGATGTGAAGGGGTCATCGGCGAGAGCGATACCGGCGGTCCTGTCGATGAGTTCTTGCTACGTAGCCAGTGAGAATCAGGCGAGGATGAAAATATACAAATGCCTACAATCTCTGGATCCGGATTTGGCGGCAAAGTGTCCGGGGTTGTTGAAGCATTAAGTCTCGCTAGATCCTCTTTATGCTTCGCGCTTGCAGTTTCGAGGACTTCATGAGGGTGCGGGGCTAATGCGCACCTGCAAAGGCGAGCTCTGCGGGGAGGGGGCATTGTGCGAGATGGCGCGGGTCAAACCACTCAGCGCTGAAACACCGATTGATCAGAGCGCGGGTCGCAATAAATCAGTCAGCGGTGGACACCGATTGATCAGAGCGGACGAGTGTTGTGAGTCGAGAAAATGAGACGCAAAGCACTTTTAAGAGGCAAATCCCTTGTTTCGTAACACCCACGATTTACCGCCCTTGTTCGTTTATAATTAGCTGCCCTTGTACTCGATTTGTCCGCCCTTAAGACAATAAGCTTGTGCTGGATCTCGAGTTCCTCCGTAGCGTCGCGGGTGCAGTTCCATTTCAGACGCACAAATATAGAGGGCAGAAAATATTGCCGGAGGAGGTGGTATAATGGCAGAAATGTACATAACAGCGAGGAATGCTACAAGAAGGAGAGGATGGCTCCGACCAAGTACGGGAGCAGCAGGTTCCGCCAGCTTCCGTTGAGGTATATCTCGAGCACGAAGATAAGGGCAGGAACAGCTATGGGAACTGTGGCTGGGAGGAGGCGTCGACGCTCTGGAAGCTACGATCAGCAAATTTGATGAGAAGTTCGCAGCAGCTACCTTGCATTACGGCGGCACCAGCCTCCGGATCGTTGGTCTCGCAACGAGAATGAGGTGAGTTACGACTCCCCCTCGGCGCGATGAACACATGGGGCAGGGGTCGCAGTTGCGACAAAAAGTCTCGAAGGCGGTGCCCTCATCGTCCGAGTCGTCTTCGACCTCATATATTTTCAGCGGCTGATAGGGAGGGTCAAGCTACACACCGGAGGAGATCGAGGGGCAACGAACCATGATAAATGTTGAGGGTGGGCTGAGATTGGGCGGTGCTAGGCGAAGAGAGTGTCGTTAGATTTGTTGCAGCATCTTTGCAGTCTTTTATCAGGATTAGCAAAACAATTAGGACCGCAGATATAGATGGCACCTCCGAGAACAATAGGGCTCTGGTGCGTATTTCGGTGCGTATTTGGTCGTGCAGGGTCGTGGACGACTACAAAAAGTTAGACTTCTGGTAAGCGCGGCCAAATTTAAAAGATGTACTTCTGGACTACAGATATAGCTGGCACCTCTGAGAACAATAGGGCTCTGGTGGATATTTCGGGTCGTGCGTACCTGGTGGAAGCACATGACAGCGGCGTCGGGAACTTTGTCCGACTCAGCGCTGGATACCGAGTGAGCAAGTGCGGCGACAGCGATTCAGTACACGACGACTACCAAAAGCTGAACTTCTGGTAATCCGTTGCCAATCGTGGCACGTTAGTACACTGAGCGCGGCCAAAAGATACACTTCCGGTCGCGGCAAGAGCACGAATGTGACCCTGTACACGACGACTACCAAAAGCTGAACTTCTGGTAATTCGTTGCCAACCGTCGTTGGTACACTGAGCGCGGCCAAAAGATGTACTTCTGGTCGCGGCAGAGCACGAATGTGACCCTGTGACCCGTAACCCGATGCGTTCACGGTTATTGTTCTGTGACCCGTGACCTGAGGTGTTGTGATCTCGATCTGGTGTTCGTTTCTCGCGTGTCCATCGCACGAGAGGCTACGCTTGCTGGCAGCCAGTTTTCCCTCTGATGTCCATCGCTAGCTCGAGCTGAATTGTTCGAGTTTCTCGCGTGTTCATCGCGCGAGAGGCTATGCTTGCTGGCTGCCGATGTTCGATCTGGTATCCATCGCTAGCTCGAGCCGAATGTTCGAGTTTCTCCGTGTCCATCGTGTGAGAGGCTACGCTTGGCTGCCGGTGTTCCCCGTCGGATGGACAAATTTCAACTCCTGAATATTCGTGACGCTCTCTTCTCAGATCCAGTAAGTAGAGCTCTTTGGCAACCATGATGCCACCCTTCGCTCCACAGCTTGATATTCAAGCGGGAATCTTGCCGTGCTAGTTTCTTGCGAACAAAGGCTTCTGCGGGAGAGTTCGGTGCGCTCCGTGGGCACTTTTTACTGGTTGCTCTGTGACTCACCAGCCCTCCAACACATCATCGTGCGCAACTGCAGCGTAACCTTCAACCCCCTCCCACGGCTTCCCTTCCCCTTGCTGAGCACCCTGCGAGGGCCACCTTGCATCGCCACCGGAGCAATCCCGTCTGCGTCCAGGATCACCGAGTTATGCATCTCTGGCTACCTCACTCCAGTCCAAGCATTGGTGATCCTGGACAATGTCCAGCAGACGAAATTTTCAATCTCGAGCTCACGCTCACTCAGTGGGAGCCATGTATTCTCGAATACATTTCTCTCCGGTTCAGCAAGTGCAAGAGGTTGAAGGTGGCATTCCTGGGCCCAGGTCCAACCGAGGTAAGTCTGAGCGACAGTGACAGGCCTATTGCTGAGCTTTATCAGGCCAATACTCGCGCTATTGCCGGGAACAGTTATGTTGCATGCCGCGACTGGATACATTCTTGCTATGCGGCCAGGCACTGTCAAACAACACGACGCGCAATATAGCCTCCGAAATGAGTTCCTAGCCTCCATTTGCAACAACCCCTTTCTGGATATCGTCGCCATCCATGGGTGTGTTTGACTCGGGATGCGATAGCCGACTTATAGACCTCCCTTTTTATCCTTCCCTCTACGTCGCCTCACCCTGCAGCGCATCCGCTCGTCCCTACCAGTGTAATTTCTTATCGCGTTAGGTAGTACATACTCCAATCTTACACAATATTTGGCTTACATTCGTAAAACAAAATTACCCTAAGAACCTTGGAATGTTCCTATGAAAGTAACGTCAAACAGTGGGAATAAGGTACTTCGTAAGCACCTTCTGGGATTGGATAGCTAGCATTTGCCTCGGTCGAGTCTTCTAAATGGGTTCAGAGTAATTCACCGTTGTACAGAGGCCTAGCCGTACATACAGGAAAGACGCACCGGATGTAAACTACCAAACTGTGGGTGCATCGAGAGTTGAATGAGTGGGAATGAGTGGGTGGAGCTGGCGCTTCGATCATGAGCTGGTTTGGGAGGACATCGGATACGAACTCAGAGTTCCCTCGGAGCTTTGGTGGGGGATTATTCGCATCAGGTCAGGGTTAATGGTCAAAGGGTCACAGCTGCTTCCTGCTGCAGATTGCTATTCAAAGTCGCTGAAACTCTGTTGCTTCAGCAACGGAGGAACTCGAGATCCAGACAAGCTTATTGTCTTAAGGGCGGACAAGTTACTGAGATCATGCAGCTACCGTCGGGCACTGGCTATGGATAAAGCACTCAGAATTCGCAGAGACCGAGATCGCTACAATGCGATACGTGGCTATGACTATGACTTTCCGTTGTCCACCAAGGGTGAGGTCTTTCAAACAATTCAACAGGTTCATGGCTTCGATCAAGTAAGGATTCGTTCAGAATTGTCTGCAGCAGACAGTGAGCGTCTCCAGTATTTGTGATGAATAACGTCGACATACCTTGCAACCGCGTGCGGTGGAAAATGGATGTTGCCCACTCGGGTGCAGCCGACAATGCAAGGCCTGTTGGTGGTATAACTGGTGTTGTATCGTGTCGCTGTACACCAAGTGAGCCTCCCCCCGTAGGGGAACATTCCTATAGGTCGCAAACCATAGTCCCGGTCGGCCGCAAAACGCTGATATGCAGCACATTCATGGATCGGTGCAGTGTTACTACACTTCCACTAGTGTAGGCACCACAGCCGTAAGTCCTGGTCAAGACCTCGTACCAGCACATAGGTGATTGGGGCACCAACCACCATATTCTGCTCTTTTATGGGAAAGGGAAGGAGACAGGACCAAACGGTGAAACAAGGGATTCTGCCTTAACTGGTGCCCACAGGAGAACAAGACTCGTCGCTGAGCAGCGCGAATAACTTGAAGATCTAGAGTACAAGGCAAGTACAGTACAAGGAGTTGGCACAGCCTTGCGTAGTAGTCACTATGATATGTTCGAACTTTGAAGAAGCCATGGATAATTATGGACAAGGACCATTGTAAAACAAGGACTCGACATTGCGTATTGAAGGAGGATTACGGACAGGGACAAAGTCATGGATAATTATGGACAAGGACCATTGTAAACAAGGACTCGCACTGCGTATCGAAGCAGCGATTACGGACAGGGACCAAGTATAGACTCAGCAAGAAGCCATGATAATTATGGACAAGGACCATTGTAAAACAAGGACTCGGCACTGCGTATCGAAGCAGCGATTACAGACAGGGACCAAGTATAGGACTCGGAACAAAGGCTCGTCGCTGAGATGTGCAGTGAGCGTAAGACTCGAGAGTACCACAAGGCAAGTACAGCACAGCCTTGCGTAGCAGTGGTTCCCGCCGGCAAAACGTCAAAACAAGGACTCCATGTGACATGGTCACCAGGACGACCTGGTCACATGTGACTCCTTGTCTTTAAAGCGTCAAGGCCTTCTTGGCCAATCTATCTCATCATGGATACTCTAGCACCCCGTTCTGTATACATCAAAGAGTGCGACCCAGAATTCCCAGTTTGCTGTCTACCGAGCGAATTGTCTACTCCTGCCTTGGTCCCCACCCTCGCATCTTGGAATGCTTGAATGAAAATATCTACTCACTTCCCGTCGAAACGCGCTACGAGGTTGCCAATCAGAGCCTCTCTGTTTCACAATAGCCCCGAACGGCGACCTCATGTGCTATTTGCTTGCCCGCCCGCATGTCTCCCCCCAACTGCGCGCAAATGGGCCTGCAGATCGCCGAGGGTATCGCCTTCGTCCATTCGCACCAGATCGTGTGGGGGGACTGCAGCACAGCAAATATGCTGCTGACCGCGGATCTGGACATCCTCCTGTGCGATTCGGTGGTTCTGCCTCTACGGGGGTCGAACCAACGTATGCCACCCCTGCGTTACTGCGATCCCACCATCCCGTACGAGACAACCTCTCAACGGGAACAAAGTTGACATATTCGGCTTTGGTTGCGTTTTCCTCGAAATTCTCACATACAATCCGGACGTCACGATGACATCTGAGCCTGAGTTGCACCGTGGAGGTAATGTGTGCACTTCCTCTCTCGTGTACGGTTTGTTAATCAAGGCATTCAAGGACGATCACTGAACAGCCAAGGGCTGTTGATCGACAACGTCTTCTTCTCCCCTTCAAGGCCATAGTGGGAACTGTTGGGATGGGAAGTATGCGGATGGTCAGCAGCTTTTCGCTGCCGTCTGTGATGCGTACGTGCAGTTTGAGACAGCTATAAGCAAGCACCGGTTGTAATTGCAAGATGTGTTGATTGCCATGATGGTTAGGTGCAAGGGGAGACCACTAAAAAGATTATTAAAATTGTGGTCACTTGTTTGGGTTTTAATGGGAACTGATCGGCAACACCGGCGCCTGTGATGAGGTGGCTCCGAGGCTATGCTTATTGGGCCCAATACAGTTTCCCTAAAAACCCCAGAGAGGCCGTTAAATTCTTATTATACAAGTATATAAGTAGAGTTATAAAGAACAGAGAACAAAGTCTTTTAAGTAGGCGGTACACTCTTCGAGTCCCGCTCTCCCGGATCGTATTTGAAAGTAACGGAACACCGGAACCACAGAATGGTCTGGTATCCTGCAATTATGTTCGACGCTATCGAACGAGTATATGGTGGAGATCCCAAGTATCATACCCCAGCGCGAGATCCTGGAAGAGGAGCGGAGAACGAAGGTTTTTTTCACAAGGGCAGACAATATCGCGTAGAACCGTCATATTTGTACAAGTACGCGCGCCACCCTACTTTATCCACCGTGTCGATCTTGTAAACTCTGCAATATGAATTCTGTTTGAACTTTGTCCGACTCAGCGCTGGATACCGAGTGGGCAAGAGCGACGACAGCAATTCAGTACACGACGACTACCAAAAAGCTGAGCTTCTGGTAATTCGTTGCCAATCGTCGCGCGTTGGTACACGGGGGGGCCAAAAGATGCACTTCTGGTCGCAGGCCCGGCAAGAGCAAGACTCTGAATGTGACCCGTGACCCGTGACCTGATGCGTTCACAGTCATTGTTCTGTGACCCGTGACCTGAGGTGTGCAAGACCTTGACGACAATGATCTCGATCTGGTGTCCATCGCCACCTCGAGTTGAATTGTTCGAGTTCGATCTGGTGTCCATCGCTAGCTCGAGCTGAATTGTCCGAGTTTCGTGTCCATCCTACGCTTGCTGGCTGCTGGTGTTCGATCTGGTGTCCATCGCTAGCTCGAGCTCGAGTTTCTCGCGTGTCCATCGCGCAGAGGCTACGCTTGCTGGCTGCCGGTTCAGATAGACAAATTTCAGTCAACTCCTGAATATTCGTGACGCTCTCTTCTCAGATCCAGTAAGTAAGCGCGTTTACTTAAATATTTCATTTTCATTTTCAAGAAGAGTTGATTCGAGCCCAGTATCTACAGTATCTACATTGGTCGCATGGTGAGCACCCCGAGGGCCGTCAAGTTTTGGTAGACGAACGCCGCGCATCCGCATATCGTCAGAACCTGCAGAACTAGCGATACCTCCTTCCAGCTAATACCACTGCTTCGAGCCCGTTTCCACACGAAGACTTCTTCGGGTCCATCGTATGCGCGGGTCTGAGCCGCAAATATTACAGAGACACCCCGCACTTCTGCCGTCTGCGCGATTTCGTTAGCCTGTTTTCTGGACGAAATGCGAGTTCCCTGGACCCTTACGCTACCGTTTGCACCCATTCGGCAGATCCCATGGGCAGCTTCTGAAGGGTTTGGCCCGAGCGGGTGTCAAAGACATAGACTGTTCCGTGGTCGCTCCCAGAGACGATGACCGTGCCGTGTTCCCCGAAGCGGACATGCCTTGGGCGTACTTCGTTCTTCCTCTGGCTCATGGTCGCGAACTGTCGGATCTTCATTTGGTCCGAGATGCGGATGAGCGTAGGTCCGGCCGATGTTGTCCAGGCAGAACAATCGTCGCCCCAGTTTGTTGCGGCGTCTCCGCTAGGAGGCCTTCATCAATAGCCGCTAAAATCATCTAATTACCGAAAAGAACCCACATTCTCATTCCTGCAGACCACTCCGCCGCTATCTCTCCCGTCCCGCCCCGAAGAGTGGTGCTGTACCGATTTGAAACTATATCTTGGCAACAACCAGTGGGAACTTACATGGGACCGCTGTTGTGGAATCCAAAAACGACGATATCGCGGTCTTTACTGTTGTCGAACGCTGCAAAAGTTATCCCCCGTGGGCCGTAGTCTTGGATTTTCTTCGACCAGACGGTGGTTGTAGTCCATTTACGGGTCACCGGGTCTCTGGCGATGGTCCAGGATTGAACGATGTCGTTGCGAGTGCAGATCGCGAGCCTGTTGCTGGTGGTGTCGAACGCCATGCGGTGATCTCACCGGGATAGACGACCTGGGTACAGAAACCTCCTCAAATCCCTATGGAAAGTGTCAGCGCGACGCGCGTTGTATTGGTGGCATGGCTCACAGTACTATTCTGGATCCAACAGAAGAAGTAGCCGTTTTGTGTACCGGAGAATAAGATTTCGCCAGGCTCGTCCGCTCGGCGGACCCAGAGGAGGGTGCAAGTCCCACCCCGACTTCCAGCGGCGCAAGGACAGTGCAGTTGAGTCATCTTGTCGATATTCCAGAGATGCGTGCCCTGGGATCCTATGCCAAAATCAGCCACACTCGATGAAAGTTGGTACCGGCCCGACCTCCCGTGGCTAAGATTTGACCATCGTCTGTGACAGCGAGGGCGAGGATATTGCCTGGGTGACTCTTCAAGCCGCGGTGCTGGATGTATGGAGGGCGAAAATCGGACATGTTGGGCGTTTGTGAATCGATGGGGGAACTCGAGCAGCAGTTTTATCTTCTCACCCAAAGGGGTTTCCGAATTTGGTCAACTTATTGTTATCCCAGTTCTGTTATTGTTAAATGTTCGCCCTGTTGCCGCGCTCTCCCCAAACCTGTTCCCCATGGCCTCCCTATTCACAAGTGTTACTACCAAGCATAGTGTTCATCCGCGTCAGCCTGCGCCCCCGCCTGTCGTACTCCCTTCCCTTCTAACTCCCATCGCCTGTTTCGACTTTCCTCTGCCGTTCGCTCTCACCAATATCGACCCTGCCAATGGAGCCAGCGAACCGCTTGAGCGTGCTAAGTCTGAACGAGCTCTCACTCCAGTGCAGGCTCCAACTCCAGCGCGGGCACCAACTCCAGCGCGAGCTCCAACTCCAGCGCGAGGACTCACTCCAGCGCAGGAGCGTGCGAGATCCGAGCGGGCTCGCACCGCCAGTCCAGTGCCCCCTACTAGGCACGACAGTCCGTTGACTGATGTGGAGGACGAAAGCCAATACTTGAAGCCGCAACCAATATTTGTTTCGAATATCAAAGCGTTTTTCTCAGCTGACTCGGATTACGAAAGCTTCAAGGTGAGTTTCGATTACTTCGTGCCACTAGTCCTAGGCCTCATACTTTTTCAGAATCGTATTAATGAAGTCGCGGCTCAGCACCTCGAGATGGAGAGGTATCTAGACCACCAGGACGAAGACGCCAAAAAAAAGTTTTCGACAAAGTACGCCAGTCGATCATACGTTTCCCATTCGTGCTGACTCCTTCGTAGTTGACGATTGATTACCCTTTCCTGAAAAAATGTCCCGAATGCTGGCCAGTCGCTTTCTGCCTGCAGATGAAACTGCACAACAACACGAATCGCGTGAACAAGAGAGCTTCGGCTGAAGCTATAGCAACCCTCAAGAGCATCGCACCTGGCGGCGGCCCAAGTCGTATGTCTACTGTCATTCCACCTTTACACGCTGACTCTGGACTTAGGTCGAGTCAAATCCACTACGACGACTACAACCAGTGGCCGAAGAGGCCAAAAGCGCACTCGTGCATCTTCTAACGCAGCTCCACATGTTACGTTCGAAGAGCGGGCTTAGGGTTTCTTCATTGTACTCATAATTGGAATCTTTGTCGTTTTCGGCGTACCTGATAAACACGATTTGTTCCCGGTATTAGGTTTTTTTCCCAC
Source organism: Mycena olivaceomarginata (assembly GCA_029378375.1). NCBI lineage: Eukaryota > Fungi > Basidiomycota > Agaricomycetes > Agaricales > Mycenaceae > Mycena > Mycena olivaceomarginata. The sequence continues at coordinate 1,130 of JARKIC010003568.1, read as the reverse complement.
CGCCGAAGCATGAGAAGTTCAGCGGGTCGTTCGGCGTGCCGTGACCAATCGATTTGTTCCCAGCTTTTTTCCCCACAGAAACACGAGAAGTTCGGCGGGTCGCCGGGCGGGTCGTGACCGATACCTTTCGTTGCGGATAAACACGATTTGTTCCCAGCTTTTTGTGCCACAGAAGCACGAGAAGCTCGGCGGATTCGGCGGGTCGCGCTTGGCGGGTCGCTCGGCAGGGGGTGAACCTTTTGTTTTTGTTTTTGGGTTGTTCGCCACAGAAACACTATTTCTGTGGCGAACAACCCAAAAACAGATGGTACTCACGCTCACCGAACACACCGACGCGCTCTTTGTCTTTGAGGTGTTCCCAGTCTTTTCCGCCACAGAAGCACGAGAAGCTCCGCTTGTTTTTGGGTTGCTCGCCACAGAAACATCGGTTGGTACTCGCGCTCACCGAACACCCCGACGCGCTCTTTAAATTTGTCTTTTTTGTTCTGCTATGAGTTGTTCCCAGTTTTTTCCACCACAGAGGCACGAGAAGCTCGTCGGGTCGCTTGTTTTGGGTTGTTCGCCACAGAAACATTCGGTTGGTACTCGCACTCACCGAACACGCCGACGCGCTCTTTGTCTTTTTTGTTCTGCTATGAGTTGTTCCCAGTTTTTTTCCGCCACAGAAGCACGAGAAGCTCGGCGGGTCGCCTTTGTCTTTTTTGTTCTGCTATGAGTTGTTCCCAGTTTTTTCCGCCACAGAGGCACGAGAAGCTCGTCGGGTCGCTTGTTTTTGGGTTGTTCGCCACAGAAACATTCGGTTGGTACTCGCGCTCACCGAACACGCCGACGCGCTCTTTGTCTTTTTTGTTCTGCTATGAGTTGTTCCCAGTTTTTTCCGCCACAGAAGCACGAGAAGCTCGGCGGGTCGCACTTGGCGGGTCGCTCGGTGACCGATGCCTTTTGTTTTTGTTTTTGGGTCGTTTGACACAGAAAATCGGTGCTCACTCGCGATCGGTTGGTACTCGTGCTCCCCGAACACGCAGACGCGCTCTTTTGTCTAGAAGACACAATGCGCTCACCGTTAGACGTTATTCGGGTCAACCACGCCTTTTGTTCTGCTATGGGATGTTCCCCCATGGAAGCTCATC
>JARKIC010003567.1:15000-16711 GCA_029378375.1 Mycena olivaceomarginata | reverse complement strand
TCAGGTAAGTAGTCATAATCAGTTATAGGTCTACCAGTGAGGTGGGGTATGATCCTAGCAGTGTTTTTCGAGCCCGTTCCAATGGTTCTGGTTTCAGGACGATCGCTCCAGCAGTTGCTTTGCTATTCACTATTCAGTCGTTGAAGGCTCAGGCACCAGGCTGTTGCAGGGGCGTCTCAGGTGAAGTGAGACCAAAACCTAGTGCTATTCGACGAGCCCTTTTGTTTGGTCCTACTTTCAGGGCGATCGGTCCACTGGCTGGCTTGCAATTCGCTATTTCAGCCGTTGATGTCCCAGGCACGAGGTGGTCTCAGCAGTGTCTCAGACAAAGTGAGACCAGAACCTAGTGCTATCTGGTGAGCCCTTTCGTTTGATCCTACTTTCAGGGCGATCCATCTGCTGGCTGGCTTGCAATCCACTATTCAGTCATCACCATCCCAGGTACGAGGTGGTCTCAGTGAAGTCTCAGACCAAGTGAGACTGAAACCTAGCACTACCTTTGGGAGCTCTTTCACTGGTCCGACTTTTGAGGGAATCCGTCCCTTTGGCTGCACTATTCAGCTGTTGTGTCAGGCACCAGGCACCTGTCTCAGCGTTGGGCACATGGTACCACTGTCTTATAGGTGAGGTGAGATATGATCCTAGGAGTGTTTTTTGAGCCCGTTCCAATGGTCATGGTTTCAGGGCGATCGCACTTTTGCCTCAGGAGTTGTTTGCTATTCAGCCGTTGAGGTCCCAGGCCAAGGGGTGGTTTCACTTGTGTCTCAGAACAAGTGAGACTGGAACCTAGTGCTGTTGAATGAGCTCTTTTTTTGGTTCTGCTCCCAAGGGAATCCGTTCACTGGCTGGCTCACAATCCACTATTCAGCCGTCGAGGTCTCAGGTACAAGGTGGTCTCAGCCATGTCTCAGACAAGGTCAGACTGGAACCTAGTGCTTTTCGATGAGCTCTTTCATTTGGTCTCAGTTTCAAGGGAATCGGACCACTGGCTGGCCTGCAATCCACTATTCAGCCTACGTACCACCCCCAGGCACGAGGTGGTCTCACTTGCCTCTCAGACAAAGTGAGGCTGGAACCTAGTGCTAATTAACGAGCTCTTTCGTTTGGTTCTACTTTCGAGGGAATCCGTCCACTGGTTAGCTTGCAAATCACTATTCAATCGTTGAGGTCGTAGGCACAGGGTGGTCTCACTTGTGTCTCAGGCCAAGTGAGACCAAGAACCTAGTGCTAATTGACGAGACCTTTCATTTGGTTCTACTTTCAAGCAAATCGGCCCACTGGCTGGCTTGCAATTCACTATTCAGTTGCTAAAAAGACTCGCGTCTCGGAAAGTATTTCGCGTTTTCTGAGCCAACAAGGCCTCTGACTGACAAGTGTCCTTAGGCAATCTTGTAGTGCTCACTGAGCTCTACAACTTTGGTTTTTGGGTTCCTTTTTCATTAGATTTCACAAAGACATTAGGTTTCAGCCAGGATCCATTAGGTTTCATTAGATTGGCCCAAGCCCATTAGAAACTATCAGATTGCCCTTACAAACACTAGATTGAGCCTATAGCCACTAGAAAAAACCGAAGCAGTCATTAGATTGGCTTTACAGCCATTAGAAAACCATTAGATTGGCCTTACATCCACTAGAAAACCATTAGATTGGCCTTATAGCTATTAGAAAACCGAAGCAGTTATTAGACTGGCCTTGTAGCCATTGGATTGGC